>JARHVA010005490.1:277500-490000 GCA_037957365.1 Torreya grandis
TAAAATCCTTAATCAAAGTTACAATCAAATGTTTCTTTTGTGTGCAATTGAGTATGTTTTACATAACTGATAAGCTGTGAAATGTAATGATAATTAACTAATCATCATTTAAATAGTTCAAATAATATTGATTCAATTTATGCAAGTGATCCTCCATCAGTTTATTATCATAATTGTTAAATAATTTATTACACACACACATAAATGTATATATCTATGTGTATGTGTACATATATGGGTAAGTGCATGGAGTTGAGGGGTCAAAAATTAGACACATTTTGCACTCAAATGGATTTCAACATTTATACATATGTAGTTTTAAAAAAATATGTACATGTTCATGGCACATAGGCTCTATGACTACCGATCCAGGACCACATTCTTTTTTTTAGTCTTTAAAAATGCATATCAATTTTAGTCTTTAGAGCTGCATATGCAATTTCAGTCTTTATAACCACATAAATAATATTACTATTATAGAAGCATGTATGTAAAATAGTTTAGTGTTAGATTGACATGCATGGTATTTAAATAAAATAAACATTTAAAGTATAAGTTTACATTTAGATTATTATATTTTAAGTTATATTTTATTTATATACTTTCAGGATGTTTTAGAGTAGTTTCAGACCTCTAGTAGTTATAATGTAAATTCTAGGTTTCAAAGGATCCTATCATATTTTAGACTTAGTCAAATTATAAGATATCAGGGTTTCAGAGTTAGCAATATTTTAGAGTTTCAATATTTGATGAAGACATCATAAGAGTTATGAAGGATGCATGAAGGGATGCAAGTATGATAGAATAATATGATAATATCTCTCATAGATTTCCAAAATTCAATCCCAACCCATTCCCCATGTAACCCTTAAGGTATGCAATATGGGATAAATGCATCAGTGAGACCCTAATTCATATAGGAACCATATAACATATAAAATCATATACAACATGATTTATAGTTTTGCAATACAATTCTAACAACAATCCCATAATGAAAACACATACCTCACTTATTTCATTTTACATATTTCTACCATATTTTGATAAATTTAAGTATTTTTTTCCTTTGTTAATTATTCTTGATTAATCAACCAACCATGTCAATTAATATCCAGTTAAAAAATCCTTTCCATTATGATTAGACCCTATACCCTAAACCTTACTCCCTATACCATAAATCATACATGATAAACCATAAATCATAAATCATAAATGCTAAACCTTAAACCAAATTATTTAGGCTAAATTAACAAACTTTAGAGTAAGAATTAGGTTCAGATGGTCCAACTTGGCCTCATTCGCATCACCAATTACCCCAATTGAAAATTGGTTCTATTTATGATGACATTGGGGCTAATTAATCCCAAAGTCACATTTTGTAGTCACAAATGGGTTCAAAGAGCTCAAATTATCCCCAATTGCCTTTTTGATTTAACCTTATACCCTAAAACCTAAACCTTATACTTGATACCTTAAGCACTAAACCCTAAACCTTATATTGTAACCCTAAACACTAAATCAATTAATTTATCCCTAATTAAGATCATTTAGAGTACTAATTAATTTGAGAGGGCTCAATCCAACCCAAATTACATTAATTAATGCCTTAATTGACTAATTGGCTCAATATGTGATGACATTGGTGAGAATTGTGCCCAAATTCATAATTTATAGTCATAAACAAGTTCAATGAGATAAAATTGGCCCAAATTTCCTTTATGATTGGAACTTATATCCTAGACCATAATTTATATATCTTGAACCCTAATCCCTAAATTTTAATCTCCTTAAACCCTAAACCAATTGTTTTATCCCAAACTAACATCATTTAGACTAATGATTAAGTTCACATGGCTAAATTTGGCTTAAATTACATCACTAATTTCCCTAATTGACTAATTATCTCAATTGGTGATGACATAATGACTAATTGAGCTTGAAATTACATTTTATATTCATAAATAAGTTGAATAATCTCAAATTATTGCCAATTGCCTTTACATTTGGACCCTACACCCTAAACCTTAAACACTATAACTTAATTTATAAGCCTTAAACATTAAACTCTAAACCCTAAACCAATTGATTTAATCCAAATTAACATTTTTAGATTAAGTATTAGTTTCACAAGGCTTAATTTCTCTCCTCATTACCCCAATTGACTAATTAGCTCAATTTGTGATGACATTAGGTGATAATTAATCCTAAAATAACATTTTGTAGTCTCAAATAGGTTCATGAGCTCAAATTGGTAGCAATTACCTTCATGATTGGACCATATACCCTAAAACCTAAATCTTATACCCTATACCCTAAACATTAAATCCTAAACTATAAATCAATTGATTTATCTCTAATTAACATCCTTTAAAGTAATAATTAATTTCATATGTCTCAATTTAGCCCAAGTTACATCACTTATTATGCTAAGTAACTAATTTTGTCATCTTTTGATCCCTAAGCCTAAACTATATACTTTAATCCCTAAGCCTTAAACCATAAAATGTAAAATCTTTAATCCCTAAACCAATTGTCTTATCCTTAATTAACATCATTTAAATTAAGAATTATGTTCATAAGACTCAATCTAGCTAAAATCACATCACTAATTACATCAATTGACTAATTGGCTCAATCTATGGTGAGATGGGGGCTAATTGAGCCCAAAATCATATTTTGTAGTCACAAATAAGTTGAAAAACCTTAAATTATCCCCAATTGTCTTTGAAATTGGACCATATACCCTAAACCCTAAAATATATGCCTTAAAACCTAAGCCCTAAACATTAAACCCTAAACCAATCAATTGAAGCCAAATTAACATTCTATAGGGTAAAAATTAGTTTCATGGGGTTTAATTTGGTCCAAATTACATCACTGATTGCCTTAATTGATTAATTGGTTTAGTATGTGACGATGTTAGAGCTAACTGAGCCTAAAATCAAAAATAAGTTAAATAAGTTCAAATTATCTCCAATTGCCTTTGTGATTGGGTTGTGTACACTAAAACATAAATATTATATGCTATACCCTAAACTCTAAACCCTTCTCCCTAAATCATAAAACCAAAACCTGAATCATTGATTTATCCTTAATTACTATACTTTAATTAATAATTATTTTCTTAGGGATCTATTTATCCCAAATCACATCACTTATTTCCCTAATTGACTAATTATCTCAACCTATGATGACATTGGGGCTAGTTATGCCCAAAATCACATTCTATATTCACAAGTAGAATCAATGAGCTAAAATTATCCCCAATTGCCTTCACAATTAGATCATATACCCTAAACCATATCACTCAAACCCTAAATCATAAACTCTTTAAACCCTAAACCAATTTTTCTAGCCCTAATTAACATCATTTATAATTGATGGGAATTACCCCATTTCCATTAATTATTTGGAATTGCAGAAGCAAAACACATAATATTTGGGGATAAATCAATCAACATAATTATATTATTTGATAAATATTACAAATATATAGGACTTGTCTGATAACAACTCCCCTTAATTATAGATTGGTTGTTTTAATAACTAACAACCAATATTTTGTATATATCTCTTTCTCACCTATATTAGTGTGTGTATAATAACACATTTATTCTCTATCCTAAATATAATATGTTCACATTAAAATATCCTAAAATTCCCTCTCCTAATGTGAACTCACGGACGTTGGTTTTAACTGATAATGCATCCAAATATAATATTAAGAGAACATTTTAGAAAATAATCGATCATAAACTTATTTGGAGAATTTATTACAACATAGAGAAAAAACAGATTTACTAACTTATTTAAAAACTTTCTACACAAGACACATAATAACATAAGATCAAAGAATTTTTTTTTTAAAAATGACTTACAACTTTATAGTAAAAAATCAAGATAACATAAAATGAAAACACTATTGACAACTAAAATAAATAAAAAATAAAATAAACATCATTAAAAAATTACAAACTACATATTTCATAAAAAAATTAAATCTGAAAATAAAACTTATAAAAACAAAATGTTAAAATAAAATCTAAAACTTTATAAAAAATCAAAATACATAATAGCATAAAATAAAATAAAAACTTAACAAAATTTATTAAACAATCAAAAAATAAACATAAAATACAAATAAAAAATTATAAAATAATTTAAAAACTTAAAAATGAAATAATAAAATCTAAACCACTAAGAAAAACATTAAAGATAAACCAAAAATAAAAACCATTAAAAATCTAAAAAAATTCTAATATTAATTCTTTTTTTTTAAAACACTGATTAAAACTCAAAAATTATTAAAAAACTAACCTAAAACATAAATTACAAGTTTCATCTAAAAACATAAAATAACTAAAAATTATGATGGAAATAAATAAAAAAAACTGAATCTAAACTAAAAAACTCTATTATCATATTCCATCATAGAACATAGCTATGTGAAGCATGGTGGTGTGAATGCAGATCAGATAGAGCTTGATCTATGTGATCAATTGTCTAGATTGTACTTAGATCTGAATAGAGAAAGGAGGGCAATGGTCGCTGAGAAGCTTGGTTGGATGGAGAGCAAGTAACACAACTTCATGTTGAGCATCAAGTAATAGGAGGATGACATCCTGAGTTTTCAATATGCAACAAATCTAAATGTTGGTTTATGTATTATCAATACACCACCCATAAAATATCAGAAACTCATCAATCAACCCTAATTCATTGGAATTGTGCAGGTCTGCTAGTGCTATGCAAATTTCTTGATGCCTCATTTTATGTTCAGAATAATGCTTTGAATTTTAAGAATTTCTTCAAATACTTTTTGGGTTTTCTTCTCCTATAAAATAGATTTATAGAATATATTAAATCATCCAATTTCATTGAGAAATGAAAAAGATATGATGATTTCTGTGAGCTGTATCAAATTATTTTTCTATTTTTTATTTTTTTAATTAAAATACAGAGACGTAAAACTAAAATCCAAATATGCCTTGTGTATGAAATAATGGAAAAAATGTGAGTGCAAAAACTTTGGAAAGCATGGACAAAGTGAAAGATTGAAATATGGGTTGTTTTACATGTCGTGTACACTGCTAGACCAAAGGTAGAATGGAAGCAAGATGAACAACAAACCAATGACTGCTACATGTGATCTACACTGGTTGATCATAGTGTTGTTGAGAAGGCAAACAAATGAATGGAGGGAGCCACAATGCTTTGAGAGGCTAGATGCCTACTCTGATACCACTAATGAGAATTATCCCATATCCAACAATGATTCAAAAGTGAAGAAGCACAACAAGACTAAGAACTAGGTTCATAGGTTTTAATTTGGGCCAAATCACATCACTAATTGCCCACATTTACTAATGCTTATATTTATCAAAATATAGATGAAATATATACAATCTATAAAATGAAAGAAGTGATTCATGTGTTATCTTTATGGGACTATTGTTAGAACTATAACCCATAACTAGAAATCATATTACATATACCTTTGTGAAGTAGATGGTTCATGCATTCATTAGGGGCTCACTAATGCCACGTATACCTTAAGGTGTGTAGAGGGAATGGGGTGTTATCGACTTGTAGTACTTTCTGAGAGATGTTATCATACTATTCTATCATACATACATCTCTTTATGTAGCCTTCATACCTCCTATGATGTCTCCTTCAAATCTTGCAAACCTAAAATATGGTTAAGTCTAAAACCCTATAATCTAAATAAGTCTGGAATGTGATAGGATCCTCCAAAACATAGAATTTGCATTATATCTCCTATTGGTCCAGAACCACTCTCAAACATCCTGAAAGTATATAAATAAAATATAAATTAAATTATAAGAAACTAACATTTAGTTTCTTATACTTAAATGTTTATTTTATTTATATACTATGCATGGCAAGCTACTACCAAAATATTTCACGTACACACTTTTATAATAGCAATACCACATACATGGCTCTAAAGACTAAAATCATGTACATAATTCAATAACTAATAAAAAATACTCTACATACACGATAGTTTTGCGTATATGGCACGTACTACATATGCAGTTCTTATATTTGAATTTTGAAACACATGCCTTAATGCTTGGGAATGGATTGGATTATCGAGCCTCAGGCATGGACCTGCAACACACACAATTGAATGCACGTTTTTTTACCAACAATAAAAAAAATGCAACTTTGACCATGCTAGACGCTATCCATTTTATATATATTTTTCTTGAAAATAATACTATAACATCAACTAAGTATACTCTTTATGTATATAAAAATGTTTTTATACTATTATTGCTTTAAGGTTATTATTAGTATTTATTGAATAAAAATCAAACGATGCTAAAAAAATTGTGGGGTGCACGAACAACTATCTAGTATGATTTCTATAAAAACCAGTAACACCTATTCAAAATTTTTATGTTTGACCTTCTTATAATTAACCATTAAAAAAATAGTAGTTTAAAAACTATTCTTGAAATGATACAATTTATATTCTTATGACATATTCAAATTTTGAGTCTCGATATCATAAGTAATCAATACAAATTAAGGTTTCATATTTTCAAGGAGAAACAAGTCCACTTAAGACCCCCTTTTAACCTACCAATTTATTGTAATTACCCATATATGTACACACACACACACACACACACACACACATGCCACACATATTTAGATATGTGTGTGTGCATGTGTGTGTATGTGTGTACACATACACACACACGCACACACACACGCGCACACACACACACACACACACACACACACACACACACACACACACACACACATGCATTTATGTGTGTGTGTACACATCATACATATATATGTATGTGTGTGTGTGTGCATGTATACATAAAATGTATATGTATACACATACACATATGTGTGTGTATTTACATATATCTATATATACATACGCATGCACATACATACATATATACATGTGTGTATATGTATCACACACACACACAGACTCTCTCTCTCTCTCTCTCTCTCTCTCTCTCTCTCTCTCTCTCTCTCTCTCTCTCTCCTCTCTCTCTCTCTCCTCTCTCTCTCTCTCTCTCTCTCTCTCTCTCTCTCTGTGTGTGTGTGTGTGTGTGTGTGTGTGTGTGTGTGTGTGTGTGTGTGTGTGTGTGTGCGCGCACAAAAGCATCGAGACAATCAGAAAAAATGATTTACCATATTGTCAAAGTTATTAGTAGAATGAGGTATTATAAATGTCTTCATAAATACAGCATTAATAAAGGTATCAAATTCTATGCTAATACTAATTGTTGTAATCCACACATCTTGTTTTGTATTTAATATTTTGTTATTATTTTAGGTTTTTTCAATGCACATGTATGTTATATTTGTTAAGAATTGGTATTTTTTGCTTTCACCTTGCATTTTATTAAATATATATGGTAGGTTCAATTTGAAATGTATGAAATAACATTTGGATGTATCTTCTAAAATGCATATATAAATCCTATATCCATTCTTATGTGCACACTTTATATGTCAGTCGTAATCATGGTTTGAAATCGTGCTGCTCTTGTAAGAGCTTCTAAGTCTGCCTTGCTTAGAATATAGGATATCAAGATTATAATAGATGGAAAATAGGAACAAGTATTTTTGATCTTACTAAATAAACTACTTCACTAAATCAATGAATTACAATTTATGATGGGACAACCCATAATAATAGTACAATAGATTTTGCATTGACAAAATGATAAAGATTCTAAATAACTTAAGAGAGTTAGCTTAGACTTTGATTTTTATAGTTGATTACAAACATTATTCTCCATTTTTCAATATAAAACCTCCACATTTGGATGTATTCTTCCACATCTAGTCTATCTAGTATGGTCATCAAAGTTATTTTTTGAAGCCATTTATCAATCTGTGAAAGCAAGCTAATGAGTCTTTCCCTATGTTTGGGCTTAAATTGTAATGTTAGTTTTTCTATATATACATTTTAAGGGTTGGTTTGGATCTCTTAACATAGATTTATATGATGATGTTTGGTATTGTATCAGGTAGTTTTGTATTTTTTTTCCACAGTGTGTTTTCTTCTCGCAAAGGATCGTGCTTTGTAATGAATATTTTTTCACAAATTGAGTTGGTTTATGTCTCGGTCAAAATGATTCAAATTTGATTTCTTTGATTTTAGATCAAAAAGGCAAACTTTTTAGATCAATTTTAGTTTTAATTAATATATGTTTATTATTATGCCATGTGGCATTCTTTACCCTATGCATTAAACTACAACAAGATCTGAATGATGAAATGTTATTTTATGGTAGTGATTTACTACACAATGGATTTAAACTTCATTTTGGTTAAATATTTACCTTAATGGTTGAATATATTTTTCTTCCTAAATTTCATTGGGTATTTTGAAGGTTTGAATGATTATAACATTTACATTCACAAAATATGATATTAGCTCTTAAGGAATTAAAAAAAGAACATTTAATCTTGACCTACATATGAAGCCAAAATTTGTTTTAGGTTACATTCTTAGAGCTCAAGTTTCAAGAGTTTCTATTATTTGAAATTTGTTACAGACTTGACATCATGTAAATGCTCAAAAAATTAAAAAAATAGAAGACCTTGGCAAAACAAGTCCTGAAGTTATCCTTGAGGTCCTTAAAGGGCCACTACTAATTCCTTTAAAGTATTAACATGCACTTCAGGTACATTACTAGTAATTTATTCAAATACGAAGGAAATTATTAATTCATTTTCGATTTCAGCCTTATGATCAAATTTAAATCTTACAGTTGTACAATTAAAGTTTAAAAAATTTATGTTTTATGCTCCAGGATAATTTTTCTCTTTAGAGTGAACATGTTAAAAGCTCAAAACAACGACTTGAATTGTAAAGAATAGGATAGATGTATGAAAATTTTAATAATAAAACCAAAATAGTAAAATTTTGAAGTGCTTAAATTAACATTATATGGCATTTATATAGTATTCAAAAGAACTGCTCATGAGAAGTCACATGTAATGTATTTGTTTGTGATTATAGGTTATATACTCAATAGCTTTGTAGCTAAAAATTTGGAGTACCTATTAAGCAACATTAAGAAATCAATATAACTTAAAAATTGGCTTATAGAGGAAGATGTTCATTCTTGTAAAACTAAGGTACTTTGAATGGAATTGAATAACACAATATTGATAGTGTAGCTACCTTTTTTACCACATTTTAAAACACATGCATACACATTGACTAACCATGCTTTCCACTATTTCACTAGAGATGTATTACAATTTTGAAAATAAAATATAACAGTTATTTTCAGAGTAAGGCCTTTATTGAAAGATGAAAACTATATGAGAAACATTACAGTCTCACATGGCCATTAGTGACAACTTACAGGTTGTAAACTTACCAGTATTGCATCTACAATATTGTTATGTCGAGCAACATCAAAAAAATTATAGAGCTTAAAAAACCAATTTGCATGAAATTATATTTAATTTTTTGAATGTAAGCTACTATGAGCAAAACTGCATGACATAATATGAATAATTTAGTTGTCTTTTTTGGACATTTTAAAACATGCACATACACATTTACTAATGACGCTGTCTACTATTTGATTGGACATGTATCATGAACTCAAATAAAATATAATGTTTTTCTTCACAGTAAGTTGTATACGCAAGTCTTCATTGGTAGTGTATTCTACATCTATATAACCACATGTCTATGTCATCGATTTCATAGAGAGTCCAGATAATTCTTATTCAATTAATAAAACCTATGTTTCAAACATTTTTTTACACTTTCTTTGCCTTTTCTTGAAAGTGGATATTACACTTATCAACATTTCTATAGTTATAGTGTGTTCTTTATTCTTCCCATCACATGAACATTCATTGCTTAATTCATATTTTCCATTTCTATTGCCTCTTTTGATGCCCTCTGTTTAACCATATATCTTCATTGTGTTGCAAATAAGTTATCTGATTAAGATATTTGTTTAAGTTATTTCTAGTTCAATAGCAGCATTTATTACATAGATGATTTCAATGTTTCTTATGCTTCATATAAAGTAAAATACATGAATATATGATTTTACGAGATAGTAGACATATGCACACCTAAATGTTTTCATGTGAATGTAAAATTGTGCATGTATAGTTATTAATTTCATGGTGAAGTTTAATTAATTTTATCTAGCATAGTGAAGGTTTTATTGTTATTTGATTAGTTTTATTAAAAAAGTGGATTGATTGGATTAAAAATAGAGCTATTAAATGGGGTTTTTCCTACATAATACATAAATTAGAGTGTAACTACACTTCCGAGATTGGATCTTCTATTTAAATATTTTTTAGTTCAAGCCTTCATATAAGTTATAATTGATACTTCTTTTATTGATTCCAAGATTACTGAAGTTGTCTTTTAATATATACCTGGTCAAGCATAGAAAGAACCGAATGTGGTATTATGGATATATTCACCAAAAAAAACATCAACAAAGGTACCTTAGATGATGCATATAGAAATATTATGTCAAGTGATATGTGCATGTTGTGTTTGTCGACTAGTTATGTAAATTATGGTGGATGGCCAACAAGAGCAAGAATTTTTGAGCTTGTTGAAGAACTTATTGTACTAAAGTCATGAATGACAATGGAGGATGGATCAACCCATGGCAATATGAAATTAAATAATGCATTGACAGAATGATAAATATCTTAAACAAGTTGATAAGAGATAACTTGGAATTTCATCTGTGAACTTGATTACAAACATTACTATCCATTTTTATAAATTAAAGCTACATATATGGATGTATTCTACCACATCCAATCTATCTAGTACGTCTATCTAGGATAACAAATATTTGGAGTAGTTTTGGGATTCAATTTCAATGTTTTTTTAGTCCTACATTCATACTTGCATCACACATTATTGATGCATATGGTTTTGCTTCGAAACTGCTTTCATAGAAGATCAACTAATGAGGGAAGATATGTACATGCCATCTGTGATTTTGATCGTGCTAAACATTGTTAAGTTCTTTTCAGCACTACTTAATTTATTTAAATTACTCACACAATGCGCTACTTAACACAGTGAAACAAAATCAAACAAAAAAATAAACTTTCTACAAAGACATGGCAACCTATGCCCTTATTAATTTTAATATATAATTAAAAAATAATTTTATTCAATAAGTTTTTAAATCACCAAAAAGATTAATTTTTATTAAAATTTAAAAATAGAAAAATAAATTATAATTTTTTTAAAATTTTAATATAATTATTTATTAAAAAATTATAATATTTTGGGTGTAAAGGAAAAAGTGAAATAAAGATTTAAATTATAGAAATTGAATAGGATGGATATGAAAGTTAGTATCATGTATATATTATGTGGTACATGTTCTCTAAGTGACTCTATTAAATAATTGTAAGACTTCAAAGAATATTTAATTAATTTATTATTATTTTTTTTTAGAGATTTTTTAATTTTTTAAAAAATATTAATTAAAATTTAATAAATTTAATTTAAATAATTATAAAATATAATGGAAAAAAAATATTATTATTATATACAAAAGTATAACATATAATGGTAACAATAAGAAAAATGTTTTAATGTTGCACCTATTAAAGGTCTAACTTTTATGTTGCTTGTTGGTACATTAATAATTTAAATTTTATCCAGACATGTGAAGACCTCTTTCTATAAATAAACTAAATATTTCAAAATTTATCCAAACATGTGAAGACCTCTTGCTATAAAGAAAATAACTATTATGTTTATTTCTTATAAAATAATTATGTAAAAGTTATTCACATATTTTTCTTTAGAAAAGTCTATAATTTCTATTTAAGTGTATTTTTTTTAAAAGTTGTCTATTGCATTAATATTTTTAGATAATTAAGAAAGAATTACATTATTTTTAGATTGATACTAGTATTTTTATACCAGAATTATAATTGATTCTGGGTCACAAGCCGAGCACGTAGTTTCTGTGGAAAATGAGAATAAAAAACCTGTTACTATTAGAAAGACCAAAAGTTTCTAGAATTTAAAAAAAATACACAAAACATTTGAAAAAAACTTGGAAAATTAAGGACAAATCTAAGCTAAAAAAATCTAAAAACCAGTTAGAAAATTCAAAACAAAAGAAAACATTGAAAGGCCAAATTTAGTTCTTATCACAAAGTTTGAAAGCCCAACTACTGAATCAACCTTTCACTACCAACAGACACCTACCCCTACTAGAGAGTAAATATTACATTGTCCATTACATACCACCATTAATGGAATTTATAGCATCAAGTTTTATCCTTTTTTATTTTAATTTCCTATCTCTTTTCCCTTTCCTACTACAATTAGGAGTCTTTAGATCACTAGGCTACTGTGCAATGGAAAAAACCACTTGACTAGCTAGTTATTCTCCTTCATCATCCTAATCTTCACCAATCTATACCGAGTCTTCCTTCTACTGAGAGTTATTTTCTAAATGTGGAGAGTGGTTAACACCCTCTGCCCTAGAATTTGCAATGACAATTTCCCATTCCTGAAGGGAAGAGGAAGGTTGTCTTGCCTCCCTATTGATTTGAACTGCTAGTGTCACCAAACCCTCACCCTTCTAATGGTTGTCCTGAGTCTCCTCAAATATTGATGTAGACAGAAGCTCAACAAAAATGGATTTTAAAGGGCACTGCATTCTATGAACCAAGTCTTAATTCGAACAACCAATTTTTCTGACCCATTTATTCAAAAACATTATGTGAAGTTTTTTAAAAACTCTTCTCGGGACAAGAAGCAATCTTATGATCAACATGATTACATTTAAAATATCTTAAGGGAAGACATTCAAAGTTAATAAATTGGGTACATACACCAAGTGATGATAAATGTTTGGAATAGAATGATGCCGAGGTTTGGCAAGATCTATGAAAAAACACAACCTCACAAATCTTAGATTAGCCTCAATAGATTCATCAAATTTGACAAAAAATCCTAGCTTTCTAACCATATTCTTGAGAAGATATGTATCTTGCAAGGCTAAGCAGATATTGTAGTTTTTGACCCAAATTTTGGATTGAGAGATCACTAAAGAAACTATGTCAAAAAAGGGACCTCAGGGACCTAAAATAACACCCCCTTCTTATCCACAAACCATGGCCCATTAGCCTAAGAAAAACCTCTATCAAGCAAGGTGTGAAATGAGAGAAAAAAAATCATTTGTCAACATTAAGAGAGAAGGCACTTTCAAAGTAGACCAGGTTATATATGACCATTCTGAGTGGGTTTCCCAGGAATGCCGCTTCCCAACATGCCTAACAATTAATGATCTTTGACCTCTTTCCATGTCTAGAATTCAAAGCTCTATGTCAAAATTTTCAATAGAGGAGAGTAAAAAAAACCAAAGGAATATCACCTAAGAACCTCGTTTACAGGGTTTTTTTGTTGAGATGCTTCTATTTTCCCCTTGGAGTCCATATTTATTTTAGCCTCTTCAAAAATTTGCTCCTTTAGAATCTGGTATCTGGAGATCAAAATAGGGTGTGAGCCAAGCTAATTTCTAAGGATAAGTTATTTACAGAAAGCTCCATATGAAAGAAAGAGATTTGAGATATTGATGCATCTTGAAAACACTAAAGCCTTTACAGAAACCCTAGCTATTTTAGGTGTTATTTACGTTACCAACTTCCTTGGAGAGGGGCCTCTATCAGATAGGCCTCTATCCACATCTAACTACTCTTGTTAGGAACCTAGTAATCACAACTCAAAAAATAACAATCCAAATTGTATATAGTGAACTCAAAATGCTAATTACATACAATTTTTTTCAAGGAAGGAATAACTCCATATCCTCGGCCTCTTTGAGGGGACAACCTCCTATTAGAGTAAGATCTAATTAAAATTGTTCTTCTTTGATGCCTTACACTATCATATGCCCTTTTAATTATACTAGTTCTCATCTAGTCCACTCCTCATTCTAATGCATGTAAGATTATTCTTCTAATGCATTTATATTTATTATTATTACATTCCACTATTTATGCTACTATTTCTACTAGCTATTTTACTATTATACCCCTCTCTAGGTACATTACATTCCATCTCCCTTAAAAACATTTCTCCTTCTAAACATGATAAGAATTACATAATAAATTAGGATGCTAACAAAATGGAGGCCCGACAATGCATTCATTTAGGCTTCCATTTCTTCCTCCAGGGTTGGGATGTGATCATTTACAACCACAATGTGAAATTAAACACTTCAACATGAGGGTGAAGTGCATAGATATCGATGGATGGAGTAACCTCGAATTGAAACATGGGTTTAAAATTGATCATTGAAGTTTGAAGCTTGACAATCAATACTTTAAAGTTAAAACAATGTTGCACAAACTACGCTGCTTGGTGAGACATCATGCCATCCCCCTTAGCATTGTTCTTTGAGAGGTTTGAAGACTCGGTTCCCTGCTTTGATTTTGTGATTGTTGACTTGGTCTTATTGGGGGCATGTTTGAGCATGGTGGTTTCCTAAATGGGCTTGTCTGGAATGTGCTCAGGTGTATCCCAAAGGGATTCAATGTCTAGTTTGCTGATGTCCTAAAGAGTTGGCCTTATGCAGGGACGTAAAAACAAAGGTGTCTCACTACGATTATAGCAAATGCAGTCTTCTACAAGCTTAGCCAAGCCCACATCTTTTTTCATGGATTACGGTTGCCACATTTGAACCTCTGCTTGAATCTCATCTTGAAGTCCATTGTTGAAGTAATGAATGAATAATGCAATAGAGATATCTTTAGTTAATGTTTCAAACTCATCTGATATTCAGTAATAGTACCAGTTTATCGAAGTTGAGTTAATGCACCAGTAAAATTACCACTAGAGAAAATAAAAAACCCCATCAAAACAAGAAGAGTGGGCATTTGTTTCAATTGAAAATGCATCCTTTACAATATAACCAATATTTTGATTTTTTTTTTTTTGACACTAACACATGACAAGATAACTAGACAACATATATTATGAACAATAACTTACAATTAACCTAAACCCGAAAAAACTAAAGACAACAATATTACACACATAAACGATTGATGATACAAGATAGACAATAACATTTCATTCCTAAAAACAATATTAGAAAGGGAATTTAAAACTTTAAAATGTTGATAAACTAAAAAAACAATACATATGCGAAACTAAAGACAAACTAATACACTCCACACTACTATATACGCGTCCTACACCGATGAGATGATGAGATGATAAAACTAATAAAAGGACATAACATAAAAGACGAAAAACTTAATATACTACGAATTAATGGGAGACTGACATACATATGGAAAACCACGATAAACTATGGAATATCAGATATGAAAATCTACTTTTTAACCCAAATACCTATGACTACGTAATACCTAATAAATGACAAGCAAACCCTAAAATTCCAATTACCTCTTAAGGTTGAACAAAACCGCGGGCTGGCGATGGAGGTTGTTTGGGCATAGTGGAGAAAATTGACAGTGAGGGAGGCGGTGGGAAGGAGAACATTGGCAATGAAGTGGCGGTTTGGAGGTGAAACCGAAGGAGGATCCGTTGATATAAAGACGCTAGCCTGTAGAAACTGCCAAGGAGATGGATGAGAGTGCGTCGTATCTTGGAAGAAGCTCGTGGATCGAGCAAGACGAAGCTGGCAAGAGACAGCTGATGCTACTAGTGGTTGGAGTGGCTCCCAGGTGAGCTAACCGAGGCGATCCTTCCCAACTTAGAGGCCGCTCAAATGCCAAAATTGAACTAATGTAAAAGACCAAAGCCGAACTGTATGCAAAAGTATTGTGGAAGTCAACGTGAGCTGGATGCAGATCAGAGAGGATCTTGCTGTGAAACTAGTGGAAAGAAAGGTCGTCACAGATCTGAGATGGCTAGAGAGGTGTCAGCTGAGAAGAGGTTGCACATACGTGAAGGAGCCAAGGCCAAAGGCAGAGTTGAGATTGGTTGGCGACTGGGTATAGACGTAGCGCATACTGCGGGAAAGTTCGTCGGAGGAGAAGAGCTCTTGGTCAGATGTTGACCGAGTGAATCAAATACAAAACCGTCGGTGTCAATCTGGGCATGTTGAGAGATATCCGAGCTGGTTAGTGCATCGAGTCGAGCTGAGTGAAGATTCACCAGGACAGAGGAGATTATAGGGACAAACTAGACGAGCTCGCCAAGGGTGCTACCAAATAGAGTCACCAAAAATCATAAATGCTCGTGTGAGTGATTCATGATCCGAGATTAAAACCACAGAGTTAATGCACTAAGTTATTTCAATGGCGATTCATAGATTCATAGAGCCAAGTGAAACCAGATCAACCAAGGCAGAGTCGAGTCAATTAAGATGCCTTTCTGGCACCATGTCGCATATCCCACATATGGTGTAGTGATTAATTTCTAAAACCCAACAACAGATTAATTCCACAATAAATTCACAGACATAAATCTGATTTATAACGATTAATACAACTGGGTTAATTAACAACTAATAATAGCGGAAGCAAAAATAACAGTAAGCCAATACAAAAAGACAATAAAACCTGCAAATGTTGGATCTTCTATTCAGCCTAACAGCCAACTTTTCTTTCGGAAATACAATGCATAAGTTTGCTACAGCAATCTTACTTTTATAGGAGAGCCTAGCTGCGTTACTTAACGTGCAAGAAAATAAACTTTTCTTGCTACTTAGCGTGGAAGAAAAGAAACTTTTCTTGCTGCTTCACTTAGCGTGCAAGAAAAAGAAAGTTTTCTTGTTTTCTTTGGCTTTTTCCTTTTTACACATAAAATCACTCTAGGATTTATCTTATCCTTACAAACTCAGAAACATTCTAGAAACTATTGTTGCTGAAAATCCAACTCGAATTGTTTTAAAGCATATCTAATCTTGAGTTGCTTTAAAACAATTCCACATTCCACCTTTCGAGCTACAAAAATCAACACTCCCTCTTAGCGAGGAAGGTGTTCTGCACCACACCCAACTTGTCCCTGAAGAATTCAAACTTGCTCTTCATCAAGGCCTTCGTCAGGATATCTGCAATATGTTCATCCGTAGGAATGTAATTGAGCTTCACTATCCCCTTCTCCACACAATCTCTGATGAAGTGATACTTGATCTCAATGTGATTTGACTTGTCGTGAAACATTAGATTCTCAAAGAGTTTGATACAACTCTGATTATCACAATAAATGACTATAGAATCTAGCTCCTGATTAAAGAACCCAGCTAGTAGTTTTCGAAGCTAGATAGCCTCACACATAGCCATACTGGCTGCCATATACTCAGCCTCTACAGAACTCAGTGCAACTGACTTCTATTTATTGCCGTACCAAGAGAATGCTCCTCATCCCAAACTGAAACTACACCTTGAAGTGCTCTTTTGATCAGCTATATTACCTGCCCAATCTGCATCAATAAACCCCTTGAGCTTCACTCCATCCTGATGAACATACTTCAGACCATAATCAACTGTGCCTTGGAGATATCTCAAAACATGATTCACAGCTATCCAGTGAACATGTTTAGGTTCCACCATAAACTGAATGAGTGAGTTCACTGCAAAACAAATGTCTGGCCTGGTGTTGACCAGATACATAAGAAAGCCTATCAACTATTTGTATAAAGTAGGGTCCACTGCCTCTAATCTCGAAGCATCAATCTTCTTCCAGTTGGTCACAAGTGGTGTTGACATAGGCTTACAGATTTCCATCCTGAATTGCTTCAAGATATCAATTAATTACTTCCCTTGTCCATGGAAGATTTCTCCCTCTTTCTGCCACAACTCCAATCCCAAAAAGTAGTGCATCAACCCCAAGTCCTTCATCTCAAACTCTCCTGCAATATCCCACTTGCAGTGTGCTATGAGCTCTTCTGACCCTGTGAGAAATAGGTCGTCAACATATAACAACAATATGAGAAGTTTACCCTTCACCTGAACATATTATAGGTTCGAATCTGCCTCACTCTTGATGAATCCCACACTCTGCAAGTAACTATCACTATGTGAATACCACACCCTAGGAGCCTACTTGAGTCCATACAGTGCTCTTTTCAACCTGCATACATGAGAATCCCTCTCATGTGCTTCAAACCCTTCTGGTTGCTCTATGTAAATCTCTTCCTCAGTCACCCCCTTGAGGAAGGCCATCTTTACATCCATCTGATGAATCATCTAACCCATCTGTGATGCTATAGAAATGATAGCTCTTATGGATGAGTACCTGGCTACTAGAGTGAAAGTCTCATCATAGTTGACTCCTTCCTTCTGTGAAAACCACTTAGCCACAAATCGAGCTTTGAACTTTTCCACACTACCATCTACAACATGCGTAATCTTATACAGCCATCTTCAGCCCACCACAGACTTATCTTCTGGTCTTGGTACTACCTCCCACACACTATTCTTCATGAAATATATCCACGTCTTCTTCGAGAAATCATCAATGAAGGTAACATAATACTCATAGCTATTCAAGGATGTTTTTGACATAGTTCCACACACATCTGAGTGTGCGAGATCAAAAATCCCTTTGAATCTAGTGTCACTGCTTGGAAAATTGGTTTTGGCATATTTCCCAAGAGCACAACCCTTGCACACCTCATGTTATTTTGTCTTCATCTCAGGCAGCCCCATCACTATTTCCTTAATAATATTAAGTGCTCCATGGTGAAGGTGAGCCATCCTCTTATGCCACAATTCTCCTATCCCTTTACAGCCACTAACCAATGCATGTGCTAGCTCAAACTGTAATCAAAACAATCTGCCATGCCTGAAAGCAATCACTTTTGCAATCTTGGAATCTTTGGGATGAATATAGACTTTTCCCTTCTCAAAGGTCATGATGTAACCCTTGTCTTCCAAGGCAGAAATTGAGATTAAATTCTTTGTCATGCCAGGGACATACAACACATCCTCCACCAACAAATGTTTGCTAGACTCCCTCTGAAACATGACAGTGCCAATGCCAGTTGCATGGTACTTGGCATTATCTCTGAGCTCAATATAGAAATCCAGCTTCTTCTCCTCCAAATTGGTGAAACATTCTTTGACTCCCGTCATGTGGCGAGAAGCCCCACTGTCAATATACCATACTCTGTTGGCACTTGACCTTGAGAGACAGGTAATGAGTGAAAACACATTCTCAAATTTTGATGCAAACTCATGCACCTCTACTGTAGCAGTAAATTGCTTCTTTTGCTTGTCCTTATTTTTCTTATTCAGACATTGACTGGCATAGTGACCCATCTGATGGCAGCAAAAACATTTAATCTTGCTTAGATATTTCTTCTTCCCACTCTTGGAAGAAGAACCTTCCGATTGGTCTTTATTGGACTTCTTCTTACCCTTGCTTGCAAGAGCAAGATTTTCTTCATCTTGACCCTTCTTTGTCTGATCTCCCCGATGAGCACCTTCATGGATCTCCTCTTGAACAAAATCATCCCAAAGTCTTATCCAATCAGGTAGCCAATCTCTGCCAACAACACACTTGACAAACACTTCTCAGTGCTTTGAAAAACCATTCAAGGCTATACGCACCAACTCATCTTCTATAATCTTCTCTCCAATAGCAATAAGCTCATCCCTAACTTGTGTCAGCTTGGACAAGTAAGAGGTCACACTCTCGCCTTTGGACATCTTGGTATTATGCAATTTGTCCTTGAGCATCATCTTATGACTCTGATAGTCACTCTGATAAATTTTTGTGAGCGAATCCCACATCTCCTTGGCGGTGTCTTTCCCCGATAAATGAGGAATTAAATGATCTCTTACTCCATCCAGGATAATCCTCTGAGCCTTAGCCTCTTTAACTTCATGTGAATCTAAGGCAAAAAGATCATTTGTTGGTGGAGTCACTTCTGTGCTAGCATAGATCCATAGCATGTTCTCCTTCAGAACAGATGTAATCCAAACCTTCCACTGCAAGAATTTAGACACACCCTCGAGCCTGTCCTCATATCAAACGCTAGTTGCCATAGCCACAAAAGGAATTGAGGATGAAAAGAACCTGATTTTTTTTCTTGAAATCTACGTTATAAATCTTGGTTTCATATTTAGATTTTAGAGCTCTGATAGCATGTTAGTTTCTAAAACCCAGCAACAGATTAATTCCACAATAAATTCATAAACATAAATCTGATTTATAATGATTAATACAACTGGGTTAATTAACAACTAATAACAGTAGAAGCAAAAACAATAATAAGCCTATACAAAAAGACAATAACAAAGATATTCCCAGGAAACCCCAATGCGGGGAAAACCCTGCAGATGTTGGATCTTCTATTCAGCCTAGCAGCCAACTTTCCTTTGGAAAATACAATGCATAAGTTTGCTACCTCAATCTTACTTTTATAGGAGAGCCTAGTTGCTTTACTTAGCATGCAAGAAAAGAAACTTTTCTTGCTACTTTACTTATCGTGCAAGAAAAGAAACTTTTCTTGTTGCTTTACTTAGCGTGCAAGAAAAAGAAACTTTTCTTGCTTTCATTGGCTTTTTCCTTTTTACGCATAAAATCACTCTAGGATTTATCTTATCCTTACAAACTCAGAAACATTTTAGAAACTACTGTTGCTGAAAATCCAACTTGAATTATTTTAAAGCATATCTAATCTTGAGTTGCTTTAAAACAATTCCACATTCCACCTTTCGATCTACAAAAATCAGCACTCTATTGATTTTTTTTAGCTCGAAAGGTGGAATGTGGAATTGTTGTAAAGCAACTCAAGATTAGATATGCTTTAAAATAATTCGAGTTAGATTTTCAGCAT
This sequence comes from Torreya grandis, assembly GCA_037957365.1. Taxonomy (NCBI): domain Eukaryota; kingdom Viridiplantae; phylum Streptophyta; class Pinopsida; order Cupressales; family Taxaceae; genus Torreya; species Torreya grandis. The sequence goes on from JARHVA010005490.1 coordinate 298,312, forward strand.
TAGTAGTTTCTAAAATGTTTCTGAGTTTGTAAGGATGAGATAAATCCTAGTGTGATTTTATGTGTAAAAATAGAAAATCCAAAGAAATCAAGGAAAGTTTCTTTTTCTTGCATGCTAAGGAAAGCTTCTTTTTCTTACATGCTAAGGAAAGCTTCTTTTTCTTGCACGCTAAGTAAAGCAGCTAGGCTCTCTATAAAAGTAAGATTGTTGTAGCAAACTCATACATTGCATTTTTGCAAAAGAGAAGTTTGCTGTTAGGCTGAATAGAAGATCCAACATTTGCAGGTTTTTCCCCTCATTGGGGTTTCCTGGGTATATCTGTGTTATTGTCTTTTTTTTGTATTGGCTTATTGTTATTTTTGTTTCTACTGTCATTAGTTGTTAATTAACCTAGTTGTATTAATCATTATAAATCATATCTATGTCTATGAATTTATTGTGGAATTAATCTATTGCTAGGTTATTGAAATTAACATGGTATTAGAGCTCTAAACTCAGAATACGAAGCCAACATTTGTAACACAAATTACAGGAAAAAAAACCTCAGTTCTTTTGTGGCTATGGCAACCAGCGTTCGATATGAGGATAGGCTCGAGGGTGTGTCTAAATTCTTGCAGTGGAAGGTTCAGATTACATATGTTCTCAAGGAGAACAGGCTGTGGATCTATGCTAGCACAGAAGTGACTCCACCAAAAAATGATCCTATTGCCTTAGATTCACATGAAGCTAAAGAGGCCAAGGCTCAGAGGATTATCCTGGATGGAGTAAGAGATCATTTAATTCCTCATTTATCAGGGAAAGACACCGCTAAGGAGATGTGGGATTCACTCACAAAACTTTATCAGAGCGACTATCAGAGTCGTAAGATGATGCTCAAGGACAAATTGTATAATACCAAGATGTCCAAAGGTGAGAGTGTGACCTCTTAGTTGTCCAAGCTGACACAAGTAAGGAATGAGCTTACTGTTATTGGAGAGACGATTATAGAAGATGAGTTGGTGCATATAGCCTTGCATGGTTTTTCAAAGCACTAGGAAGTGTTTGTCAAGTGTGTTCTTGGTAGAGATCGGATACCTGGTTGGGCAAGACTTTGGGATGATTTTGTTTAAGAGGAGATCCGTGAAGGTGCTCATCAGGGAGATCAGACAAAGAAGGGTCAAGATGATGAAAATCTTGCTCTTGTAAGCAAGGGTAAGAAGATGTCCAATAAAGAGCAATTGGAAGGTTCTTCTTCCAGGAGTGGGAAGAAGAAAGATCTGAGCAAGATTAAATGTTTTTGCTACCATCAAATGGGTCACTATGCCAGTCAATGTCTGAATAAGAAAAATAAGGATAAGCAAAAGAAGCAATTTGCTGCTATAGCAGAGGTGGACGAGTTTGCTTCAAAATTTGAGAATGAGTTTTCACTCATTGCCTGTCTCCGAAGTTCAAGTGCCAACAGAGTATGCTATATTGACAGTGGAGCTTCTCGCCACATGATGAGAGTCAATGAATGTTTCACCAAGTTGGAGGAGAAGAAGCTGGATTTCTATATTGAGCTCAGAGATAATGCCAAGTACCATGCAACTGGTATTGGCACCGTTAAGTTTCAGAGGGAGTCTGGCAAACCTTTGTTGGTGGAGGATGTGTTGTATGTCCCTGGCATGACAAAGAATTTAATTTCAATTTTTTCCTTGGAAGACAAGGGTTACATCGTGACCTTTGAGAGGGGAAAAGTCTATATTCATCCCAAAGATTCCAAGATTGAAAAAGTGATTGGTGTTAGGTATGGTAGCCTGTTTCAATTATAGTTTGAGCCAGCACATGCGTTGGTTAGTAGTTGTAAAGGGATAGGAAAATTGTGGCACAGGAGAATGGCTCACCTTCACCATGGAGCACTTAATATTCTTAATGAAATAGTGATGCGGCTGCCTTAGATGAAGACAAAATAGCATGAGGTGTGCAAGGGTTGTGCTCTTGGGAAATATGCCAAAACCAATTTTTCAAGCAACGACACTAGATTCAAAGGGATTTTGGATCTCGTACACTTAGATGTGTGTGGACTTATGTTAACAACATCCTTAACTGGATATGAGTATTATTTTACGTTCATTGATGATTTCTCTAGGAAGACGTGGATATATTTCATGAAGAATAAAGATGAGGTCTTCAGTAGGTTCAAAGAGTTTAGGGCTCTCGTGGAGAACCAAACTAGGAAGAAGATCATGATACTAAGGTCTAATAATGGAGGTGAGTATACATCAAATGCCTTCAAATATTTTTGTGCTCATGAAGGTATCAAGAAAGAGTTGACAGTTCCGTACAACCCTCAACAAAATGGGGTTGTTGAATGAAAGAATAGAGCTATCATTCGAGTAGCCAAGGCCATGATTCATGATCAAGATCCGCCTTGGTTCTTATGGGTAGAAGCTTGCAACACAGCTGTGTATTTGCAAAATAGGAGCCCTCACAAAGTGTTGGGCAAATTGACTCCAGAAGAGGCGTTCAATGGTAAGAAACCAGATTTGGGGCACATTCACATCTTTGGATGTCTTGTGTATTGTCACATTCCTGATGAGAAGAGAACCAAGTTGGAACCTACTGCAGAGAAGGGTATCCTTGTTGGGTACAATGAAACTTCTAAGGCTTATCAGCTTTATATTCTTTGCTGTAAAAAAAATAGTGGTTTGGAGAGATGTGAAGTTTGAGGAAGAGAGGGCTCTTTAGAAGTTAAGTAACTTGATGAATGAGGAGGAACAAACATCCACAGTTGAGGCAGCACAAATTCCTCAAACTTCAGTCATGGAAGCTAGAGAGCAGAACAAGCAGGATGATCAGATAGAGGAACAAATAATTCCTCAGCCCCAGATTCCTATTAGAGAGAAGAGGAAAAATAGGGCAGCTGAGCAAATATTAGGAGAGGCTCAAGAATATGTAGGTGATGCTAAAGATTCAGTCAGACAAAGAAGGGCTCCCAGATGTTATTCAGATTATGTGGCACTTATGAGTGAATTAATTGAAGTAGAGCCTTCTAGCTTTCAAGAGGCATCCAAGCACCAAGTATGAAGAGATGCCATGGTGGAAGAGTATTCTTCCATCATGAAGAACTGTGTGTGGGAGGTACTACCAAGACCAGAAGATAAGTTTGTGGTGGGCTCGAGATGGATGTATAAGATTAAGCATGCTGCAGATGGTAGTGTGGAAAAGTTCAAAGCTTGGTTTGTGGCTAAGGGGTTTTCACAAAAGGAAGGAGTCGACTATGATGAGACTTTCGCTCTAGTAGCTAGGTACTCATCCATAAGAGCTATCATTTCTATAGTAGCACAGATGGGTTGGAGATTAATCAAATGGATATAAAGACGTCCTTCCTCAACGGGGTGATTGAGGAAGAGATTTACATAGAGCAACCAAAAGGTTTTGAAGCACATGAGAGGGATTCTCATGTATGCAGGTTGAAAAGAGCACTGTATGGACTCAAGCAGGCTCCTAGGGCGTGGTATTCATGTATTGATAGTTACTTACAGAGTGTGGGATTCATCAAGAGTGAGGTAGATTCGAACCTGTACTATGTTCAGGTGAAGGTTAAACTTCTCATATTATTGTTATATGTTGACGACCTATTTCTCACAGGGTCAGAGGAGCTCATAGCACACTGTAAGCAGGATCTTATAGGAGAGTTTGAGATGAAGGACATGGTGTTGATGCACTCCTTTCTGGGATTGGAGTTGTGCCAGAAAGAGGGATAAATCTTCCTTGGACAAGGGAAGTACTTAATTGATGTCTTGAAGCGATTTTGGATGGAAAACTATAAGCCTATGTCAACACCATGTATGACCAACTAGAACAAGATTGATGCTTCTAGATCGGAGGCAATGGACCCTACTTTATATAGACAGTCGATAGGCTCTCTTATGTATCTGGTCAACACCAGGCCAGACATTTGTTTTGTAATGAAATCACTTAGTCAGTTTATGGTGGAACCTAAACGTGTTCACTGGATAGCTACGAAGCATGTTTTGAGATATCTCCAAGGCACAGTTGATTATGGGCTGAAGTATGTTCAGTAGGATGGAGTGAAGCTCAAGGGTATTACTGATGTAGATTGGGCAGACAGTACAGCTGATCGAAAGATCACTTCAGGGTGGAGTTTTAGTTTGGGATAAAGAGCAGTCTCTTGGTACAACAGGAAACAAAAGTTAGTTGTACTGAGTCTTGCAGAGGATGAGTATATGGCAGCCAGTATGGCTACATGTGAGGCTATCTGGCTTCAGAAACTTCTAGCTGGGCTCTTTAATTAAGAGCTGGATCATATAGTCATTTATTGTGATAATCAGAGTTGTATCAAATTCTCTTAGAATCCAGAGTTTCATGACAAGTCAAAGCACATTGAGATTAAGTATCACTTCATTAGAGATTGTGTGGAGAAGGGGATAGTGAAGCTCAATCACACTCCTACAGACGAACAAATTTTAGATATCCTGACAAAGGCCTTGATGAAGAGCAAGTTTGAATTCTTCAGGGATAAGTTGGGTGTGGTGCAGAACACCTTCCTTGCTAAGAGGGAGTGTTGATTTTTTGTAGCTGAAAAGGTAGAATGTGGCATTGTTTTAAATTAACTCAAGATTAGATATGCTTTAAAATAATTCGAGTTGGACTTTCAACAACAGTAGTTTCTAGAATGTTTTTGAGTTTGTAAGGATTAGATAAATCCTAGTGTAATTTTATGTGTAAAAATAGAAAAGCCAAAGAAATCAAGGAAAGCTTCTTTTTCTTGCATGCTAAGGAAAGCTTCTTTTTCTTGCACGCTAAGTAAAGCAGCTAGGCTCTCTATAAAAGTAAGATTGTTGTAGCAAACTCATACATTGTATTTGTGCAAAACAGAAGTTTGTTGTTAGGCTGAATAGAAGATCCAACATTTGCAAGTTTTTCCCCACATTGGGGTTTCCTGGGTATATCTGTGTTATTGTCTTTTTTTTTTTTTTAATATTGGCTTATTGTTATTTTTGCTTCCGCTGTCATTAGTTGTTAATTAATCCAATTATATTAATCGTTATAAATCATATTTATGTCTGTGAATTTATTATGGAATTAATTTTTTGATGGGTTATAGAAATTAACATGGTGTAGTGAAGGCCTTGGCAGAAGTTGAGTTTGTGTGTAAAGCAAATCCCTTGAAGCAGAATCTTCTAAGAAAAAATCCTGGAATGTGATTGCAAATCATGTAGAACCTTCAAATCAATACAAAAATCCAACCCTATGTACATTATATGTACCAGAATATCACAGACTATGACCGAGATACAATCCGTGATCTAACCTAAATAATGTAATATACTAGACTAACAAGAGACAACTGCAATATTTTGTTTTGGTTTTGATACCCATACAAAATCTCACACATAGCAACGGAAAAACCACTCATATAACTAGATCTCACAAATACTGAAAATTATTGCAATCCCCATAATAACAGGAAAAAATGGCCTTGAAAAGCCTTCTAATACCATATTTTACGAACTTATGGTTCACAACTCACAAAATAACAATTCAAACTATATATACTGAATTCAAAATAATGATTAAACACAGTTCCCACAATTCTTTTTATGGAAGGAATAACTCTATATCACTAGTCCCTTTGAGGGGGCAACCTCCTATTAGAGCAAGTTCTAATTACAATGTTTATTCTTCGATGCCTTACACTATCCTATGATCCTTTATTAATGCTAATTCTCATCTACCCCACTCCTCATTATAATGCATGTGGGATTATTTTTCTAATGTATTATTATTTATTACAATTGCATTCTACTATTTATATTAGCTACTCTATTATTATATCCCTCTCTAGGTATATTACAGTCCCAGCGCCAAAAAATGTTCATTTGTTTGGATAAACTATGACGCAAAAAGACCAGTATAGTTTTTGAAAATCCTCTGAATCCTTCCTTTACCTACTTTTGATCTTTCCATTGTCCCGTCTGAGACCCCAACACCAAATTCAACTCTTCTTGCTTTTCCTTTCCGTTGGCCATATTTTATTGTATCCCACGCCCTGAATCTCCATTTCCCATGCACACTGGAACCCCCACCGCCACTTATGTTGCTATTGCTGGTGGTGATCTCCAACTCTCTACATATGTTTGATCTTCCCCTAGGCCCTGATCACCACCTAAAGCCATCGTAGCTATCTACCCTCCAAAATCTGCCTTCATCCTCTAGCTATTAACAGTTGCCATCGCCGTCAGATCATTCAAAATCACCATCACCATCCTCATCCACTCCGATCGAAAAAATTATATTATTAATTTATATTAACTAATATATATATTTTAAATAAATTTTATAAAAAATAATGAGAAATATCATTCTTGATATATCTATATTATATTATATTATATTTGTAATATAAATAGAATAGAACAATAAATAAATTTTAAATTAATAATCTAAATTCATGAAAATTTTAATTCAATTATAACTCTCTATAAATAATTAAAAAAACTAATGTTTTAGACTTTTTTAAAACCTAAACAAATTTTTAAATAAATACATACAAATTGTTACAAAAGGAAAGCTTAATTATTCTCATTATCTTAAAAGAGACTAACTTTTGTTCTTCAAATCTCATGTAGACGAGGTTTATCCTTATTGAATAAGAAGCAATATAGATGAGAAAATATTAGTTTAAAAACATCATAGTATTGATATTTAATAAATGAAATTTTATTCAAAATATAATTGAAGTTTGTTGTGCATTAACGTTGGTGATATTATTTTAAAAGATATGATGAAATAAAAATTATCATACATGTGCAAAAATTATCGTACATATCATCTATAACTCTTAATTTTATCGATAAGATAATTTATAGTGAGTTATCTTCTCAACTTCTTAAGAAAATCACACCACGTAATAGTACCTAGGGATTGTTCTTGGGCCTAGGTATTTATAGGCCTAACAATCTGACCTTTCCTGAAATGGCTCAAAAAGAACTAAATATGTACAACCAAACTAGTAAATCCGATAAGTATTGATGCATCTAATTGTTAATCAATGTTATCTTCCTTACTTTTTAAAGGAAGAGTCAACAACACAAACTTTAACATACATTGGCATCCTTAAAAAATCTTAAATCTTTATATTACGCAGTTTAGGAATTAGGAATTGATTAGTTAAAACTTTGATATGAAACAATATTCATGTTGGAGGCGTCTCTATGGGAGCACCCCTCGTTTCTTTGTAAACCATATAATTAATATTAATTATAATTATAATCACTAAATTATATATATCAAACATGTAAAAACTAATCGTTATGTATAGTTTTTTATCCGAGACATTCAATTTACGTTATGAATCTCTATTTTGAATGTAATTAGTTTTCTTAATGTTTTTTAACCTTTCACAATAAAATGTGTTCATTAATTAGATTTAATTGTATATTGCAGATTGTCAGTTATATCTTTTCAAAAATTAAATTAGAAAAAAATTAAAAAATATAAATAAATAATGTACAATTTATTTATTTTAATCAGTAATTATTTTTTTTATTTGGGGGAATCTTTTAGATTTATGGGAAGTAGTATCACTTGAGGAGTCAATTACTAATATTAAGAGAGACTCGAACACGAGACCACCTATTCCTTACTGTTTGATCACCGCCAGAAAAACATAATATACAATTTTTTTTTTTTTTTAAAAAAATTTATAAAAATAATATTATAAATATTTAATTATATATTTTTGATATTAAATTAAATAATATACTTATTGAAATCAATACAAATAAATATTTGTCACTTTATTTAAACATTTTTATAAATATTTTTTTACTATAAAAACTATAACTTTCAATTTTTATATTTTCAAAACATTAAATTTTTTATATTAAAAATAAAATAAATTAAATTATTTGAAAAGTGTGAAATTTAACAAATGAGTCTATTGTTCCACACATAATAAAATTTCATATATAAAAATAACACATTAATCTCTTTATTGAAAATTGAACTCATAATTTATTAAAAAACAATTAAATAATTAAATAATAATTAAAGAATTTGTAAATACACTCTTTCCAAAAAATAATAGCTTCAAACCAAATACAATTAAGCATTGTCTTGATATTGGTAAGTGGTTCTTTTTTGACTATTTTTATAGGGAGAACCTTTGAAGACCCATGGGGATAAACGCCACTTGAAGAGTCAACTACCAATGGCAAGGGATACTCGAACATGGGACCTACTAAGTAAAGCCCACATTCTTTACTGTAGAGTCACCACCACAAAGACTAAAATTGTAAACATTGTCTCTGGTTCCTTTTCCATACATTGTAGCTCATACTCATATTTAGAAGGTGTAATTCATAAATCCACCAAACATTTTGATCGTCCTCCCAAAGATAAACATATATTAAGATTGCACTTCACAAAATTGTTAAGCACTTAAATAATATAATTACACTATAATAAATTAAAACAAAATAGTAATACATAATATAATTAAATTAAAAATTATATAATTAATATTAATAATATATATAAAATTAATATATAATATATTTATATAATTATATATTATAATATTATATGAATTATTATACTATTTATAATTTATTATGTAATTTTATATATAATAAACTATATTAATATTGTAATTATTTATGATATTGTTATATTATATATAATAATAATATAATAGACGTCTTAAATTTTATTATACATTTTTATATATTCATTATTTGTATATGTTCTGTATGACATTTTTTTTCTTTATTATTTTACCATTTTTTAAGTTTATAGTGAAATAAAATGTCTCTTCATTGTATAGTTCATTTATTGAAATTGTATTAAGAAATACAATACCTTATTTCTGACCATCACCTCCAAAAAATATAATATTATTTTTTCTTAACTTTTCATGCACAAAAGTGAGATGGGTCAAGAATCATAGATTTCGTACACGAAGTATGATTACTGATTTAAACTTACTTTAAAAAAATGGATCCAAACTCCACCTCATGCTCAAGATATCATTATTTTATATTATTCTCTAAGAAAAAATAGAATTACACCATAGCTATTAAATTTAAAGCAAACTATTTTTATTGACATGTAACACTATTACACTCCACCACTATGTATAATTAATATTATAAATTACACATAATAATATAATAACAATAATACATTTTTATAATGTATGTTTAATCTTGCACATGTTTAAAACTTGTTTAATCTTTCACAATTCACCCTAAATTTTAGGGTGCCTCCCTTCATATATTATTAGATTTGAACCAAGGGTGCCTCCATATATTATTAGATTTGAACCAAAGCATAATTTGGAATTTTTTAATGGTAAATAATCATTATATATATATGCAATTGGTTATTTTTTCATTTAATTTATGTAACATTTATCAAAAAAATATATAAATGTTGCTCTTTCTTATAAAAATAGTCAAACGATTTCATGTTCAATGAATTTTCTTTGTTGAACTGTCAACAATTTGATAGTTTAGAATTATATTAAATGTGTTTAGATATGGAATATTTTATGATTTTGTTTTTCTTCCCGTACCATTATTTTGGTGTTTTTAGTCCTTATCTGCAGGGAATTATATAAATCTATTGAAATAATAGTTTTTACTCAAAAAAAAAAAAAAAATACAATATTTTTATGCATTCTAATGTTTAATAACAAATATTAAAAAAAAAATCACACATATTCTTATGAAATATTTAATTTACATTTATAAAATTATATAACTAAAAGATTATTTAATTTATACAATATAATTTCAAAATGAGTTTGTTACAATTCAAAAAATATATATAATAATTATCATTTCTTCCAAAAATAATTGCCAAAAAAAATCATGAAGAAATGTTAATGTTGTTTGCAAAGTTAAACTTAACAGGTGTCATTGTTATTTGTTTGTGCATTCAATTTGTAGCCATACACCTCTTGTACATTTCTCCATGAATGTCTCTGAATGACATGCACTATTATTCATATTTAATCTAAATTTAAGTGTCTACGGCATGGACTGTAAAATGTTCCCTATTAAAAGTGTCGCAATGTCTCTGATTGTGGTATGAATCTATGAGGTTTAATAAAAATCAAGATATTAGGTGTGTTTAATATTTTTATATATTTGGGTAGGTTTAATAATAATAATAATAATAATAATAATAATAATAATAATAATAATTATTATTATTATTATTATTATTATTTAGGTGAATTTTTTTTTTTTTTCATTTTTAATTGTAATATTATTTTTTGAAAATAATTATTTTTTAAACTGTATTGTGTCGTTATTTTTTTGGGGTATAAAATTATTTCAAAATTTTGAATAATAATTTATTTCAAATTTATATTGTTCAAATTATTTCTAATTAATATATTATCATTTATTTTATATTTTTCTATAATAAAAGAATAATTAATAATCTTATGTTTTCTTGTGTTTAGTTGGGATTTGGTTATAAAAAAAATCTAAAATTTATATTTCATTATACTATTAACTTTAGTTCATTTTTAAATATTCCATATTTTATGGTTTAAAAAAGGAATTAAAATTATTTATTCAACTATATATGTAAATTTGAGCATGTGCCCATCAAAATTTATATTGCTCTAACTTTAATTTATCTTTAAATGTTCTATATTTTATGCCTATAAAAATATGAATTAGAATTATTTATTCAATTATGTATGTTAGCTTGATTCAAACTTTAATTTATCTTTAAATATTTAATATTTTATGTCTATAAAAATAGGATTAAAATTATTTATTCAAATATTATAATATGTAAATTTGAACATGTGTCTACTAATATGGGACCATTAATTCCAAGTCATAAAAATTTTAAACTGCTAAATTATTAGGAGGGATAATAAATCAATTTGCATGTCATTATTATTTTTTGTTGAGCCACCTAGCTATGAATTCTTTATGTCAAAATGTCTTCCCAATTTTATCATCTCTCATTTATTTTATTTCTTTAAACTTCCTAAATATTTTATTTAATTTCTAGAGTTTTTAGATTTAGAAAAAAACATTTAAATTGCTTTGTTTATCATTCCATTAGTTGACATGAAAATTATTCATATTTTCCTTATATATAATTATTCTAAGTTTTAAAACAAAAATTTCAATAATGATATATGTACAATATCAATGATTGTTAACATTAACAAAGTCCTTTTTAGTTCCCTACATAAATCATCAAATATATTTATTTAAACAAAACTGCTTAATGTGCCCAATAACATTAATTATTAGCATTAAATTAGGAAGAACTCTCACAAAAATTTCAATATATTTATTATTCAAGTGCTAATTAAAGACGATAATTTACATTTAGTAAATTTAAGTGATATCCTCTACAAAATTAGTGGCTAGACATTTAGTAGAATATAATCTAACGATTCAACAAGTAATAATAAACAATAATTTTACATGTTAAAAAATCTATATTTGCAATCATGCATGCTAATATCAGCTCTCTTCTAAGAAATTTATCGTGTATAACTATAAATATCGACCTTTTTTTATTAATTCTTGTAGAGGATCATTCAATTTGGATCTTGAATGGGGTCATTGGAGCATCACTGATTTGTTTATAAATGTCCAAATTCCCTAACATCAACTTTCTTCTTTTCTTCTGATAACTATAATACTTATATCATGTCCCTCCATCACAAGGCTATTTCTAGTACTAGTTAATTACAGGCACAATGTGGAGGCACTGACAATCTAGGACACTAAAATGCAATAAACGCATTAGGAATAGGCCATATACAACGTGACATATAAATCTATTTATATTGACATTCAGATATGAGAAGCTGTATATAACCACTATCAAGGGTAAATTTTACAATGGAGTAATCCAAAGACTGGATAATCATGGCCCCATGTCAATGCTAATTTTTAATAGTGTCATGATCTCTCTTCCTGCACTTTAGACTTGTGCTCATAGTCTAAGTTGATTTGGACCTCTTTTAATATTTTTGGAATGAGTTGATTTCTTTTAAGTTAACTTTTATGATTTTCAAAAAGTTACCAGTTCAACGATGGGAAATCATGAAAGCAAGGTACAATTTAATTTAAGTTAATTCCTTTCATAGAAATGTATATATGCAATGTTTACAATTATGAATGAGGGAAAATTTAATGGGATAAATATTTAGTCTTATTTTAATAATCTCATTTATAATGAATGAATTTAATGTTTATATATTAATATTTAGAAATCACCAAAGGTTTGTTTAGTTAATAGAGTTTTTGTCTTATTGTTGATTTTAAAAATTTCCAATAAATTATATTATCGTACATAATTTTAGATTATTAATTATTTTTAATAAACCACTATTATATATATATATATATATATATATATATATATATATATATATATATATATATATATATATATATATATATATATATATATATATATATATATATATATATATATATATATCCTCTATTATTATTATGCAAATTTGATGACACAAGTTAACTGACCCTTCTATTGCCACACACATGAGGTAATAATGGTGAACTCTCAGTGATCAATTAGCTTTCTCTCCATTTGGAATTAATTTTCTCCACCTCCATTAGTCATAACCCACATTAACTAATGCATTGGCCATGCAAACAGAGGGAAATCCCACATAAGGAACTAATAAAGAAATCATTAACTAAAGTTGCACCAATCAGCGCTCAAAAGGAGGAAAAGATATTTGCATGAAAAAGATTATAAAATGGGACGATCAACATAATATAGAGGGGAGGAAAAGGATGCTTTTTAAGGAGGAGGATGTTTTAAGAGGATAAAGGGGAGAGGAAAGTGGGAAGGTAGAAAAGGAGGAAGACGCTTAGGGGAAAGGAACATAAAAGTGATGGGAGAAAATGCCAGGTGGGAGAGAGATGATTTGGAAGTTATGTTCTTTTTTTTCTTAACTCAGTCAAGATCAACACCACCACCATTCTATCAACTATCTTAATACAAGCGGATTCATATTCCATTTTAGTCGAAGATTTCAACATATAAGGTAAGTATTTTAGTTTATTTAAAATTATAAGGTAAACATTTTGTTTTATTTAAATTGTAAATAAATATTATATTTTATTTAAGATGTAAGTAAATAATTTATTTTATTTAAATGATAAGATAAATATATTATTTTATTTAAAATTGTAAAATAAATATTTTATTTTATTGAAATTGGAAGGTAAATAATTATTTAAATTATAAGGTAGATATTTTATTTTATTTAAAATTATAAAATAAATATTTGATTGAAATTATAAGGTAAATAATATATTTTGTTTATAAGAGAAATATTTTATTTTATTTAAATTGTAAGATAGATAAAATGTTTTATTTAAATCAGAAGGAAAATATGATTTAATAATTTTTAGAAGACTAAAATAGAATGCTTTTCTTAAAGTATTACTAAAAACAAAATGATACCGCTACTTGTTGTTAGGGAAAATAAATAATTGTTATAGCATTAAATAAACGAGTTCTATTTTCTATATATTTAGTTATAAATATATGAAATACATTTGATTTAGTTTTTAAAGTTACATGCGATTGTAAGAATATTGATTTAGATACATGAAAATTACCATAAGGTAATCTAAGTTATCATAATATAATATTCTGAGTGAACCCTTACTTTGATTGTTGTTGAGCTTTGATGATGAATTTGGTAATCATTAAGATTAGTATGAAAATAAGTATCTTTTATTTTAGGGTTGAGACCTCAAATTTTATAACCCTCCTTTCAAACGTATAAATGATTTATTTAAATTTAAGTTCAAAAAAATCCTTGTGTATAAGTTATTGTTTTTAGAGAAGTTTACCTAAATAGACTAAATATATAATTGTCCATAGTAAATATGGTTAAAAATTGACATGATGACTAAACTAGGAGATTATAATTTCTACATTCCTAATAAAGAATTTGATTTTTATATATATTACATTAATTTATTTCAAATATTCTTTAATTTTTAAATCTCAATGTAGATCAAGAATTTATGGTTAAATAAAACTACATAGTATTCAGTACAAGTGGTGTCTTTGGCTTATGTTTATAGGTAATGGCATCACACTTAAGCTCCTACAATCATAGCCTAACACAGATGCAATAAAAATGTCTAGGTATCATCCCTATAAATCATTAGGGAGAAATAAGGATCATGTCATGTATTTAACACTAAGGGGTGGGATAATCCCTCTTGGTCAACAACACTAATTAAGAAAAATAAACAACTTTGACTATCTTAGATGATTTTGACTTGTGAACTTATGAAACAGAATGAACAGAGTACATATTTTACTGAAAACATAGTACCACTAAAAAGGAGAAATAAAAACTAGAATTAAGAGTTTTAAACTAGTTATTATCGATAAGCCACCAACCATATGGATCTTAGATAATGAAACTTTGGAAAAAACAATTGTAAGGATTAGGTTGATTAAAAAATGATCAAAAACATTGTTGATGTAAATAAAAAGTAGAAAGGAAAAGTATCTTGATAATATTCATTTATTTTTCTTGTTAAGGTTTAAGGCTAATTTAGTTAAACAAGTACTTGGTTACTTAAATTGACACTTTTTATTTTCATATTTGGGTAGCAATCATAGTGGAACTATCTGGGGAATTGGGCACTAGAAAGGGCTGCATACCTAGATTCATAGTTCACATGAAACTTAGAATAAAAAACATAACTATATGCATACCACACCTTGATCCTATTCAAAAGTAGGTATGTAGGTAGTCTAGTAAGTGAAGGATGCTTCTAGTACATAGGTGAATAGGATGGGGTTTACGGTTGTGTACTAAAAGAGATTAAAGTTAGATTAAAAGGCAAGATCATTATAATATGACCCTAGTGTAGATAAACAAAGAAAATATAAGAATTATGTGGTACACTCAAAAGGATCTCAGTTGGATCATCATAGTTCTTGAGGCTTTAGTCTAAATTTTGAGGTGGAATGCTACTTTTTGTTATATGTTTTAAACATGCTACTATCATGATAACCTTGATACTTATCTAGTAGAGATGAGTGGTGAACAGTGAGTGACTCAAGATCTGGTTGATCCTGATGAGTCAAGTCTTTGGTTAGAGCATAACCTACTCATATATAGATTCCTAACCTGTATGGTTAGATGCTTGCCTATTTTTCAAAGGATATTAGATGCCTAACCCATATGGTTAGAATTCTTGCCCATTTGGTAAAGAATAATAGATGCCTAACTTGTATGGTTAGATGTTTACCTTATTGGCAAAGGATATCTGATAAGATAAATTATACCTGAGTTATATTCATAGATAAACATTAATTAAACAAGAATTTTTTTTTTGTGTTTTAGGATAGGAATTGTGGTCTCTACATTTTGGTATCAGACACTAGAATCAAAACCTAGGAATTAAGCCTACTATGACTTATGCTTAGTAAAATATTAATTATATAGGTTAACTTGTTGAGAAAATTGAAAATCATGAGAAAACTAATTTGGTTAAAATTGTTTTTTTAAACATGGCTCATGGAAAAACTTTAGGGAAAAGAAAAGTTAAAATAACAAAGAACAAGGGGAAAATGGAAATTCCCTCTTCTTTGGAAGAACCCATTTACATTTATGACTTAGATAAAATAGATGAAATCTAGAGTAAACTCAAATCTTTTAAAGTGGAGCCAGTTAAAACAAAACTAGCTATGACTGAACCTTTAGTCAAATGTTTGTTTAAGAGACCCTCAACAATAAGATATTTTCCATTTGGAATGGGTTATGACACACCTTAGATAATCCATAAAGTATGTAAGGAAAATAAATGATACCACTAATATGTGGTTCACTCAGAAGACAAAGTTCCCAAAGAAATAGAACTGGATGAAGAAGATTCTATTTAGAAGAATTTTTTAATCAATGTTATATAGACATTTATATGTTTTAGTCATAAATATTATCCTATATATATAGAAAAATCTATGTAATAAGAATTTGAATAAGATTATCAAATGCTTACTCTTTTTATCAACTCTATATGTGACTGAAATCAATAATAAGAATGTATGAAAAAATTAGAGTTATAAAAAAAATGAATTATGCTATCAATTGTCTTGGATGAAAACTTAGAAGATTTTATTATTTATATCAAGAAACCAAATGGTAAGACCTAGATGATCAACTAGGAATCAAAGGGAAAATGTGAGATATGCTAAACCCAACAATGAAAATGTTGAATAACAGGTTCAAAAAAATAAAGAATCGATGATAGAAGCCCTCATCAATTTGTTGACCAAGTAAAGAGATAAAATAGACTCACTTTAATAGGTGATTAATGATCTTATGTCAAGGCAATAAAATGTAGAAAACATATTGGAACCTAAATTTTATAATCTGCCTAAAAAAATCCACCACTAGTAAATGAAATGGAGGTTATAGCTTTTAGAATTAAATTTCCACTTTCTCATCTTAGCAAGGATTTGAAAAATATTTTACCACATAAGTTTGATGGGAAAAAGTTGGGTGAAGGAGTTGAGAATTAACTAAATGAGATGGAGAAGTACTTTGACTTGAGAAACTATCATGATGAAACTAAGGTGTTTTGGGGATCCTACCAATTGGTAGGAGAGGTAGCAAACTGGTGGACTAACATGAAGGAATTAAATGGAATAATGAAGGAAAAATTGACCTGGGATTAGTCTGACCACCATTCTAGGAAGAGATGGTTACCCCAGTTATTCCTTGATGAGAAGATGACTGAATTTCATAACCTAAGGTAGGGAGGCATATTAGTCCAATAGTATTGGGATATATTTACCAAATTACTTAAGTATGTGCCCATGTACCATAAGGATTAAAGAGGTCAGACTAGAAAGTTTATCCTAGGACTGAATGCAAACATAGGAGTGGATGTAGATATGGATGACCCTGAGAACATGATTGAAGTTATAAAAAAATATCTCAATTAGGAATGAAAATTGTAAGCCCTAGTTGTGATAAGACAAAACATTAACAATGACGAAAATAAAGCTTTTAAAAAGAAACTAGATTTCAGGGGAGAACAAGTTGTGGATAAAAACCTAAGAGAAAATACAACAGACAGAGTTCCCCCACCAAATCAAAATTAGAGAAATACTTTGGAAGGATATAATAATAGGAATGATCAAAGGAATTACAATCACCCAATGTATCCTTCATGGATTTGTTGTGATGTCCAGAGGAACCTAGTACCAAAAGGCCCACTAGGAAGATGTTTTTCTTGTAGAGGAGATCACTTTGCCTGAGAATTCCCAAGGATGTAGGGGTAGATAAGGGCCAATCAACCTCAAAGAGGACCATAACAAAGGATCAATGTTGCAGTAAGAAATCACCAAAATAGATACCAGAATATGTCAGTTGAAGCTATGGGTAAATTTTTGGGTAAACCTTTTTCAATTGTCATAGATAATAGTTCATAAAAATGTTTCATTTCTCCATAATTAATAATAAAAATGTCTCTTTCAATGAATAACAAGAATTCATCATAGACAGTCTAGTATGGGGATAAGGCAGTCAAAGAAATATCTCAATGTCTACCTAAGGCAAAAATACATTTTTTAGATTTTGAGACAAGCTTAGACCTATTTATATCACCCTTAGGAGCCTATGATGTAATAATAGGGATGAGTTGGCTCACCAAGCATCAAGCTAAAATAGACTATTATAGCAAGTTGGTTAAGTGTTACAGTGATGAGGGAAGGTGGGTCATGATTTAGGAGGGTCATAGGCACATAAAAGTAGAAACCATATCAGCTATGCAACTGAAGAAGGAGAGAAGGAAGGGATCTCTAATTTTTATGGTAACAATATATGATAAAGATGAGATTAAAGGAGAACCAACCCTATAAGGGTATCCATTTCTAAGAGAATTTGAGGATGTGTTTCCTAAAGAATTACCTAGAATGCCTTGCAGGTCCAAGAGCCTGACATAATAATAATAGATCCATATAGAGTACTACAGAGGCACTAGTACCAATTGTACAATAGAGAGGATGATTAGTACAAGGTATAGTGGAATCAATATGGTAAAGGAAGTGTAACTTGGGAGGACACTAAAGAAATGAAAAACATGTTTTTATTTTTATTTTAAATTTATGAACTTAATCAAACTTTTGTAGTGTATTGGGACAATGCATAATTTAAGTGGGGAGGATGTCACGACCTGTCTTCCCACACTTTAAATTATAAGATACGTATATTATTTTATTTAAAATTGTAAAATAAATATTTTATTTAAATTATAAGGAAACTAATGTAATTAGTTTATAAGAGAAATATTTTATTTTATTTAAATTGTAAGATGGATATAATATTTTATTTAAATAATAAGGAAAATATGATGTAATTATTTTTAGAAGACTAAAATATAATTATTTTTTTAAATTATTACTAGAAACAATATGTTACCACTACTTGTTGTTAGGGAAAGTAAATTATTTTTATAGCTTTAAATAAATGACGTCTATTTTCTATATACTTAGTTATATATCTATGAAATACATTTGATTCAGTTTGTAAAGTTACACGAGATTGTGAGAATATTAATTTAGATACATGAAAATTACCATAAGGAAATCTAAGTTATCATAAAATAATATTTCGAGCAGAACCTTACTTTGATTGTTGTTGAGCTTTGATGATGAATTCGATTATCATTAAGAGTAGTATGAAAATAGGTGTCTTTCATTTTATATACTTGGTTATAAAACTATGAAATAAATTTGATTCAGTTTGTGAAGTTACATGATATTATAATAATATTCATTTAGATACATGAAAATTACCATAAGTCAATCTAAGTTATCATAAAACAATATTCTAAGTGAACCGTTACTTTAATTTTTGTTGAGATTTGATGATGAATTTGATTATCATTAAGATTAGTATGAAAATGAGTATCTTTCATTCTATATACTTAGTTATTAATATATGAAATATATTTCATTTAGTTTATAAATTTACATGCAATTATGAGAATATTGATTTAGATACATGAAAATTACCATAAGGCAATCTAAGTTGTCATAAAATAATATTTCGAGTGGACCCTTAATTTGATTTTTGTTGAGATTTTATGATGAATTTGATTTTCATTAATATTAGTATGAAAATAAGTATCTTTCATTCTAGGGTTCAACCCTCACATTTTAGAACCCTCCTTTAAAATTTATAAAGGATTTATTTAAAATTATGTTCAATAAATTCCTTGTGTATAAGTTATTGTGTTTAGAGAAGTTTACCTAAATATACTAAAGATATAATCATCCATAATAAACATGGTTTAAAATCGACATGATGACTAAACTAGGAGATCATATTTTTACTTTCCTACTAATTTTTTTTCTTTTGATATATATTGCATTAATTTAATTCAAATATTCTTTAATTTTTAAATCTCAAATTAGATCAAGAATTTAAGGTTAAACAAAAATACGTAGCATTCAATACAAGCGGTGCCTATGGCTCATGTTTATGGGTAATGCCATCATGCTTGAGCTACTACTTCCATAGCTTAAAATAGCTGTAACAATGACATCTAGGCATCCTCTCTATAAACCGTTAGGGAGAAATAAGGATAATGTCATATCTTTAAGACCAAGGGGTGGGATAATCACTCTTGGCCAACAATAATAATTAATATAAGGAAACAATTTTGACTACCTTAGACGATTTTGACTTGTGAACTTATGAAATAGAATGGAGAAAGTACATTTGTTACTCAAAACTCGGTACCACTGAAAAGGAGTAACAAAAACCAGGATTGAGAGTGTTAAACTAGTCAATATCAAGAAGCCACCTACCATATGGCTCTTAGATAATCAAACTTTGGAAACAACAATTGTAAGGCTTAGGTTGATTAAAACAAGGATCAAAAATATTGTTGATGTAAATAAAAAGAAGAAAGGGGATGTAGCTTGCTAATGTTTATTTATTTTTATTATTAAGGTTTCAAAATAATTTAGTTAAAAAAATACTTGATTACTTGAACTAATACTTTTTATGTTCCCATTTGTGTATTAATCATAGAAGAACTATCTGGGGAACTAGGCCCTAAAAAGGGCTACATACCTAGATTCATAGTTCACATAAACGTAGAATATAAAATAGAAATACATGCATACTAGATCTTGATCCTATTCAGAAGTAGGTATGTAGGTAGTATGGGAAGCGAAGGATGCTTCTAGTACACAGATGAATAGGATGGGGTTTAGGTTTGTATTGTAAACAAGAATAAAGTTAAATAAAAAGGCAAGACCATTATCGTAAGACCCTATTTTAGATTAAAAAAATCAAAGATAAGAATTATGTGATATACTCAGAAGGATCCCATTTGGATCATTGTAATTCTTGAGGCTTTAGGCCAAATTTTAAGACATGCTACTTTTTTTATATGTTTTAAACATACTATTGCGAGGATGACCTTGATGCTTATCTAGTAGAGATGAGAGGTAAATAGTGAGAAACTCAGGATCTAGTTGATTCTAATGAGTCAAGTCTTTAGCCAGAGCATAACCTACTCATATATATATATATATGCCTAACCCATATGGTTAGATGCTTGCCCATTTGGTAAAGGAAATTAGGTACCTAACCCATTTGGTTGGAATGCTTGTCTATTTGGCAAAGAATAATAGATGCCTACCCCATATGGTTAGATGCTTCCCTGGTTGGAAAAATATATTTGATAGGATAAAGTATGCCTATGTTATATTCTTAAAAAAATATTAATAAAAAGAAAAATCTATGTTTTAGGATAGGAATTGTGGTCTCTACAAATAGGGAGTGATGCACATATACATACATACCTTTACTTACTCTAATGATTGTATAATTATTTTATAATATCAAATTTTTATCTTAAACTTCAAATTAGCTATAAATGCTTATATTTAAAGATACACATGCAAACTCAAACACAAACTATTCATAATATTGTTTTAAAATATTAAATTTTTATCTTCAAGTTTAAATTACCAAATAGTGCTTATATTACAGGATACACATATATATTCAATCACAAACTATTCACAATATAAAAGTGGGGACTAGCCGCTATGCAACCCTTATTTAATATTGCAATAACATTTTTGATACTTGGATAACACTAATATTTTGTGGCTTTTCTTATATTAGTTATATGGTCATTTCATCTTCAGGCACAATTCTTTTTGGTAAATATTCTTATAGTATAAGAAAAATATGGGCTCTCATATCACATTCACTAAAAATTTAACTGTAAATTTTTAAATTAATTGAAACTTGATAATTATACCTAACATTTCTATCTATCTTTATTTTTATAGCTTGGAATTAAACACTATTTTCCCATTTTTATAAATTTGAAATCGTTTAAAAAATAAAAAAACAATCAAATAAATTGCTGATTTAATATATATAAATAAAATATTTTTGAATTTAAATTAAAAAATATTTTAATCTAATTCAAATTCTTTTAACATTGTAGTTTTCGGCTTACTAATAATTCTATCAAATCATTTGAAAACACTCAAAGAGTTGAAATTTACACATTATTTTTTTGTCGAGATTATAACTAATTTTCATAATTCATCCCATATAATATGTTTATGATAATTTTACAAAAAAACTTACATTTATAAAATTTATGTGGATGGTAATATTTTTCCATGCATATAATGTGTTTTTAAGCATGTGACACTTTTATAAGTTTATAATGCTTTGTAATGCTTACAATCGTTTTCTAGGTCAATGATGATTTTGTAAGGATATAACATACTTTAGATTTATATATGGATTTAAAGATGTCTCTCACCATATAAAACTTTTTCAAGTCAATTTGCACTAGAAATACATCCTATTTTTTGACTAGGGCATTGAAGTGAGTAATGTTTTCCTCTTATTTGTAGGAAAAATATAGCCTGTTAACTATAATGCATTTTTACTAAGTCTCACAGGTTACATGGTTTGAAAATTTTGGGATTCTTTTATTCCTATTGATAAACTCTTCCATGGGTTTCTATCGCTAGTGATAAATATCCTTACATGAAAGTTGGTAATATCAAAGCAATTTGTCTTTTAAAGCTGTAAGTTTTGGGTGGACTATTAAGATAATTAAGAAGTATAACAAATATTTAGTGTTTTATGCTCCATTCAAACCACAAATTATGTCTTATTATTGATATGCATTTACTAAAATTACATCTCAAGTCTCTCCATGAAACATAAAACATGAGAAAAATGACCATTTAAACAACATATATTTAAAATGATAATTCACTCATCTCATCTAATTATCATTACAAATTGAAGAATCCTCCACTAAAGTCCAAATAATTTTTCTATTGTTGTTATTGTTATCTATGCATGTGTGTAAGTAAACAAGGTGTGAAATTCTACCAACAAAAATGAAACACAACCTACTATTCCATGGTTTGCCAAAAACACTCAATTTTGGTCAGGGAAATGCATCTTGGTGAACTATTTTGGAGAGAACCCTGACACCCATAAAATAATAGTTTCTCTATTTCTTGTCCTTATAAAAATAAGAGTCACAAATTCATTACTTGATCATGGTGAATGAGGATAGTTGTGCTATTGGAATGCATCAGTAAAGAAGAAAATATGAGGGGGTCAGAGGAGTGAGAGGATATTCAAACCCTAGACCTGGTTAAGAACACACTACCTCCCAAGGAGAATGAGGAGTGGGGTGGACATCAAATTTATATTTTTAGTAGGGAAAATTGGTAGAAAAAGTACCTTATTTTATCCAATATTTAAGAGGAGTGATAAAATCTACATTCTTGTCCACTAGACAGTGACGTAAATTGGCATGCACTAATATTGATAGTTTTTCTTTAATGAGCTTAACTAGCACATGCCAACTCCCAGTACATGTTGGTCAGCAGTGAAAATTCATCGATTTTAAACCCAAGACCATTAAACCCACATCATATAAAGTTAGAGTTAGATAATCGAAACCATCACCCTCATAAAATCACCATTTCATCTTAACCATAACCATCACAATCATCATGGTTTTAGAGAATAAAGGGGAAAAATTTGGGAATGGTGGGTTTGAATTTCCTCCCCTTTTATCCATTTAGTTATCCTATCTCTCTTTCCTGTAATTTTAACTATACCAATTTAGTTATGGAATGATGTGATGTATTGAGATCAGTAGGTAGGAAAATTGAGTGATGTGAAGGGATTATACTAATGGCATAAAAATTTGTAGTGATCCTACTGTCAGACAAACCAACACAATGTCCTCTAGGTTTGTGAACTTTCTGGTAGATTTGAACAAAATTTTTGTTTAAAAACAAATGTTTTATGTTAACAAATGCTTTGGTTAGAGATAATTTGAAGCGTAAATTACCAAAAAAATGTGTAAGAGGTGTAGCTGTGTTTCGAACATATGTGTGAGAATATTGATTCATTTATAAAGACTCAAACATATACTTTTTAGATATTTCTTGGAATATCCTTGTTTTTATAGATTTTATATATTCTTATTTTGGAATATCCTTATTTTGATAGATTTAATAGATGTTTCTTGGAAATTTAGTATTACTATTTCATTACTAGACATTATATCATAAACTCTAACCATGGTTACTTGGACATTAGATCTTGTAATAATGTTGGGCTTATCAAAGGGATTTCCTTCTTTCTTGCATTTATTCTACCATTTTCTCATAAAAGCTAAACCTGTGACCATGTTAGCCTTTAAGGAGCCCACTATGGCAACTCCAACTACCTAATATTCATCTCCCTGTGTGTCATTGAACAATGAAACTATCATATTCACACATTGATTATGTTATATTTCCATAAATACATAATGGTAAATTGTAACCCTATGCATATATAGTTCTAAAATAGCTAGTCTTTAGATCATGCTTTTTTATGTAATCTCATGGGAGTCAAGTTTTGGTATTATAATCTGATGCACATCTAGTTTTAATATTGAATGAATGGAAAAGAACTATTTTATCATAAATTTAGTAGGATAAAATTAGAGGTTTCTTTAACAATATTTTACTTAAAATATTGTGATCAACAATAAATTATGGTGAAAAGAATCATAGGTGATCAAACCTACAAATATATAGTATTGGGGTATTCATTCATATCAACATAATTCCTATTAATGGTAGCCATCATGAGTTTATCACACTTAGGTTACTTGCTCTTCCACCTTTTCCCATGAAAACTAGGTATTACAATTTTGAACTGAAAATGTGATGGGTATTTTTTGAGATACATTTTGATTAATATCGACAATATCTAGGGAAGCAAAGGCTAGAAGTAGAACCAAAAATGCCATTGATACTAAAACTGTAACGTTCCATGATTCAATCAAAATAAATTGAAACTTACTGATCAAGTAGAAAATATGAGGATTAGAACTTAATATCGAATAAGTTGTAGTGAGCATATATGTCTCATAAGAAACATGGAAGAGAAACCCATAAGAAATTATTATGAATACATGCATTTAGGTATATATTGCACAATTTGAACTCTAAAACCCTATTCATGAATTTATTTTATGGTTGATGAGTTCATTGATGATGCCAATTTAGGGCATCCTAAAATTTATGATTATGGCTGAGACTTACTAAATCATTCATTTATTTTTACATTCAACATTTCATGAATTTTTACCAAGATTTTTTAAAAAAATGAATGGTTACCTTATTAATAAACAATTGAATTTCCATAAAAAATTATATATCATCAAAGAGAAAAAAATCTTGGCTGCCAATAGATGTATGTTGATGTTATACATAAAAAATTAGAGGCCTCTTCTCTTCCAAGTATAAATTAACAATATAATTATATTAATGTGATGGTGGAATTTTGTATGATATAATTATCACTAAATATTTATTTTTTTCTTATTACATTAATATCATATCACATACTATTATAGGCCTAAAAAAGACATCTTGACATTCAAATCTTACTTTTATATATTATAATTTAAAAGTGAACTACAAAGATCATGTTTTTCAACACAACCAAGAAAAAATTATAGGAAACTAATCTTATTTACAAAAATGTTTGGTTTAACTGGTTTTTTCCTATACATAACTTGGCATGACTTTCAAAGTACCTCCCCTCAATATGATCCATATCTCACAAGAGAGATTATGTAAGGTTATAATACACTCAGTACACTTGAGAGATGATATAGCTCACACTAGTTTTAGGATGCCAAAGAAAAATTTCTTATCTTCTAAACATTAGTGTCACTAACGATGTTGCATGTATTTTATATTTAGGGAACTACACTTCATAGGCCCATTTGGGATCATGTTAATAAAATTATTACTTTTATGTTATCCAAAATGTTCTACGTAAAATTCAACTCCACATGTAGTTATATTTGGTAGATTTTGGCATCCATTTATGTCATATTTCAACTATTTTCCATGTTGTGATATGTTAGTTCACATATTAATATGTATGGAAGATACAATATTTGAGAATAATATATATTGTTTCAAGGCTCTTCAATCATATATAAAAATAATGTCAATAAGGGATCAATAAAAATTGGTATGCCCAAGGTACTTATTTTTTTTGCAGGGAATTGGTATTGATATCAATAATGTGCCTCCTAATACATTTTCCATCAAGGCACCATACATGTTGATATTCATAGCATAAGAGATTATATATTTAGTCATATAAAATGTACAAATTAGTAGTTTACGTGTGGCTTATGACACCCAATCCATAGCTCCTTTTTGCATGCTTTTGTGACCAATCTAGACACCTTTTTGCTCATTACCAATAATCCATAGCCTTTCAAATGATGATTCCATCTCAGCCAAACTCTATCTCTCAAGCCAATCATAATCCCTGAAGTCTCAATCTTGTAGGATAGGAGTACAATACCTATACTATAGCACCAGACCCTAGGGTGTCTTATTTTTAGTACATTTATCCCTTTGCATTTTAAGCCCAAATGATCATTTTCATCTAATTCCTATCCTTGATTATGTTCGACTAATGTAAATATATCTAATTTATGACCAATGGTTCCTTATAAAATCCCATACAAAGTCCATTTATAAATGAGGTGACAAATCATACAAAGTAACCAAGAATACAAACAAAGAATTCAAGAAAACTTCCCTATTCTCTGCATACAGTCACCGAACATAGATGAAAAAATACCCATCCCCTCATACTAGTTCCTAACCACCTAAAACACAATCATATTATCATTTTTGCATCTACATCATGCTATTGCATTAAGCACACTAAATAGGAGAACTACATATGGCTTGATTTCTCTTTAGAGTATTGTATATAGGCAATGTGACCACACAAGGGGTGTCGATTACACATTCAATCCATCTTACACACTAACCATCCCATTTCTAAAGTGATTCAAACATCATTCTATCAATCATGATGGATGGTTATGGTTTGAATATTAAAATAGCTATAAAATGAGTTTTATCAATAATAAACACTCAAGATTTTATAGGTAGGCTCACATAGGAATAACACAAAGAAAACAAAAAATTTAGGTCTCTGTGACCAGTTTAGACAATAGTGATAGGAGTGAACAATAACACCAAACCCTAAAGTGTCTTATTTTTAGTGCTCTTGTCCTTTCACCAAATGAAATCTAGATTCTAATTTATGACACTTTGCCAGTCCTACACAACTAGTTTGAGACCTTGTATTAGCCATCTCAGTCTATTTGTAGACAAGTTATATTTTCTTCTTGTTTATTGTTATTTTTAGAATGGTAAAAAAAATAGATAAACTATATAAATTAGGACTATAACTATTTCAATATTATTTATTGATTTATTAATCTAGACCCTTAACTAAAATAGGAATAAAACTCCATTATTTCTAAAATATTTAAATCATTGGGTGAATTTGACTTACTTCATTTGCTCACAAAAACCCTTGAAACACTTTGGAAAATTGCTTGCTAATTTTTCCAATATTTTTCTAATTTTATATACAAATTTAAATTATAATTTCACATTTATTTCTTAAAAATTTACCATATTAATTTAAAAAATATTTATTTCAAACCCTAATTGAATTTCATAGGTCCCTTTGCTTATTGAGGTATCACCTTACATGTTTATGGGATTCATATCCATTTTTTGCATATTCTACTTTAATATTTTTAGGAATTTACATTACCTTTGTTCAATATTTTTTTTCCATCACATTTTGCTTATTACAACTTATTGAAAAAAATTCAATCCATTATCAATTTATTTTCTTACTTTAACAATGACCCAATATACTAGTTTTGATGAAAATGATAAGATATATCTTCAAGACCTTTTAACTAAACATATTGATATACAAGATAATATGCTTAAAATACTACAAGAATAACATTAAAAATCAAACAATGATTAATCCTCTCAAACCACAAAACAACTAGTTGCAAATGACACTACGGGGTAACTATGTCTCAACAACCTCCTATAGCAACCCAACCTTCCCATAAGGTACCACTAGTTATGGTTAGAACATATTTTTCTCTTGATAAGGATTCCATTATGAAAGAGATAAAATATCATCAATCTAAAGTGCTAGATCTTAAGCAAGGTGCCTCTATACCAACACAGGCTTTGGATTATTTTGATCTACTTCATACACTATTGGCATGTCATATAGCTTCTACACCCTTGCCATAGGGATTTTTAAACCCAATCTCACTCTATATGATGGCAAGGGTGATCTAGAGACACACTTAAAAAATTTTCACATAGAATGCTTGGATTATGTGTCAAATTACTTGTTACTAACCAAGATATTTCCATGGAGTTTAAAGGATTATGCTCTACAATGGATCTACATTCTATCAAATCAGTTAGTCAACACATTGAACCCTTGAGCTAACATGTTCCTAGCTCATTTTAGTATTAACATAGGTGACAAGGTTTATTACACATAAATTGCATAATAGAAACAAATTGCAAATGAGCACGTCACAAATTATGTTCTTTGATATAAGACTATCTTAGCTAAAATGACTAGCCCCATTGCCGATCAAGAATTATAGGATCTCTTCAAACAGAGTCTTCTACCAGCTTCTTACGAGTCAATAATGTTCAAAAGGTTCTCTTCCTTCACTAATTTATGTCACACACTAAAGAAAACATATGTCAAACTAATTTTAGTGATCAAACTCAAGTATACAAGCATATCAAAAATAACAAACAAGAGTAAGAGTAAAGTCCCATACAAAGTAAAGGTTAAACATATAAAAAGTCAAAATAAACCTATAGTTAATGTAGATTCATAACCCCCTCAATGAGTGGTTTTATCTATGCCTCCTTGGAAAGCCTTTACCCATCTACTAGTATCTCCAGCCAAAATCTTACAATCCTTATTAGAATGCAATATCATATCTCTCCCTCATATTCAAAAAGTTGACACAATAAAGCCTCTTCCATGTGGATATGATCATAATACATTTTGTAATTTTCATAGGGCACCAAGCTACATAATGAATAGATGCATCAGTTTAAAACATAACATTCTAGACTTGATAGATGAAAACTTATTGATCTTGGCACTCTAGTTGAGCTTTCTCAGATCAAGCAAACAAAAGATAAGGCTCTAAAATTTTTCTCAAATCCTTTCCCACAACATTATAAATAAGAGATAGGGTACACATCAGGTGTTCACCATGTATATCATGCACACCCTCCACCATCTACATACTGGGCACCTTGAATTTAGTCACATCCTTTGAGCAACATGTTTGGAGTGTATAATTCTAGAGTTCCATATAGACCTTCAATCTCCTTCTCAGAGAAAGAGATAGTTGAGGATGATTCATATTACCATGCACTCTTTATCAGAACCTAAATTAATCATCATCTCATTCATAGTGTTCTCATAGACAATGGATCCATTGTAAACATGTGCACTATGGCATTCCTTTAGCATTTATGATATTCATAGCATGATATTTCCATGACAGACATAGTTATCAATGGGTTCAGTGGGCACATATGAATTTCATTGGGTGAGATTTTAATTTATCTACATGTTGGACCTACACATATGGCCACACCATTTACTATTGTTCCTAATGCAGGGGTCTTTGACATGTTTCTTGGTCAACCATGGATATAAAATATTTATCTAGTACCTTTTATAGTTCATAGATACATGAAATTCATTCTAGATAATCAATTTGTTATAATTGGTAGAGTTATGTATGATTTACCACTCCCCACTTTAGATCCATCTACTACTCTATAGCCACCAGTTTTAGATATTCAACCAGTTACAAATCAACCTTCAGTTTAAATTCAGCCATAGTTGAGGCCTTCATAATTATCACAAAGAGTTCATACACTTATACATAGGCCTATTTTAGAGAAACCCTAGTATTAGGACTCTATAAAAATTTTAGTTACATTATTCACACCCAGGGTAGTTTTATTGAGGTCTCATGCTTCTACACATAGAGCACACTTTTAGATATCCTTTTCTACTACTAGATGGGTCCCTAAGAGCCCTATAGTCTCATCCAATTTTGAAAGTTACAAGGGGACCCCATAATCGATTTCCACTAAAAATATTTCATAAAATTTATAACATACACATCTTTTAGAGTCATAATCTCATCCCTTCCATCATGCTTCATGATCATGTATGATCCCTCTCCTTGATATAGGACACCATGATAGGGAGTATCCCATGAGACTCATTGGTTATTATCATTTATTCTCAGTCTTTCTTGTACATCACTTCTTTTCAATCTCTTATACATAGTTTCCTTTCGATTGATTGTATATAACATGTCAAAATATGAAAACATTCAAATAACTCAAAGTATAAAAAACATTTCAACTATATGCATTATCTATGCTTTACATTTCTACTATCATGCTAGAGTTACATTTTGTTTTTTTATGTTATTGTTTAGCGATTTATATACATTACCATGCTTCACTTGATTTTTTCTGAGTGTGTGTAGTGACATCTAGATCCTTGATTGCTTCACTTCACCCCTTGAGGGACATCCTATTTCTATATTCAAGACATATCTACCCATTGGCAGCATCTTCTATATGACTACACTATCCAAGTTATGTCATTATTACACCACATACTCTAGTTATCATGTTGATGTACATTAATTACTAGCTTACATAGATTACTCTATCGGCACTCACTATTATATAACACTTGTGTATTTCTTAGCATCTACCTAGTCTTGTACTCCATGTTTTGCATACTTTCACTTCTTTCTTTGATTAGTTAAATGCAATAGTATTTATATCATTTATACACTTTATTTATTTGATTTAAGTAGCTAGATGTGATTGCATTTATCAGTTCCTGTTTGTCTCTTGTATGTGCCTTAGGACATTTGCCAATGTCCTTTGCTTTTACTCTTCTATGTGCTTGTGTCTATCATACCAACCTTGCTTGTTTCAATCATATGTGTATGTGGCATTTGAACATGACTTGTATGCTTGATTTCTTAGTTTGAGTGACATGTTCCCATGTACCTTATTTGTTTGGCCCCTTGTCCACTTTTGTGTGCTTCTTGCCTTCCATGCTTGTTTATTAGTTTCTTCTCATTGTTCGCAATGCCATTATCCACAACATGCATTATATTGATTTTGTGGATGCCATGAAGGACATCATGATCCATTCCTCCTTGAAAACTAAAAGCTAATAAAATTTATACTTTTAGTTTAGTACACTACACATGCTATTATATTTCTACATCTATTTAGGCATACCCCTATTGATCTAATAATCTCTAATACAAACTATGCTATATCTTGAGATAAATTTTTGTTATCATTACTATATCATGTATTTTGTAGCATAACACACTTTTAGGGATCTTTATTCTGAGGGTAGTCATTACATAGTCTTCAATCATACCATTAGAAGAGGGGGCAATAAATAGGTGTTTTATCACAGAGATCAGAGCCTTTTACTAGTTAAAAATTAGTTTTTAGGACAATCAGAACATGATTTAGAATCCAAACTAGGTAGAGCAGATTAGAAAATAGTGATGAACATAGAGTAGTGATCATAAATAGAAAAGGATAAGAGTGCCACACTTAAAATACAATGCTAGATATTAAAGTGTTTTATTTTTGGTGCTCTTATTCAAATAACAAAAAATTCAATTTTTTCTAAAATAGATAGAAAGGTAAGGTCAACTATAGTATAGTTCAAAATCAATAGTTTTAGTACAGTTTTCTCAAAGAATCTAGATATAGGGGGCATCATGCACGGTATGATGACTCTCACTTCTAGTCTCAAAATGGGTAGTTGGTATAACTTCTATATCAAAATCCATGTTACAGACATCAATGATTAGGGGTAATGTACATAACACATTTGATTTATTTTCTTCTCAATTCATCACATTACCTAGGTATTCTAAGTAGTTATATTCTTTATTCCATCTATAAGTGGTTGGCATCATTTTGAAGTGGCTTTCATATAATCCTAGTTTTAAGTTTTGAAGTGGATTTCATAAAAGCCTAATATCCACCTTTTGAAGTGGCCAAGATTGGACTAGTTATCAATAAACATTTGGCTATCCATGCCACATTGTCAGATTACAAAGCATTCATAGACTTCAAGAGTCATCTCATATGACACACATTCATATCGATATCAATTCATAACTTCACTTAGTGGGCAATGATGTAACTAAAGGACTAACTAGAGTTTGTAATCTTGAGCTACCTACTTAGATGGATTGGACATATAGTCTGAACATCGATTAACACACACATGATCACATAGCTTCACATAGTGGATGATGATGGATCTAAAGGGCCAAACTTTTTATTCTTAAACCACTCATGAGGAATTGAACACTCATATCCATTTATAATATTATTTTTGGTACATCACTTACCCAACATTACCTAGTATCACTCAGCATCACTCATCATCATTCAACATCACACATCTTCATGGGATTCACCCTTATAGGTAAGTTATGGTATGCTTTCTAATTTTCCTTTTCCTAAAATAAAGGGGGGAAAATGTAGTCATAAAATGTCCAAATTGGTAGTTTAAGTGTGGCTTATGACACCCAATCCATAACTCCTTTTTTCATGATTTTATGACCCTTATAGACACTTTTTTCTCATTATCAGTCATATGTATCCTTTTAATTAATGATTCTAGCTCAACCATACTCTATTTTGTAGGCCAATCTTGATCCCCTAGGTCTTGAGCCTATAGGATAGGATCACCATACCTGGACTATGGCACTGGACTCTAATGTATCCTATTTTCAGTGCTCCCATCTCTTTGCATTTTGATCCTAAATGATCATTTTCATTCAATTCCTATCATTCATTATGTCATCCTAGCATGAATATATCTAATCCATGACCAATTTTTCCCTATAAAATCCAATCCAAAGTTAATTTACAATGGAAGTGACAAATATTACAAAGCAATAAAGAATACAAATAAATCACTAAGGGAAACATCTCTATTTTCTACATATAGTCACCCAACACAACTGAAAACATACTCAAAACCTCATACCAATCCCTAACCACTTCAAACATTCTTAAATTGACATTTTTGCATCTGCATCACACTATTACATAAAACACACTAAGTGGGAGAACTACATATGGCTTGATCCATCTTCAGAGTATTGGTATGTAGGCAGTATGACCACACAAAGGGTGTGGATTATGTGTTCAGTGCATCTTACACACTAACCCCCTATTTATCTAAGTGATTCACATAGAGTTTTATCAATCATGATGGAGGGTTAGGGTTTGAATATTAAAATAGATCTATAACAAGTTATGTCAATAATCAATATTCAAGATTTCATAGGTAGGCTCATATAGGAGCAATGCAAACAATCTAGAAAATTTAGGTCTCTTTTACTAGTTTTGACAATAGTGACAGGACTGGACAATAATGCTAGACCTCAAAGTGTACTATTTTTAGCATTCCTATTGTTTTTCCAAATGAAATCTAGATTATGATCTTTGATACTGTCATAGTCTTACACAACCAGTTTCAGACCCTATATTAGCTATCTTATCCTATTTCTAGATAAGTTATATTTTCTCCTCATTTATTTATATTTTTAAAAAGGTAAAAAAGATAGATAAATTATACAAATCATGACTATAATTATTACAATATTATTTATTTAATTATTAATGTAGACCCTTAACTGAAATAGGAATAAAAGTCCATTATTCACAAAAACATTAAATCAATATATAAAAATCTTATATAAATCAACTTGGACAAAAACATTAAAACTATTATAAAAAAATGCATCATTAATGTTTTCATTATCTTCAAATTGAATATAGACTTATTAAAAATCCCAAATACATCATTCTTCCTTATGGATCGAGATTTCTTTTGGGGCAATCAGTAGTATTCTCTCATCAATTCAAACCAATTTATTCCACACATCAATGTGTTTATAAAATTTGTAAAAAATAACCAAATTCCAAGGAAAATTTTGTATATATGTTCCCAATTTATTATGACATTCATGAAAGGGTTTATTGCCTCTTTAGAGGAAATCATTGCTCTATATGAGATATTATTCATTATGAAGGTCAAAGATGTGTAGCTCTATTAATTAGAGATATAGCCCAACATAGAGTTGGCCTCCTTAAGATTAGTCAACACAACTCTTTATTTCATGTTAAAATTTAGACTCTATTCTCTAATCTCAATTTTAGAGGCACAAACATACCCATTATTCTTCTTAACAATCATAAGTTGTTAGGAGAAAGATCTTAAAAACTTAACTCTTGTATTTTATGTTAAATAGCCCTTTTTTCTATTGTAATATCTTATTTGATATTTAATTTCTAAGGAATTCCTATCAACCTACATTATGGTTACTAATATACAATATTATATATTCATATTCTTAACACATAACAACAATGATAGGTGATGATAAAACAAAATCAACATTTATGATCATATAGATTCTATTAGTTAGTTTATATACTTTATAAATGATATGATTTACAATTAATGACCCATCTCTCCTTTTATGTTTTAGTGTTATTGTAGATATCTGTTAATAGCACAAGACCCTTTTACATTAGGTATGTTTCACGTTTTATCACATACGGTCTATGTGCATACATTTAGATAATTTTATTAGACTTTCCTTTTTTTGGGCCTTATGTCATCATCCCCTAACTCAGGTCTTCTTCATAACTTGAAATTTTGTGAACACTTTCTTCATATAATAATATATCCATCAAAATAAAATTGTATGAAAACCTACATATTAACTATTAGTTTTCCTTTGTACAAATCTAAATTCTCTCAAAATGTCCAAAATATTCTTTTAGTGTCTTTTCCTTAGCCTATATGACTATACACTTAATTTATGGGTCCTTTGTTCCATGATTTTCACTTTTTACAACTTTTAAGATCAACCCATGTGTATATATACCCTTGAGGAGTTCACATGCACACACACACACACACAACACTTGTCATTTAATCATTTATATTCTCATCCAACCCTATTATAAGTAGAGTCTCTCATGCTTATTTTATCAATTATTATCAAGAGGTCTAGACAGTTAATCAAAGGAGTTATATGTTGATTTAATTCTTCCCTCATATATCTAGTGGGAAGTGCTTGTATTAAATTAAGGTTATATTAGGAGCATGTAGTTAAATTGAATTATCTAGGTTATGAGGTGGAGCCTTTTACCTCATGGTTGAGATTTCACTCACATGCATATTATGGCTTCATCTCAGTATGGAGGCTCATAAAATACTTGTAAAGTACTAGTGTTGAATGTTAATATTATATTTATCATATTGGATTATTATATTTGTATGAAACCACTTTAGAGTATGATGTTTATGTTAGAGGTGTTTCTATGTTGAAGAAGATCCTCTTGACTATATAGTCTATATGGCAGTCTTACTCCACCTTTATAAAAATAATTGATACATATTTCACAACTACATTTTTACAAGTATAATTCTAAAGTTAATTTTTTAGAATGAAAATGATTGAATCTTTTGAAAATCTATATTTTAAATTTACTAAGTGATCGATAATCACTTTGTTGAAGAATATGTTACATAAGATGTAGTGGATATTATATATAATTTATTTTCTACAATTTGTGTGTTTGTTTGTAGTATGTCATTATTTTTGGAACCCCTCTCCATTTAACATTGTAATCATTTATGGAATTCCCTAATCTAACTTAGGTGTAACAAGAAGAGACTTAGATCAATTTTTATTTGAATTGAAGGGAACTTCCAATTGGTTACCACCTTCTTGGGCTACTCATGCAAATAACATTGTCAAGATTTAGAAGAATACTAATAATGATTTTACTTTGGAGATGTTAAAAGGTAATTGGTCATGTCGATAAATAAAAACAATGGATATAATTTTTAAGTCTAATCTCTTACAAAAATTAATTCTTCTACAACATGGAATATCTTTAAATCCCATGATGAAAATTTGGTTTGACATATACTTTGATACAACTAATTATCCAATATTCTTGCTAGAAATATTATTTGGTACATATTACCTTGTGATTATATTTCAAATTTTAATGTAGGATGGTCTTGATGATAATTATGTATAATTGTGTAATTATTTGGAATAAAATCTCAAATTATATCCTAAACATGTGTTGGATGAACTTACATACAAAGGTGTAATGTGGTGAACAAGTCATTGTACAAAACCAATAAAAGAATCTGAGGATGATACAAATTGCCCATGATTATGATGGGAACTACTTGGATTAGTTGTAAATAACTGACATTGGATAGTGGTATACAACTACTTTAATATAATTATCTACCATTTAATCTATTTCATCCAAAGAAATCTAGATACTGGTATGTATTGTACTTAGTGGCAATCAACTTTTGTAAGTGGAATGTTGACTCATTGTCTAGAGCCCTGAGGATCTTTCATATATTATGAAAAATGAAGATGATAGATTTTCATATAATTTTGTACATGTAACAAAGAATATGATTTCATTTAGTTTCATAATTTTTTTTATCATCTCATAGGCCTCCCTAAATTTAGGGGCCATAAAATGTGGTCTGGTAGGTGGTAAGTATGGTAGTGGTGGTGTATGAGGAAATAATTTTAAAAAAATGGTAGCCTATTTTTATACACTAAAGCTCTAATAACTCAATATGGGTTATTCCTTGGCCTTAATATGGGTGATAAGGTGACCTACCATTACAATTTAATGGGATAAATTGCATCCCATATGGGCTAATATAATTTTTAATGCATACATGTCATATAATTTTTTCTTGTATCACCTACTAGCATTTCCTTTCATATGTTGTCCATAAATATTAGTATGTCCATGCCTCTAATCCAATACATCAAATTATTAGTTTATGGACAATGAGAATATCATGTGGGCTTCTTATTAATTTCACCTTTTTTGACCCTCTCTTGATTTTATGGGCTTCATGTTGGGGATCAACCAACAATGGATTACACTTGTGAAAGCAATGAATGCGGAAATAAATCAGATAGATAAGTAACTGAAATGATAAATATCACAGAACAAGATATACAAGAAAACACCCTGAAAACTTGTATTAAAAACTCTTTACAATAGGAATACAAATGAAGAACTTCGTTCTTCCACACCTCTCTCAGATGCACACAAGATCTCTCACTAGATCTCTATTCCTCAAGAGCTCTCTCTCAAGAGTACTGTCCTTCAAACATTCACAATGTT
Organism: Torreya grandis; assembly: GCA_037957365.1. Taxonomy (NCBI): domain Eukaryota; kingdom Viridiplantae; phylum Streptophyta; class Pinopsida; order Cupressales; family Taxaceae; genus Torreya; species Torreya grandis. Next base: position 335,113 of record JARHVA010005490.1, read on the forward strand.
CTACTCATACACACACAATAGCTTAGAAGATCTTTCCTACATATAGAAATAGGAAACTTGAGCATGCTCTTACAACAAACAGTTAAGCCTCTTCAACAAGGGCTCTAAAACTAATATTGCTAACAATAGAGACGCGAGCTTGAGTCTACAACTCAAATTCATCATGCAAACACTCGCTTCTTTCCTCGGAAATCACTTTCTAGACACACAGGTAACCGACATCGGTTCCTGCCTGTTCGCCTGTGACCATCGCCGGCCGACCATACTGCCGACGTCGGCACCTCTGTAACTGCAACTGACCGACGTCGGTCGCTCCTGACCGACGTCGGTCGCTCCTAACCGATGCTGGCATCTGTGTAGACCCGAACCTGTTTTGTATGCTCCTTGGTGAAGCTTTTAGCTCCACACCCTAACAATCTCCCACTTGGAGATAAACCAGCTGCACCAGTACCTGTACAACAACATCTTCTAGCTCCTCCATCTTCAACTCAATCATGAAGACCAACAGAAGTTGAATGAAGATTCAACTTCTCCTTAGTAACCGGCTTTGTTAGCATATTAACAGGGTTCTTGTCTGTATGGATCTTCTCCAGCTTCAACTCACCATCTTCCAATACCTGCCATATGAAGTGGTACCTTATCTATATGTGCTTGGTTCTAGAATGAAAAGCTGAGTTCTTAGCCAAATGGATCGCACTCTGACTATCACTATACAATCTGCAACTCCCATGCTCCCTTCCAAGCTCTTCCATGAACCGTGTCATCCATATCATCTCCTTGCTAGCTTCTGTAGCTGCAATGTACTTTGCTTCTGTAGTTGACAAGGCTACAACCTTCTGCAACTTAGATATCCAACTAACTGTCGTTCCACCTACAGTAAAAACATAACCTGTGGTGCTCTTCCTGCCATCCAAGTCTCCTGCCATATCTGAATCTACATAGCCATGTAGAGAAGTATCTGAACCTCCATAGCACAAGTGTCTACAGCTGGTTCCTCTCAGATATCTAAGGATCCATTGTACTGCTTTCCAATGTTCCTTTCCTGGATTGGCCATATACCTGCTTACTACTCCCACTGCTTGGGCAATATCCGGTCTAGTACACACCATTGCATACATCAAACTTCCTACCGCGAAAGAATATGGAACCTTACTCATGTACTCTACCTCATCGTGTGAATTAGGACATTGTTCTTTACTCAACTTAAAATGTCCAGCCAAAGGTGTGCTTACCGGTTTAGCATCCTGCATATTGAACCTTTTCAACACCTTGTCCACATAATCTTCTTGAGACAATATCAACCTGTGATTTTCTCTGTCTCTCTTAATGCTCATGCCAAGGATTTTCTTTGCTACTCCCAAATCCTTCATAGCAAACGTTTGAGCTAATTTTACCTTAAGCTCAGAGATATCTTGCATGTGAGATCCTGCAACCAGCATATCATCTACATACAACAATAGAATAATATATCTACCATTATCAAATCTCTTAAAATATACACAATGGTCAGATTGACATCTACCATAGCCATGCTCAGTCATAAACCTGTCAAATTTCAAGTACCATTGCCTAGGAGCTTGCTTGAGGCCATACAAGCTTTTCTTCAACCTGCACACTAGTTTATCCTTACCCTTGACCTCAAAACCTTCTGGTTGTTCCATGTAAATTTCCTCATCTAAATCTCCATGAAGAAATGTTGTCTTAACATCTAGCTGCTCAAGATACAAATCCTCAAAAGCAACCAAAGACAATACAACCCTTATAGAAGTCATCTTAACAACAGGAGAAAAAATCTCACCAAAGTCAATACCTGGCTTTTGTGCAAATCCTTTTACCACCAATCTGGCCTTGTATCTCATCTATCCATCCTCACCTTCTTTCACCCTGTAGGTCCACCTGTTCTTCAGTGTTCTCTTACCAGCTGGCAATTCAACCAAATCCCATGTTTGGTTCTCTCTTAAGGACTCCATCTCGTCAACCATGCCACGCTCCCACTTACTCCTGGACTCCACCTGTAAAGCTTCTTCAAAACTTTCTAGTTCTCCGCCATCGGTTAGCAATAAATAATATAAGGAAGGAGAATATCTAATTGGAGGCTTACTTACCCTTTCAGACCTCCTGATTGGTGTCTTGGACTCGTTCTCAACAATCTGTCCACCCAAATTTTTTGACAGTGACCGACCTCGGCCACTTGTAGACCTGCTACTGGCCGACGCCGGTTCTTCCTGGCCGACGCCTGTGCCTGGTCTACCGACGTCGGTCTCTATATGACCGACATCGGTTTCTGTACTACCGACGCTGATTCCTAACCTGCCGACGTCGGTCTCTGTGTTTTCTTGTAAGTGATTATTTCTTTTTCCCACGAGCTCATTTTGGACCATAACTTCGTCCAATTCATTATTTCTCTGCCCAGATTGATCTAGCTTCCTTATCTAATCACTGTACATCACTCTTTCATTGAAAACAACATCACGGCTCCTAATTACCTTGTTAGTTCCTAGATTCCAAAATCTGAAACCAAAATCATCTGAGCCATAGCCTATAAACATGCACCTCATAGACTTAGCATCAAGCTTCTTTCTATTTTCCTTATCTATGTGCACAAAGGCTTCACAACCAAAAACTTTGAGATATGAGAGATCTACCTTTTTACCTGTCCATGCCTCTTCTGGAATTCCACCATCCAGAGCTGTAGAGGGTCCTCTATTGATCAGGTACACTGCGGTGTCAACTGCTTCTGCCCAAAACTCTAAGGGCAACCCTGCATGCAATCTCATACATCTTGCACGCTCCATAATAGTTCTGTTCATCCTTTCAGCAATACCATTCTGCTGAGGTGTCCTTGGAACCGTCCTTTGTCTTCGGATTCCACGAGTGTAACAATACCAGTTAAACTTAAGACTGCAGAACTCACCGCCATTATCAGATCTCAAGCACTTTAATCTTCTACCTGTTTCATTCTCAACCATGGCTTTCCAAATCTTAAAAGTCTCAAAAACATCAAATTTCTTTTTAATACAGTAGATCCATACCTTTCTTGTGGCGTCATCTATGAACGTAACATAGTACTGTGATCCGCCAATAGAGGCTACCTGAGCCGGTCCCCACACATCTGTGTGAACAAGCTGCAACTTCTGCCTTTTCTTAGTAGACCCAATCTTTAGCAAACTAACCCTTTTCTATTTTCCAAATACACAATGCTCACAAAATTCTAGATCCATACTTTTCAAATCTGAAAGCATACCTTTAGACTTAAGAATTGACATCCCCTTCTCACTCATGTGGCCAAGCCTTGAGTGCCACAATTTAGCATCCACATCTGAAGTAGATAAAATTGAAGGAGATTTGTTAGTAACACAATTACACAAATAGAGAGTACCTTCTCTCTTACCTCTGGCCATAACAAGTGCACCCTTGGTCACCTTCCAAGAATCTGCTGTGAGAGTTACTGTACAACCCTCATCACCTAGCTTACCTGCAGAAATCAAATTTCTCTTCAAACTAGGAACATGCATCACATCCCTCAACACCCATGTGTTGCCATTCTACATCTTTAGCTGCACTTTACCTTTGCCAGTAATCTTACAAGGCTCATCATTCCCTAAGTACACTATTCCAAAATCTTCATGGACATAGTCACTGAAATATTCTCTGTTAGGGGTAGCATGGAAAGATGCACCAGAATCTAATACCCAAGATTCTATATTATTATGTAAAGAGAAAATAAGAGCATCCTGTGCAATACCTGCAACCTTTGTCTCTTCCTTTCCTTCGTGCTGATTGTCCTCCTTAGGCTTTGACCAGCAATCTCTGCTTATGTGCCCCAACTTTCCACAGTTCCAGCATTGTGGCCTTCTGCCATTCCTGGATTTGGATCTGCCTTTTCCCTTAGACTTAGATCTTGATCTCCTCTTGCTCTTTTATTTTTTCCTTCCTCTGCTCTCGAGATTTAAAGCGTTCCCAGATGTCTCTTCTGTGCTTTTCCTGCGAATTTCTTCATTCAAAATAACACTAACCACATCCTCTACTTTTAAAATATTCGAAGCAAAAGCAGTATTAGAAACTGCCATTACCAAGCCATGCCAGCTTTCAGGCAAATAACATAATATTAAAAGAGCCTTTATTTCATCTTCAAATATAATATTGACAGAACTTAACTGATTAACAATACCATGGAAATCATTCAGGTGATTAGAAACAGATCCACCTTCTTGCATATGCAAATTAAATAACTGCTTCATTAAATATACCTTATTTGAAGCTGAGGGTTTTTCATACAAATTTGCTAACGTAGTCATTAACTCTACCGTAGTTTTTGCCTGTGACAAATTAGATATCACAGTGGAGGCCAGACTCAGTCTTATAGACCCAAGAGCCTTTCTGTCAAGAACTTCCCATTCTTCATCCTCCATGTCCTTGGGCTTCTTTGCTATCCCACCTAACGGTAAGTAAAGATCCTTCTGATACAGATAGTCCTCTATCTGCATTCTCTAGTGTTGATAGTTCTTGCCATTAAACTTTTCCATTCTCAACTTACTTTCTTCTGCCATTGCTTCTCCCACTCAAACAGAAATCCCTGCAGAAACCCCTGTGAGCAACCTGTAATCCAAACACACTACACAGATCTGAACCACCTGTTAGTGAACCTGAGCTCTGATACCACTTGTTGGGGATCAACCAACAATGGATTACACTTGTGAAAGCAATGAATGCGGAAATAAATCAGATAGATAAGTAACTGAAATGATAAATAGCACAGAACAAGATATACAAGAAAACACCCTGAAAACTTGTATTAAAAACTCTTTACAATAGGAATACAAATGAAGAACTTCGTTCTTCCACACCTCTCTCAGATGCACACAAGATCTCTCACTAGATCTCTATTCCTCAAGATCTCTCTCTCAAGAGTACTGTCCTTCAAAAATTCACAATGTTCTACTCATACACACACAATAGCTTAGAAGATCTTTCCTACATATAGAAATAGGAAACTTGAGCATGCTCTTACAACAAACAGTTAAGCCTCTTCAACAAGGGCTCTAAAAATAATATTGCTAACAATAGAGACGCAAGCTTGAGTCTACAACTCAAACTCATCATGCAAACACTCGCTTCTGTCCTCAGAAATCGCTTTCTGGACACACAGGTAACCGACGTCGGTTCCTGCCTGTTCGCCTGTGACCATCGCCGGCTGACCATACTGCCGACGTCGGCGCCTCTGTAACTACAACTGACCGACGTCGGTCGCTCCTGACCGATGCCGGTGTCTGTGTAGACCCGAACTTGTTTTGTATGCTCCTTGGTGAAGCTTTTAGGTCCACACCCTAACACTTCATAACAAATTAGCTATTTTTTAAACCCTATTTTCATTTTATGGGCTTCCTTGCAATTTCAATTTTTTTAACCCCTTCTAAAGCTATGGGATTCATAGAAAAATCACATTCCTATGCCCTACCCACATGCACAAAGTTAGTGTGTGCCACTTAATATCATCTATAAACGCAACTACCTCACGCATGCATTATTTTGTCCATTTATACATTTTGATGCATCTATTTATATATGTTTTGTGAAGGGTTTTATATTAATTTAAAAAAGGTTTTCTATATTCTTATTAAAAAAATTCATACTTTATATCATATTTTTTAAAGTGGTTTGAATTATCATATTTTAATTTCTATGTGTATTCTTAAATCATTATCCTTTCTACATTGAAACATATGACATATAACACTCAATCACAAAAAAAATTCCTCTCTAATACATGGAAACTTGCATTCACTCAATACCAAAATTCCATTTATAATTTGTTGAATGAAATGTTCTCCTTGTAGTCTACAATAGATGGAAAAAAGGTGGGAAGAATTATTGTGCCTTAAACTACAGAAGCCAGGTGAGGGTCCATTTGATTGTAGTTGTATCAAGTGGGCCAATTTTCCTGACATCAATGAGGAAGACATGTGGATTGCCTGGGTTGAATAGGATAGGGTTGATGATTTCATCAAAGGATAATCAATAAGGTCATTATTCCCTATAAATTTTCATGTTTCACATCACAAGAGAAATTTATATTTTACTAGAAAGGATAGTAGGATCACTCTGACAAATGAATATGTCATGTGAGTCACCTCACACTATATATTACAAGCTAGTGTCTATTTGGATGCTATTATGTTCATTCATGTACATATTTTTTTCATTTTTCATGACTGTTTATTTGTTCACCATATTCATGCAGTTAATGGCTTTCTTATGGACCCAATGACTTTTGATAAATTGATGCCATGCCAAAATATAAGTCTTTAATTACCATGTTTGGAAAGGGTAGCCAACTAGGTTGAAGGTATATAAGGTGTGGTTGTCATTTTAATTTTAAGACACGATGCATGGCATGTGGACCTGATCATGTGTTCCTCACATAAAAATCAAGTAGATCACATATAAAATGATCACAACTATTACTATAGCCAAAAATATGAATAGTTCAAGGGAAAGAAATGTTTTTTGGATCTTCACATCAGCCCCCAACTTAATGAATGGATTCATAGGATAATATTATTAAGAATGTCTATTGCTTCTATCCACAATAAACAATGAGAGATGGTACATGACAAACTTGTATTGTTTAATGATGAAATAGAGAAAGATGATTTCTTAAGCAAGGACGACATATACAATAAAGAGTGATTGATCGAGGAGGAATAATACATGTATAATGATGATGATGATGATGAAATAAGTGTTCGGTAGTTGGAACTGGTGAATCTTGACAAGTGGTTTTTATATCAAGGATAAAATGGAAGAAATCTTCATGGGGATGTGTGAATCCCTTTCATCTTTGGGATCCAACTCCCAGAATAGCTAGAATGGTTATTGAGATTTGGGAAACACATATTATTGGTGATGGATGAAACGTTTGTGAAGAATGTAATGAAAGTATTTTGCCAATTTTTGTAAGAGTAGTTGATAATATTAGTTTTTCTAATATTTGTAATAAAAGTAGTTGTTTCAATGTTTTTATTTTTTTATACGGTTCCAATTGTACACACTATTGGAATTTGATTCCAAATACAAAGGTGTGCCAATTGCATGGGTCATTATGTCTTGGTCATGTACTATCAGCATAAGATAATAGATGCAAATTTTTATTAAAAGAGTGCATTTGAAATACATTGGATGGACAAGTAGTTCCTTCATGGTCGACGATGCCAGTATGGAGATAAAATCTACTAGGTACATTATCATTATTTATACATGCATCATGGACTTCATATTTATATTTTCATAGACACCATCCCCACCTTATTCCATTAAATTATGCAAAACTATTATGTTGTTTAGGGAGACATTCAACTGTAAGGTCTACTTATGCATTTGGCATGTTAGTCATGCATGGTTAAATAATTTGATAGAAAAGGTGAAAGATGATTATGTAAGACATGTGATTTTTGAGGACTTGGGATTCATAATGCATAGTTGTTCTAATGAGGAATGGCTACAAGGGAGTCTAGAATGTTTGTATAAAGATATCTCTCCTCTTAGCCTACTATTGTTGAATACTAGGAACAACACTGGGCATATAGGGTTGGAATGTGGTCATGATGTTGTCAAACACTTCTACATGCTAGGCAAGACACCAATGCATTTACATAATCTTACCATTCCCATTTGAAATGTAATTTTCTAAGCATAGTGAGGTCTTCTGCACATCGTATGGTGGATTAGTTGGTTCACCAACTAACAACATCAATTTGCATTCATTATTGGTGGCTATATCTATACAAGGACACTGACTTCCACATGAACTTCAAAGTATAAAGACATGAAAATATTTCATGGGTATGAGATTTGAACATCCCATTTCTCATGTTACCTTTGATAATAGTGAGCCTCTTATGACATTGGCACAAAGAATGAAAGATGAGACATTGTATTATCGCATCTTCAATATAACACCTTATATGTTGATGTCTAATTGATCATTTTCAATCTAAGGATATAATTGTAAGCATGTGCTCAAGGTGGACCTAATGATAAATATGAAAACTTAAGTAGTTATGGATGATATAGCCAAAATGCATGGTATTAACGAGAGTATCAACGACATCTATGTTGATTACCATATAATTTTTGTTCCCCCTACATTATATGCATTGACAAATTTAAGGTGAATATAGTTTGTGTAATACATTTTCATTGCCCAGGTCAAAGACAATGGAGTTCCAATTAAAAATGAGGAAGAATTCATGGATATCAGAGGTTTTCACATTGAAATGTATGGTGTATTAGATATGGATATGCAAGGATCAAGCCATGCACTAGAAGGTGTTGCAGCAACTTTGGTAGATAACACTAGAAACTATTTGAGGTGGGATGATATTGTAAGTCTAATAACTACTTGTTGTCATATGCTTTACGTATTTTTTGGCATTTTTAGCTAGATTCTTTTCCCTTTATGAATAGATATTGTATACTTCTAGAGATGATGATGTTGAGGCCCTAATATGTGAAACATGAGAGATATTTGACAGATGTTGTATAGTGGATAAAAGCATAGATTGTATGGAATTATTCAAAAAATGTATGGCACATGTTTACAATAAGGTATAGAGTAGGGTGATATTTAATTCACAACACCCAATACCCCATCCATTCCAAAATGTGTAGGATGGTCATGGAACTTCCACCCATAGATAAGGAAAATTCATAGAAAATATGATTAGATGTAAATATCAAATCACATCATAGGATACCACACTTTTTCTAAACCAAATTCATAATAATCCAAAGTGACAAGTCTATGATGATGAGCTTAACAAGGTAGCAAAGTGAGATAGGGGCAGCAATAATAGAAACAATGCATCCTAATTGTAACCCTTTATAGGTTTTAATGATACGACAATAATAATAAATGCATGTAAAATAAATAACTTTTTATGAAGGAAAATAGTTCTCTTAGACTACCCACATGGTGTAACATATTGCATAAATGTACTCTCTCTTAAAGGATTTTCTAAACAATATTTAAACCCTACCCCAAGGAATGCGATAAATCTAGCCATTATTTTAAATAGAAATAAAATTTATAAATATTATATAAACAAATAATTTTATTGATATTATACAAATAAAGAATTCAATAGTTCTGAGGTTCATTTGATTGGTTAGTAGCTTTAGTACCTTGTTCATGCTTAGAAGAGTCTCTTTAGTCCTATTTCTACAGTGACTTTTTACATCAACTACCTTTTAAAAACTACTTTTATGATGGTTGTAATATTTAATTATATTAATTTTATGATGCTGGTCATCCTTTATCCCTTAATTAGAATATTCTTTTTACCCATGCTCTTTGTGACTCTCTTGTGTCAGCACATAAATGCAAAGAGAGTGCCCTGTAGGGGACTAGGATGGACTAAGATAATCAAAAGAAAGAAAATATTATCCATTTTAAGATCAAGAAATAATTTAAACCATGCCCAAAAAAATTAATATAATTTACATCATCACAAACCACTCTTATGGTAACATAACCATTACCATTATGAGAGTGTCCATACAAACATAACAAAATATGTGTCTCATACTAATATTTGAAAATCATAAATCATCTACAATAATTAAACAAAAATCTATTTGAGGATGACCAATTTAACCTCATGCCCATTTAGTAGAGTTGATGATTGAGTTAAGGAAAGTATTTTAAGGCATGTGAACTATGTTAATACTCTCTCTCTCTCTCTCTCTCTCTCTCCTCTCTCTCTCTCTCTCTCCTCTCTCTCTCTCTCTCTCTCTCTCTCTCTCTCTCTCTCTCTCTCTCTCTCTCTCTCTCTCTCTCTCTCTCTCTCTCTCTCTCTCTCTCTCTCTCTCTCTCTCTCTCTCTCTCTCTCTCTCTCTCTCGATCACATTTTCTGATGTTGGATATAACCCAAATGCACTTTAGATATGTAACAACATTTGGATATGGCCTAGGTAAGGTGGGATAATTTATTGGATATGGATATTACAAATTTGAATTGTATCCTAAAAAGATTTAATAAAAAACTGAAAAGTATATAAAAAAAGAAATAAACCACTTATTAATTATAAAGAGGTGAATCACCTTTCCTCTTAACACACATTACTCTTCATTCAATTTTATTGATAGACTTTTGGAATTGTGTTGGTCATTTTGAAGGGATTTAGAAGGTTTCTATATCCAATCCTTCACCATGAAAATTCTCTTCTATTATGGATTTTCCCACCAGGATAGCTACTCAAGATGACAAACTAAAAGACACCAATTTCTTTCTCTCTTGTACTTACACATAAATCACACAAGATGGTAATCAAAACCCAATAGGTGTAGGGAAAAGGAACATAAACACCAAGCTACTAAAATTTAGTGTTATAAGGAACCAATAATTTGAGTATAGCCTGTGGAATATAACATATATCTAATCCATACCACACATTGTTTCGTATAAATTTTGGAGTCCATATATTTTCCATCGAGTTACCTAGAATGGGATCCAATCAATCATTTCTCCCATGAGGTAATTCAAAAATATCAAATCAATCATGTTCATATGAGTCACCTAAATTCAAATTTAACCAATTATGCCATGATTTACCTTGATATGGAGAAAACCAATCATGTTCCCACTAGTGATGTAGAGGTAAAGTGGAAAAATCACCAAAAATTCCCTTAATTAGCTCTGCTCTTCTTTGAGAACTCATTCAATGCTATGTTTGTCCTTGAAGGTTCAATCTTGTTACAATATTTCCTTGGTTCATGGGATAATGGCCTTATTCTTGATATACATATCCATTATACATTTTAGATACACTTCTTAGACTCATTATGCATCTATCATGTTAGTAGCATCCACTCATGACTCACTTATTAACATTGGTCTCTCCTTACCATTAAATTGTCTCTATTAGCTCTCCATTAGGTGTATCTCATAGGTTTCAAACATCAATATTTGAGGTAATTCTTATGAATGTGTCATATTGTCATAAATTATCTAATATTACCCTAATTTACCTATCTTGAATCATTTCAGATGTTCCATCATAACTCATCATTCTATTTTATACTCTATGTTCACAAAGATTACACAAGGCTTGTAGCATTTTTTGGATAAACATCCTTTTATAGGACACTCCATATATCACTTTGTAAAAATAAGTTCATATGATAGCATTATTTATCCTTCTCAAACTCTATGGTCAATCTTAGAACTTCACAACCCATGATAATGTGTTTTCTAGTTGAAACATTTTGCAATTAGGTCTTACTTTAGGTCCTCAACCCTGAATTTCCATTATCTTGGTCTCCACACATCCCAAAAATTCAAAGAATCATTTTATTCACCTATTTAATGGTAATTCCATGCTTTTAGAAAAATTTGAGGATTCAATTCCTTCGCTAAGTACCTAACCTATATTTTGCCAAGAAATCCTATGTAGGGTTTATACTTAGGCCGAGGAGTATAAAAATACAATTTATTCTATTATACATTATTTCAATAAATTTTGGGACATTATCAAGGTTTTTACCAATAATAATCAACTCTCCAAATATCTATTTATTCTCATCCAACCCCCATAATCTTATATCTTGCTATACATATAATTCAAAGTATTTATACCACTGTCTATTATTCCTAGTAATCCTTGTATATATTTCATACATATAAATTTATTAATAGAGTTTAATGTCAACCTTTAGTCTTTACATACACCATTTTACCTTACTAATAGTCCATTCTCATTTTTCAATCTTTACCAATCTTCTAACCTATGTGCTTACATAGTTATGGGTTCTTTAAAAAGGCTAAAATAGGTTTCCAGCCAACTAGCGTCATTCAAAGGTGTTCAATATCTTTAAATAACCTTACATAATCATTTAAACCTAATTACACATATAGTTTTCTCTATATAAATAATTCACAAAGTAAATTCATCCACTCTATTTGCTAATCACTCTTAATTACTATGAAAATAGGGTCTTGAATTACACAGGCCTGTGACATCTTTTAAGGGTTATATTTATTTTCTACAAGGTTACAACTCCATATAACACTATCCAAACTATCCTCATTCTCCTATCAATCTTATAATACTCCTCCCTCATTATTTGTCCCTAGACACACATTCCCCTCTTCTTTTTTGATTATGAACAGTCTTACGACTGTAAAATAGGGCTCTTGTTATTCCAGAATTATGTACTGTATAATTATCCCAAACTTTAAATTTAAATTAACAAGTCCATTATTTAATATAAATTTATCTCATCCACATAATATCAACTTACCACACAATGATTTTCTCTCCACCAAATTCTTAGGGAATGTTATAGGATCATACCTTGGTTTGTTAAAAACTATGAACAAGGTATTAAAAAGGGAATTGCATCCTCAAGGTTTTTCTCACTTTTCAATGTTTACTCAGCTATCTAAGAGTCTATATGATCATAATATTTTTTCACAATGAGTGCTTCTTATTTCTTAAATATTCAAATTTGGTGAAGAATCATGTTGTTTGAATAATATAATGGAAGATGAATGGGTTTTGTAAGAACAAAGAGTGAAGGTTATTGCATATACGCTAAATTGGTCAAACAAACACACATATCATATCTTTTCATAGTCCTTTCACAAGACACTCTGACTAGAGAATATGAGCCTTGTTCACATTTGGCCATGTATTTTATTTTCATCGTCTTATTCTTATTTCATGCTTGAGTCATATTCTTGCTCATTTTCAATCATTTGTAGCTTTCTAGATGGTCGTTCCATCTTAGCCTGATTCTATTTCCCATTATTATTCCATCCCCTTAGGTCTTAATGAACACAGATAATTGGTACAAGGTATTCAAAATTGGCATGATAGAGTTTTTAATGTATTTATTAGTTTATGTGTGTAGATAGATTCATGATTTGAATATTGGATCATCTCTATAAGGAAATCCATCGATAGTCAAGATATAAAATTTCCCAAACATATTAATATAGGGGCAATGAAAAAAATCTAGAAAGCTTAGACTTCTATGACTAGTTTGGAAAATAGAGAGAGGACCAGAACTATAGTGTCAAACCCCAAAGTGTCCTATTTTTGGTTCTCCTATCCTTTTACCAAATGAAAGATAAATCTAGATTCCTGACATCATCCCAGTCCTACACCATAATTTCTAACTCTGGAATTATTCATTTCAGCCTATTTTTATAGATAATTTTACTTATTTTTGTTTGCAATTAATTTGATTAAATTGATGTAAATCTATATTTTACTATATTTAATTATGTTTTTCCCCTTACTCTAGACCCTTTATTATTTAGGAACTAAACACTAATTTCCAAAAAATAACAAAATAATTATTAATACTATATCTTGATATTATTTCATTAACTGGTGAGTTCATATTATATTTTATAAGTATGTGGGTGCATTCTATTTATATTAATTCACACTAGTTTTCACATCAATCTCTATAAACCTACTGAGTCTTTATGAACACAGATAATTGGTATAAGTTATTCAAAATTGGCATGATAGAGTTGTTAAGTAGACTAGTAAAGGGTCGTACTTGAGGTATAGGCAATACAAAACATGACAATTCATTTACTCTATTTATAAATCCTTGGTAAAGGTTTAATATCTCAACTTTCTCCCTAGACAACTATAGTCATATAATTAGTTAGAGAAACCAAGAATTGAGCAAGCCGAATCTATTGAATAATATATTAGGAGAATACTCATGAGTAACTATTGTTTCTTTATATTCATGGAGTTTTGATAATCCCTTATCAATAATATATAGGGTTTATAAATGTTGAGACCAAAACAAGACATTAAAAAAACACTTGTAGACCTATACATTACCACTGTATACATAATTCATAGGAAAAGATGGTATAGAGATGTTAGTAGGTGTATTGATTGACTTGATAAGATTGAATAGGATTTTATAGGTATATCAACCATTCAAAATCATTATAAACTATTTCATTGATGGTTAAGTGTCAAGAACTAGGTAGCATAACTCTGCATGTAAGACTGACTGTTCATTTTGAACCTAACATGTGGTAACATATTGAATGGAAGGATTTTTTGCATAACTATTAATGGGATAAACTGAATACAATTTTTTTTTTGAATTTATGAATATTTTTGATAATTTTGAAAACAACATGGATGGTCTGAACCATTAAAATAGGCACCATAGACCTTAAACCTGGGACTGAGTGCATTAAGTGAGACAAAGATACTATGAGAAGATTGGAATAGAATTTTAATAAGGGAAGTTTAATGATTTTAGATGATTAATACTAATTATATATACCTTATTAAACTTTAAAGGTATTTTAAAACTTTCCCTAGAATAGGTAAGAGAAAATTTAATGCTCTTGAGCTTGACTATGTGCATATAACCCTAGAACAAGGTTTGGGTGATAGAACTTGTTGTAACCATCAAACATCTTTGAAATTTGGTATATATGTTGGATAAGACCTATGATAAGTTATTTTAAGTTTTAAAAGTAACTGATTTATTTATCCATACTTATATAAATTATTGTGTGTAAATGGGGCTATGGTAGACCTAAAGAGGCTTAATAGGCCTTAACAAAAAAGAAAAAGTGTCTTAAACAATTATATAACATGTGAATCAAATATTAAAAATTGGTCAATAGTAAGAGGACCATAAATTGTATATTTAAATTAAATTATTTTTGTTTTTTTGAATCACCATATCGTACATAATGAATTTGTGTAGAAAAAAGATAATAGGAGGAGACTGGATGAAGGCAGAAGTATAGAAAGGGTAAGGAATAAGTTAAGAAGGGTATTATTCATAGGAATGTTTCAAGAGACCATAAGGAGAAAAATAATAATAATAATAAGAAATAAAATATAGACATAACATTTATGAACCTAAGAAGGACCATATAAACCAAGTGTAGAGAGAGAACAATGGTTAATGAAAGAGTTTAGTGAAGTGTTGATCATCCTTTACATCACTTTACTTTTTCACTATACTTACAACCTTTTCCAAACCTGCATACCTACACATATATATTATATTTATATATGGACTTCAAGTATCACTTAAAATAATGTGAATACATACAAAGAGTAATCCATAAATCCTACAAAACACACAACACGATACTCAAGTTATCTATATTCATTGACTCGGCATTTCATTAAAACACAATCCATTAATGGACTTGGTCACCTTTGTTGAGGGTTATTGAGAATTTTATCATTCTCACCTTTCCTCCCCCTCCTTGGACACCTCTTTCTGTCTCTCCTCTACCCAAAAACTAATGTACAACCGCTTATGCAACAAATTTCAACATTGGTTGCTTTATAGTTACAAAGAAAAATACTTTTTTCTTGATAACCTAATGTATGGTTGAGGAATATATAACTAATTAAATACCCATACCAATAGTGAATGTTTGATCAAACTAGGACAAAAATATTTATTGGAATTTAGTATTTAACATAATGACTGACATTATTCTAGCCAACCTTACTACAATAGCTTATATAGAAATCAAGGTAGCATTAATCCTTTGTTAAAGCAAGTATAGTAGTCAAAAAATATTAAGTTCTAAGTCAAATCAAGTGAAGTATTCAAATATAGTAAGTGTTCAACTTACCTCTTGAAAAAATGTTAACAATCAAATTTGTGCCTTGTAGTAGTCAACAATCAATAGAAGCAATTCCATTAAAGCAATAGTGGCCTAACAATGGAAGATTAGGCAAATATATATTATGATTTAACACTTTCCATGTCAAGAATAAATTAATGTTTGGGTAAAAAATAATAAGTTCCCTCACACATATTGACACTCAATTTTGACCAAAATTTTCCCTCCTATTTCTGAAACTCAAAAATAGTGTTTTCTGGCTTTATGCTTCTGCATCACTTGACATGGTAGTTGACATGGTAGCTTGTTCTCTTCTATTTACTTATTACTTACATGTATGTAGGTAGTTACAAACTACTTGATGCATGAAACTAAATTTCGTTTACACTCTCTTATGAATTTGACTACCACATTTCATTTGCATTATCTTATGCATTTGAAATTACATTTTTTTTTACGAAACTCCTTAAAACTTCTTACTATGTTGATTAAATAGATGCAAAATAAATAACTACAATTTGTGAATTATTTTTGGAAATTACCACTAATTAATTTTTTTAGTTGTGTGGAAGGTGGCATTAATAATACATGGGGATTGCTGTATAAAGATGAGATAAATTTCATAAATTCATATGGAAAAAAAAAGTGTACAGGAGGAGCTAAATGTGGAACAACAAAAATTGCAAAAAATCTTCTGTTTGGTAGCCAATTACATCAATTGGAGGGGCTTTGGAAGCATATAAAATTTAATGCAACCTAATGGATTGTGATGGGTGAATGTTCTCCTACATTATAACATGGCATATCCATCATACCACATTCCAATAGTGAGCTATGAGTGCATGACATTCGTAGACAAACCCGATCATGATTTCTACATATAGTGGTCATATGAATGACCACAAGATGATGTCATTTTGACTAATGTGTGGGGTAATCTTGGTGCCTTTCTAGCCTATCTAAGGCCCTTCTTGGAGAATTTATTGCAAATTAAGGTGTATCCAGATGTATAAGAACATTTATTAAACCATGCTTAAGTAAAAGATACTCCTATTCCTCCTATCCCTCAACAGGTTAAGGAAATACTAGTGAATGATTCCATCGATGGATGGGTGATCTATGATATTTTAGTCAACATTGGAACTAAGGTCAATGTCATTACAAGGGATGCATCGTGAAAAATGTCCATTAAAAAAATCTCTTCATGTATTTTTTATGTCCAATAAACCCCATGCTTGGCCAATTAACATTCTTAAAAATGCAACAATCAATATCCTTGAGGTACCTCTCAAGGCTGACTTTTATGTCTTAGAATTGGTTGAGGCTAATGAATATCTAGCCCTACTGGGTCATCCTTGGTGTTATGAAGAAAATGTTGATTTAAGTTTAAAATACTATATATTTGTTATAAAAATACAAATGAACAAGACATCATCCTCTTATACCAAGCACATAGGCCCCATATGTAAAACATATTAGTGTAGATAATGATATTAATCACATATATAATGCCATAACTCATGGTAGTGAGCATTATGATCCTGCTCCTAATGTCATTCTCTGACAGATGGACACATAGTATCTTTATAATACTGTAAGTAATGCCTTTAATTATGTGGCCCAAGGTGACTATAACCTTATTGGTAGAATGTGTGGTGTCATTAGCAGTTATGAAGACATCCTACACGAGTATCAAAAGTGGCATATATTTTTTCATCTTGTAAATAGAAAATTCATGTAGGGACCAATTGTGGCTAAAATACGTGAAAGGATTGATGAAGATCCATAGTTTCACAGGAAAATAGAATATGTGACATCATCTAATGACTTGAGGCTTTATACAATTCTTATATTGATCGTATGCATTCATTGACTCACTTTCTTGATGGTATGGTATCAAGGTGTTCACAAACTCATAATTAGTATCTCCTTCATTAGGACAAAGTATGATCTACGTCACATCACTGGTTTCATTATGCCATCCATGTATGAGGTATAATAAACTATAGTAAATTTCGAGTACTAGAACCACACCTAGAATCCTATGAGATAATGTGATTAGTCAAAGAATCTTTCTTGCTATAATACATGTGGGAACATGCATTTTATAGTGCCTTATGCACTTGGGATAGAACATGGTATATTCATGAGGAATGCCATTTAGGTACCCATTTCTAGAATTTTTAAAAAAATAACATGGTCTCGATGTTTTCTTATTTTTCCCTAAGGATGGATTTGTGCCTCACACTATAAATAATGCATACAACATTTCTTGGTGACCCTAGTCCTATCGAGGATCACCTATGACACATATATGGTGTACTGAAACAAGCCTTGGTCATTTTTAATGATCCAATAGAACAATCTTCCTTCACACTAGAACCTATCCTCCACCATTCACACTGTGAATAAATTAGAAAAGGAAAGCAAAAGCTCTAGTTATGTGTTGATGAAGGTGAAGGTTACAAATTTCCTGACCCATTGACAAATAATTTAGATGTCCCCATGAACTATGGTAATTAGTTATTCATGATACTAGTGCTGATTCAAACCATCCATACTTATAACCACTTCAAACCATACAATGCAACATGGGAATAGAGGACACACAAAATATGTCTATTATGTGTAACTACTAGCCTAATTTTGATATTTATAAAGTGTTTAAGTTATTGAAATAATACTAAGATGTTTTATGTAGGAATTATAGTGAAATCAAAGTTATTCACCTGTCCTTAGGAAAGATTCTTATTAAACTGATTGAAGGTGTTCAACTAGCTATAAAATGGCCTTAGATAATGAATCCAATTTACATGCCCAGGTGAAAGAGGAAATTTATAGTGTGTTGTGCGCTGGAGTTATTACTCCAATTGATGAGTTTGTGTGGGTCAACCCCATGGTGATAAACATAAATAAAGATGGGTGCATCATAATTTGTGTATATTATTAGATACTTAACACATCATGTGTGACTGATCCATTTTTTTTTGCCTTTAATCGCAGAAATCCTTAAAGGTTTCACTGGGTGTGAAATTTACACCTTCACAGATGGGTTTTCTGAATACCATCATGTTTACAACATAGAGATGGATAGACCTAAGACTGCATTTGCCACTGAGTGGGGGTATTTTTAATATACCATCATGCCATTCAACTTAAATAACACACCCATTATGTTCTCCTGAATAGTCATTTGGGCCTTTAAAGACTTCATCCATAATGTACGACCTACTTACTCTTTAAAAAATAAAAAAATTAACGTGTTTTGTAATATTCTTAGACTGTTCGGAATAATTTATTCCAGTTATCATTAACCCGTGAATAATCGTTTGGCAACATTTTTTTAATACCAATTAAAAAAGGACAATCAGTTGTTATGCATGTGCTTCAAAAGGTTAATTACATTTAATCTGCTTGTTTTCTAACAGTATTTAGTTTATTAAATTTTTTATAAAAGACTCTGATAATGGGAAGGAAGTCTTATGGTTCAAATATCGAGACCAACAAATTACAATGACAGCTGGAACATTTGCAAAAATGAAAACATATGAACACTCTCTCAACGCAGACAGACAAGTTCTAGAGCTACAGCACTGCCCTTATTTTAAGGGCATCCTTAAAAACAATTAGACAAAATTTAATCAGACTTACTATGCTCCTCCCTAATACAAACATTCTAACAGCTTAGATTTTTCATCCAGATAATTAATAAAGCATTACCTTTATGTCAATAGGAATGATGTCATATTAAAAATTGGCAATCCTACTAATATAGTAATTGATTAGAGATTCTTTATCATTAAATATAAGAGCTGAATTTGACATCCTTTCTAAAATATATACGTTATTTATTAAAGTTTCCTGTTATATTTTATAATTTAAATTTCATACCTTATTTTATAATTAAAAAAAATTAATATGTTCCCTGTTTAAATTTGAAGATGGTTAAATCTGGATTTTATTGGATATCAAAAAATAATATATATTAATATTATTTATTTTCAGAATATATTAAATTAAATAATTATGTTTTTGTTTTGTTCAAAATAATATAATAAGTAAAAAGAATTTTAGGTATAACTTCACAAAATTTAAAGGTTAGGACATCCATGGTCTCTTGCTAGACCCATCATCAAGAAATTTGATGATTTTATTGATTATTATTTTAGCTGATATTCACACTCAATATCAGCTATAATTCTCTTGATAGTTGTGTAGATTTTTAAAATAATAATAATAAGTTTGAATTTAAAATAAGTTATATTGTGAAGAGGGTTATAGTTTAAATGATGAAGATAATAATTGATAATGTCATTTATTTAAGTATAAATTTTATTAGATACAAACCTGAAAAAGGATCGACAAATAATTATAATAAAATGAAATATATAAATACTCAAATTAGTATAATCAATTATTTAAAAATAAGATGGTGATATCTATTAAACTGAAAGGGCCCAAAAAAAAAAAAAAAAAAAAAAAAACTTATAATTAAACCGTATCCAAATAGTTTAGTTATAGTGGGAAGATAGGTCCGCTTTTATTTATTTATCCCATTGTGAAAAACACATGTACAATTTGATGACAATGGGAGTTATCCACAACTTGGGCACATAAAGCATATGTTGTTGGAGCATGCACTACTGCATTGCCTACAACCAGGGTCATGATTACATATAGTTTGGAGTAAACAACTTGCAATTTGAATACAACAATAATTATAGTCCAAACATTTTCTCTACAAAAAACATAACATATGGTGCAACCTTAATCTCAATGGGACCTAGTCATTTATGAAATGGTCTTAGGTGGTCTATCGGTGCATATCATTCTGGATAAGATCAAGAGGTGCAAGACTATTCAAAGGAACTAGTCCCAGTCATGGTGGGACAACTATTTTGTTGCAAGTTTATCTCTAGCTAGTTATAGCTCTTAATGGTGCAAGTCATAAGGATAACAAGTTAAGTGTCATTCAGGCACTTAGTCGACTCAAGGGAATGGCTTATGCTCAGGTGTTCATTCTTCAAGTTAACGCTGTAGGTGTAGCTACTAGGGCTTTAATGCATGCAAATTTTAAAACTTAGTCAATTTTACAAGTATACCAAAGTCGTTATATAGCACAACGATGCCATTAGTGATCTTGAATAGACCTTTACATTGTAATACATTCAAAAATGATAATTATGCCATTATTCATATAGAACATAGGTCAAAATCATACAACAATGCTAAACTATATGAAATGGATCAACAACCAAGTAAATATGCAATGCCATTTCCACTAAATTAAAGTTCATCAAAAGTGTACAGTTCATAACATAAATAGAAAATCATCTCATTTCCTACTTACTGATGCCCAAAAACTCAAAGATGAGCTTCGGTGCTACAATACATATTATTTTTAGTATCCATAATAACTCAAAGTATCTCAATGGCGCTCTAAATTTTCATAGAGCTTCGATGAGATAATTAATCTCCCTCTTTATTCATCAGTGAACTCTTTTTGAGCTTTTTCCCTATATCTCGGCTCATACTTCTCTTCCTTGACCAACTCCTTCTCTTCTCCACTATTGATAGTGATTTCACCAGTGCTTTTTTCTTATTGTTCTACTAAAGTTTCATCATCAAAATTCTCCCTTTGGTCTGTCTCTTCTCTTTCCTCAGTTCTGGTTTCGTAGTCTTATTTTTGGAGGGGTTCTTCCTCAAATTTTTCCCCCTTGGCCATTTCTTCTTCTTCTTATGGCTCTTCGATGGAACCTCTTCAGTGCTAGCCTTATCTTCCTCTTGCCCCAATGGGGTCTCTACTACTTTATCCATTTTTTCTTTTGAGACACTAACATTACCTTCTTTATCTTTAGGCACCCCTTTAGAACTAGGGTGCACCTATTGTGTAGCTTCCTCTGCTAGGATGGAATGGGCACTAGATGCCTTTTCGGTTTCTTTTTCTTTTTTAAGTTTCATGATAGCAAAAACATTTTTCTCTCTCTCTTTCTTCATTCTAGCCCTTTCCACTTGGGATACCTTCTCTTTTGTTTCCTTCCTTTTGGCCTTTTCTTCTTCAGCCTTTTTCTTCTTGCCTTTCCTTCTCTTGATGGTTGCGGCAATATTTCCTCTTCAACGTTTATCTCCTCGACCTCCACTCAATCAATTTCAGCTTGGGCCTTGCCCTTGGCCCTCATGACCTCTCATTTATAGTGTAACTCTAGCACCATGTTAATGTGACCTTAGTCTAGGCCCATGTCCTTCAAATTATGCTTCAACTCTTCTTTATTTAGTGTGCCTGAGGGTCTTTCTTATCCAAGTGCTTCTACCTTGTCGATATTTTCACCTATTCCTCCTTCCTTCCCCCTTTCTTCTTTCCTCACTTTCATCTACCACGCCTTGCATTTGTCCTCTTCTCTCTTGTGTTCCTTGGCCTTAACCATCTCAATGGATTCTTTCAACATTATAGCCTTCATCATTTCTTCTTTTCTTTCCTCTACCTCTAGTGCCTTTTGTATAGCAATGTCACTAAAGCTAAGTTTCTTCCATCTTCTCATCTTCTTGTCTAATTCAATCGAAGGGGGTGGAAATGGGGTCTTTTCAGTCAACAAGGAGTCATCTTCCTTGGGAATAATTTATACGCCCATCCCAAATGTTTCTTCCTTCATCTCTTCTTCTATATCTGATAGGGTTATTGTCGGTGCCATAGTGGGAACCTTCCCCTTCTTCTTTTCCTTGGTGTTAGGGGAAGCCTTTAGCATGAATCTCACATGATTCTTTACTTGGGCTAAAGGAAAGGATTATTCTTATGAGGTAATCTTAAACCTTATTCGCTCCTCTATTTCTTCCAAAGTCTCCCCCTTCTTCTTCTTGGGAAACTTCTTCTCTACTAGCACTAGGGTCACTTCATCATCAATCCTAAAAAGGGGATCATCACTCTAGTATGGGCTTTGGCCCTTATTATTTAGATTCATCTCATAGTAGATCTTATGGATGTGACCAACTATGGTTGCTTCTTGAAGGGGGTGGATATCTGGGCAATACAATTCATATTCTTCATCTTCGATGGCCTTTCTATCTACGTGAATGAACTGGTACCTTATCCTATGCCTCTCTATATTTAGTTCTTTTACTGGAATGTCTAACTATTATCCAATGGGGATCTGGTGTAGTGCATCCCTGAAGTATCTCGTTGAGAAGGCATAAGGGAACTTTAGCCACCTCAACTTGTTGCCATCAACTAGAGTCAAATGCATTACATAATAGTGTTATATTATAGCAAAGGTTATCATTAAAAAAATTCTATGAGGGATCCCTTGATAAATGTGCCATTGTATCTTGAGGGCCTCTATGTACCTCTCATACCATCCCGTGATGTGAGTCTTATATTTGGCATTGAAAGAGAGGGGGTTCATGAAATCGTTGTACTTATGCACTAGTGATTCACTATGCTCTGGAAAGACCTAGAGGTTACCATCATCCCCATCTAAAATTCCAATCTCCTCAATGATAATGATTATGAGAATAGATCCCCAACTGAGAAAATGCCATATATTTTGAGTTAAATTCCAATGTAGGAGGAATGGAAAAATTATAGCAGATCTGATGGTCTGACTAGATGTAATACTCATTACAAGGCTCAAACTAGATCCAACTAATATTAGATTTTATGTCATGGACTATGAGCTATTCATACGATTTAACATTGATGCCATTGTGAGTAAAATACTCATTATTTCCCTATTATATACTAAAAATCATAGGGCTCTCAAAGTCCACTAGAGAGGAAAGATCTGTTGATGGAGCTTGTAAATGGGATATGGGTGAAAACCATTATGAATATCCACCAATAAAAACTATAAAAATGGTATTAACCCAAGATGGGCACAAATGTATTCAACCTACCTATGACGAAAATAAGAAGCAAGTAATAAAGCACGTAAATTTTGTTTTGAGTGTTACGAGGAAAATAAACTACAAATGATCCACACGGACCTATAGATTACCTCTAAACAAATTACATATGCGTATGCCAATATCAATGTTATTTCCAACATACCAGTAATACCCTAGATTTTGTATAAAAATAACCCCTATAATTTAACAAATACTAAAGTTTTTGATATTTTTATTTCAAAAAACAACCTTGAAATGTTATAAAGCCTCTAAAAAATTACCTCACAAATATGTAAATATATTCTAAAATTGAAAATAAAGCTTACAACATAATAAAATAGATAATCATGAAAACAGATTGACACTTTGATACCATAAAAGAATTTTTTAAGACCTCTGTATCAATGAATGGACATGGTGATGTGATCATGCGAGTCAAGCAAACACACATCACACAATTTAAAAGTAATTGAAACCATCAAGCGAGAATATCGCATAAACAAATTAGATTCAAGAATGGAGATGAATTACTTATACAAGGGGATGCAGTTCACAACTCTCATAGCTCTAAAAGCTATCACAACTCACAACTAAGTAGGTCAAACAATCCACAATACATAGAAGAATAAAAGCTCTTTGGCTCACTGAATGATGAGTAATAAATACAAATGGAGAGAGGTATATTTATAGGTTGAACAGGGAAAGATACCACACAATCCAATGAATGTGGTATTATTGTTAACATATAATCAATATGACATCTAGAGTCCTAAGCAAACTAATATGGCTATGTAGGTAAAATCTAATGGTAAAAAGACCTACATTAACATATATGATATGTGAATTATATTTACTTTAAAATAAAAGAATTTATTTATTTATTTTATATTTATTAGTGTGGTAATTTTATATACTTTAACATAGAATTTTTTTTTTTTTTAAAATTATTTAATTCATGGTAAAGCTGACATTATAGAAAACAAATAAAATAGAATACCACTTATTTTATGTTAATAGTTTTTTTCCTTATTAATTGAGGAATGTTGGATTTAATATCTAAGAAAATGAAAATGAAATGCTTGATTTCTCTGGATATCAAAAACTGAGAATTTTTTCATAACTTTCCGAATATTAATTGATGTCAATCTCTTCATTCAAGAGATGAGATTATCCCTTTAGTTTTTAAAAGGACAAATATTTGACATTAAAAATGAGATGAAATTATAAAATTAATAATAATTTAAATTATAGTAATTTGAATTTTAAGATAACAAATATTTGACATTAAAAATGATACAATAGAATATAACTAGCATAATTAAAATTATAGGAACTTAAATTTTAAGATAACAAATATTTGACATTAAACATGACACAATAGAATATAACTATCATACATATATTATATAAATCTATGTAAAATACACCGATAGATATCATTCTTGAGGCACCTATATCGTATTAAATTGTGAGTACCTCAAAAATGATATCTATCAGTGTATTTTATATAGATTTATCGAAGATATGTATAGTAGTTATATAATATTTGTCGCAAATAATCTTTTAAATTGACATTATTGAATAATTTTAAGATTTATCCCATCATTCAAATAAATTTTTTTAATTATTTTATATTTATATTTTTTTATACTTTTAAAATGATATTTCATTATAAATAATATAATTTAAATTTTAAAATAAATTATATTATTATATTTATAAAAACAAAGTAAAATTTTGTATCTTTTGTGGTGCATTTTATAGTTACTTTTCGATATGGTTGGTGTGGGGTGGTGGTGGTGGGTAACACACCCTTATTAATGTTTTAGGGGGTCCACACAGACAGTGACATTTTATAGAGCCCCTTTGACAGAGGTTCAGGGTAGTGCCCCCAAAGTAGAAAATCAAATTCTATGGAGCTCCCTTGATAAAGGTTCAGGGTAGTGCCCCTGAAGCAAAAAATCAAAGAGTCAAACACTTATTTCTAAGATGATGGATTTCATGAAATTTTATTTTTAGAATAAAAGTCGTAATGATAATTTTCTACTCTATTTTAAAGAGGAGAAATCCTAATAGTACTTTGCCAATTAGGCATATTTATCTTTGTGGATTTTGGTCTCTACAATGAGTTTGCATGTAATTTATTGATCTTGGAATTAATAAAACTTGATATCTTGTACCATAGATGTTTCTTTAGTTTACTAAAGTTTAACCATATAAATCTTATTTTTTTTCATATATATTATGTTTTATCTTTTTAATTATCTTTATTGTTATATTTTATTATTTATCTATTATTATTATAGAGTGTGTGATTTTTCCTTATTTATCTTTTCAATTTATACTTTCCACTATCCACACAAACCATTTTATAAAAATGCTCAATACCCACCACTTTCAATACCACTATTAATTTATTTAAATTAAATGTACATGTAAATCTAATTGTTTAAACATAGACCGCCTCCCTGTTGTCATATAAGCATATTTTAGGATCCTTTTCATTTGTTCAATGACATGGTATTTTATTACTAACTACCTAGTACTATTATTTTTAATCGGGGTAATTATTTTAAGATGATTACCATTGACTACCAATCATTAGCAAATGTCGATTAAAAATTCAACCTGTTTTATAATATTCTCAGATAGTTTGGAATAATTTATTCCAATTATCATTAATCTATGAATAATTATTTGAAAACATTTTTTAATACCAATTAGATAAGAGCCACATAGTGGCTAGTCCCTACCTTTATATTCGTAGTTGTTTTTGCTTAAGTTTGTATGTAAATTTGCATTTAATTGCAAGGATATTGTAAAGGGTACAAGCTTACAAGGTATAACTAGAGTAAGTTTATGGCTTCTTTCTATACACTGTAACTGCTCATTCACATATTTCCTCAATATGAGCAAAAAGAAAATATAATACGAATGATCTATAGGGGAATAGAGCTTGTGTATGGACCAACAGAATTATATGGTTTTTTAAATTTATATTTAAATAGAAAACTATTGTAATAATATTTATAAATTTTTGTAATTTGAAAAAATAGAAAGCTTAGGATAAATATTTAGAAAGTTTTGTAATTTGAAAAAATAGAAAGCTTAAAAAGCTTATGATGATGATGATGATGATGATGATGATGATGATGATGATGATAATAATAATAATAATAATAATAATAATAATAATAATAGTAATAATAATAATAATAATAATAATAATAATAATAATAACTACTTTTGAAATATAATTTCAATAATAAAATATTTATAATTTTATAATTTTATAATTTTAAAATATTACATAATAGAAAGTTTTATAAAAAATTATAAATAATTGCTTTTAGCAAAAGAATAGAAAGTTGGTAATGAGTGAGATTAATATCATGTTAATTAAAATATTTTTATTGGTCACAATAAGAAAAAGATAATCACAAATTAGATAATATTTTCATAAGAACAAAAAAATTAGATAAATAATAAAATAAATAATTTATAACATAGCATTTCATTTGATCACATAACATAATAAACATTATGCATGCATCAATATCACACTTCGAATTGAATTATTTTAGGTGATTGCATCAAAGCATTTAAAAATAAATAAATAAATAATATAAAAGTTATATTTTGTTGTGTGACAAAAATAGTGTACAAAATTTTATGAATAATTAGTAAAAATTATCTATCTATAAACATAAACATTAAGCATCTAGAAAATTGGTATTAGTTTTTATTTTTCTTTTGTGAAAACATCACGCGCACACACACACACACAATTGGTATTGAGTTATAATAGTTTAACTAATGTTTGTAGTTTTATTGAAAGAGTATTATATAAAGGAATAAAATTATTAATTTAAAAAGAAGTGTTTCAAAATATAAAAATTTTATAAGTAAATAAATATATATGTAAAGATGAGATTTTAATTAATTTCAAAAAAGAGGATTGATTTAAACAAAACATTTATATTACAAATTAAAAATAATTATGTGCAGAAAGTACGCATTTATGGCCAACCCAATAAAAATTTATAGATAACCAACAAAAAAATAGAAACTTACTAATAAGTGGGATAGTGTTATTAAGAAAGTGTATAAATATATTTTTAATTAAAATTAAAAATTACATATAAACTATGACAATTAACTAAGAGTTTTTCCAATAATTAATTAAGAATATAAACTTACTAATGATTGATTAGTGTTATCTAGAAGGTAAATTAAAAACAATAAATAACAAAATTTCAACCAATTATTAATAAGTAAATATAATATTTTCGAATATCATCCTAGGGAATATTCCAAAATATTTCATACAAAACTATACTATTACTAGCATAGATATATTAAATACAACTATCTAAATATGCCAAGAGATATCAATCCTGAGGCACCTATATTGTGATGTAGGTTAGATAAGGACCTCAAGATTGTATTTAAGATATATATGCTAGTAGCACCTGTAGGTGTGGCATCCAAATTTAACAATAAATACCAATTAATGCATCATTTCATATTGATTCAAATAAGAAAATATATAGCACATTTAATAATAATTAAATAAAATAATTTCATATACATTGAAATGTGAAAATAAGTATAATATATGTCATATTAAATATGTAACATTATTGTAGTTCTAAGGATTTGAGGCTCTCTTCCTCAGTTTTTTATTTGGAAAGTTGTTTTATTTTTTTATTTCCAACTTATCATATCTATCATATGGAAATGGAGACCAAATTCTGAGCACTTCCAGAGGTTTTACACACAAGATGGCCACAAATGTTAACCCTAGTCTTTTTGTATGCCCTATATTAATTGTTACTTTAGAAAGAGTTAATCCTTATGATTTGAGTAAGGATAATCCCCAAGCCAATCTTAAGGGTAGTTTTCATGTCCATTCCCTTTGTATTAGATTATTTGTAATTATATGTGTAGTTGTATTTGCAAATGGCATTTCAGAGTAACTACCAAATTCCACCATAACATATGTAGGTGGCTCTAGTGGGGAAATTCTAGGTTTGTATAGTATACTTTTAATATATACTAGAGATCCATTTACAAGTTCTAGATCTATCCATAGGTTGGAGGATAACATCACCCTTGCACCCTTAGAAATTAATAACCTCATATCCAAAACTTTCGGGTTACTATACTTTGACTATATCCTAGAGATATGTTTACAAGTCTTGATTATATCCATAGGTTGGAGGTTAACATCACCCTTGCATCCTTAGCAGTTAATAACTCCACATCTAATTCATCATTTTGACCTTCTGATGGATTGGTTCTATCTCTTCTAGCTGCAATACTTAGTACAGCCGATCCTTTTAATGATTCTAATTTCATTTTGTTATATTTTTTCACATTATGAGTTGTTGTAAATAAATGAATAGCATTGTCAGAATCTTTCCTAATGCTTGGATATAATACATTATTTGTTCTTGACATCAGTAGTTTCCAATCACCAATAGTTAGATGTGCATCTATAAGATTTGTGAGTAGTTGTCCAAACCTTCTCTGTTCATCACTTTCTCCTTCTTGTATAAATACCTTATCTAGAGTAACATCTATTTTAAATTCTTTCCATAACATTTTTTTATTTCTGTTACTGTTGTACGGAGCTTTATCACTCACAAGAGGTTGTTGGCCTAAATATCCTACTAAAATAATTGATCTACCTCCAAAACTCATGTTTGCATTTTTTGGGAATGCTTGACGAAGTCGTGCATCTATGAAATGCAATATTTTTTCCCCAATGAAACTCATTTCATCAATAAATATTGATTTTATATGCCACATTTCTTCTTGAAAACTTGTGACTCTTGTTCCTTCTAATTGAGTAAAGTCTACAATTGAGATTCATAGTGTTGAGTGGATTGTCGAAGCACCAATATTAAATGATGAAACTCTAATTGGTGTAAGTAATAGAAGTGGAAAATGATGCATAGTTGATGATTCATTTTGAAAAGCTTCATGAATGACACCAATAAGATGTGATTTTTTTTGTTCTTGTTGTTTCTTGAATTATCATGCATAGTGGTGTGAAATTATGAGTCTGAATAAAATATCTCATGATTATATCAAGTGGCTTTTTTTGTTTGGAACCTAAGGCTCCATATGAAATATTATTTATTATATCATCTAGTATGAGTAACCCATTGTCTTTCATTGTGATTATGAATTTTATCACTGAAGTTGTGCATTCTTCTCCTTTATTTTCATGATTCCATGTTGCTTGTCTATCAAGATCTCTTCTACCTAACATATCTAATTTTGATACTTCCATAATTTACCCATGATGTAGCCTTGATATGATTTCCCACTCTAAAGGTTCCATTGTATTTTGATGAATGGCTTACATCATCACGTTCAACATCACTTTTATTTCCCTAGACATCTGGCATAGTCCTCCACTCCACATGCCAAATATTTTAATTAAATGACTCTCAATTTGATGTAAAGGTATCTATATTATGAAATGGGTTTTAAAACAATAACTCTGACCAACAGAAATCAACCCATTTTTTTAATTCGTGCATTGGTACTATAGTAAACTTTGAGAATACTCTCACAATAGTTGCCACACTCGTAACCTCCTATTTATTTTCTTGACTTTGCTTCAAATTATATAAACATGATATAATTGTCTTTATAAGTGAAAAAATTTCTATTTCATAAGGTCTAAATATTTTTTTTGAAAATCTGAAAATAACTTCTATTTTTTGAAATGCTTATAATATTAGGACTTCCTCATGGCAGCTCAGTTATTCCTATTTAAAGCCATGATAATCCATATTATTATTTTTGTTTAGAAAACTAAAATATTTGTTTTTTGCTAAATTTTGAATTTAATAAAAATTGACATGTTGCCAACTCATTGAATAGTTAAAAGAGTCAATTTCAACTAATAAAAAATTTGCACTAAAAGAAACATGTAATGTCCCCTTCTCAAACCTGATCTTCACAGTGACCATTGGCCTTTTTCGGGAAACCCGAAGGATAGTCGGAAGGTAAAAATTAGGGTTTCCTAGTTTTGAGGATGTCTTTGCTTGAAGTTGGTGGTTTTGATGGCAGATTCTTTCTGGGTTTTTAGAGAGTTTCCCAGGGGTATGTTCATCTTGGCTTTCTGAGCATTTATAGGAATTTACTATTTTTAGTAAATTCTATTTTTTTCAGCTAACAGGTTTGTCTCAAGCAGTTGACTTTCCCTTTCAGTTGACTCAAGTGGCATATTCAGTTTCGGGCTTCAAAATGCAGTTTTGGAGAAATGAGATTATTTCACTTAAAAATAACATTATATTTTAAATGTTATTTTATGACCTTGGCCTAGTCGAATAACTTAATGTTATTTTAAAAGGTGGACTTGAAGGGTGGCGCCATCTTTGAGGGTATATTAAATTTATGTTGAAATTTATCAAAGTCCAATCTAGGCTTTAAGGAGGGCGCATTTATTTAAGTGAAGTATTTGATGAAATCAAAAATTAATGATGCTTGGAAAAGGATGCCATTTCTTGGGATTAGGGTTTTGACTTTGGAAAAGGTGTTAGGGTTTCAAGGAAAGTCAACAGAAGCTTATAAAAGATAGCCTTGAGTTTTCATTTGGGCATCTTTGGTCTACTACACTATTATGCTGCCAGATTGGCTCTGGAATCACTTCGAGGAATGAAGGCCTCCTAGCTCGGGCATCACTTCGTGTTTTCAAGACAACATCTAGTGGTGATTCAGTTTTTGTGAGTTACATTTAGTTGTGCATTGTTATCAGCTTATTGTATTATTAGTTTTATTTGGCATATTAGTGTTTTCAGCTTATTGCATTCTTGATACAACAGATCCATGTTTTTTTAATCATAAATCAAAAAATACCAAAAATAGTGTTCTGGGTAATAGCTTATTTTCTTTGCTAGGCTTAGGCGCCACTATCCTCAAAGTTGTAGAATTTTTAGGGATTGTATTAATTTTTAAAAAGAAATTGCCCATTTCAGCTGGCCATACCATTTAGCTACATTAAAATTTGTGCATTAATTATTGGTTGCATTCTTGGGTCTATTTTTGGGTGTTAGTTTGGGTGCCATCATAAGAAAAGTATTGTGCATTAGGAATCATGTCAATTGAACAAGTTGTTAGTGAGATATGAGCATCTGAGCAATTCCATAGGTTGCTGGTTATTTCTTTTAAGAGCATATTTGTATCAAAAAAAAGAAATTATTGTATTGCTTTTGAATGTATTATTGTTTGGGCATGACTATCCAAGATATGGGTAGCACTCTATGATGTAATGCTAATATTTTAGCTTCTTAAGACATTGGCAGGCGAATCCTTCTTATTTTGTAAGCTGATAGTAGTACTGACAACCATTCTTTGCTTGTTCAAATCTGGTTGTAATTCTTAGTTTCAATTAAAATCATTGTAATAGTTATAGCTCCACCCTATGGTAGCTACTTTCCCTCTTTGGGTTAGCAAGCACAGTCTAGGTGTTGAGTAGTTTCATCTTTCAACATTTCTCTTTCAAGCATTGTTATTGTAATCACTCTGTCATATGGTCGCCCCTCACTCCGCATTGGATTGGGTAGCACATACTTGATGTCGAGTTCCTTTTTCAGCATTTAGAGTAGCAGACCCTCTGACCAA
Source organism: Torreya grandis (assembly GCA_037957365.1). Classification (NCBI taxonomy): domain Eukaryota; kingdom Viridiplantae; phylum Streptophyta; class Pinopsida; order Cupressales; family Taxaceae; genus Torreya; species Torreya grandis. The sequence goes on from JARHVA010005490.1 coordinate 367,278, forward strand.
TGCTCGTCATCATCGGTGCCATACTGGGTAGAGTTACAGCATAAGCATTTTGATTTAGATCCTCTGACCAATGCTCGCCATCATCGACACCATACTGGTTAGAGTTGTTTCAATACATTTGGGTTTATCTTCTAATCTTAATGGGTACTTTATTGTAATGTTGTAATTTGATAATTGAAAAACAAAAAAAATTGGCTCGAAATATTCCAGTGGTATCAGAGCCACGCATCCTGCCATCCTGTGAAATCAGCTTCCTATGAGTGACAGAGAACAGAGGTATTTGGCAAGAGTATACAAGAGGGATACAGTTCAGACACAATTGTATCAAGATCCAAAATGTCAAATAGCTTCAGAGATTTTGAGGTCTAATTGGGAGCCTTTACAAGAAATAGAAATGGGGGATAATGAAATAAGTTTTGGCAACAGAGGTGACAGTGGGAAAGGTATAGACAATTCAGCTAATCTAGGTCAAGGACTCGATAAGAAGATGGATGCTTTGTTGGATATGTTTTCTCTCATGTTGGGGAAATTGGGTCCCAATATTCCACAACACAATACAGGGCACACCGATGAGCACAGTGCTTCCAACCAGCACAATGGTCATGTTGCCCAACCCTTAGTGAGCAGCACATACATTTCTGCTAGACCATTCAAACCCATGTTTTTGGCACCAACTAACCCACATCTTGACCCTGAAGAAAATGCTTCATCTTTGGAGAGGCTGAGGATAGGCCGTACAGAGTATGACACCCTTCCTGATGAGGTCAATCTTGACATGTCCTTCAATGATTACATTGAGTATAGAAGGAAGGATAGAGGCCAAGGGAGAAATTATGACCAAAGAAGAACTCCAGCACAAGGAGACTTGCATCAAGATATCAACAAGGTTACGCTTCTCCACTTTGATGGAAGTGATAATAATTTTGCTCGAGCTTGGATACAGAAGCTAGACAAATATTTGGCTCTTAAGCCAATGGCTGAAGAAGAAGCGATTAAATTCGCTACGCTACACCTAGATGGGGAGGCACATGAGTGGTGGTACCATGGCCTAGTCACCTTGGGTCATGGGTCTATCACTAGCAATGATGAGTTCACCAATAGACTCATTGAGAGGTTCGAGAAGAAGGACCCAAAAGTGCATTTTAGGGAGTTGGCACATTTGAGGTAGTATGGAACTATTGATGCTTACATAGCTGAGTTTCAAAGACTTTTAGTTATGGTCACTGGAATCATTGAGAGAAGATTAGTGATCCTATTCAGCGAAGGATTGATGGAGCCACTCAAGGGTTGGATCAAAGCTTTTGATCCACCGTCCTTACAAGAAGCAATGAAGAAAGCTAGAAACACGGAGTGGGCTGATCCCAAAACAAAGTTCCATTCCAAACCATCATTTCACAAGGGGGATAGAGGGAAAAATTTTCATCAAAAGCCTCACCATAAGGAGTTTAAACAACAGAAACCTCATGGCACAAGATTGGATCTAGAGACTATCAATGAACTCGGAAGAAAGGGGTTATGTTTTCATTGGGAAAAATGGTCCCATGATCATGTTTTCCCAAAGGGTGCTAAAATCCATCAAATTGAGTTCTATACAGCTGAAGAAAGCAATTCTGATTTTTCTTATCAGCAAGTTGATTTTGAGGATAATGAAGAAGAAAAAACTACATAAGAGTCTGAAGGTGAAAAAGAAAGTGGTGGTACATTGGCTCAAATTTCGAGCTTCCAAAAGAATGAGTCTTTCAAAGTTTGTGGGATGATCAAAGGGCAGTGTATTGTTGCTTTAATTGACACTGGAGCAACCCATAACTTCATAGATGAAGTTGTGGTGGCAAAGAAAGGGTTGTAAATAGAAGATTTTGAAGGTTTCAGAGTTATGGTTGCTGATGGGTTTCACATCTCATGCACCAAGAGGATTCCCAACATGTCAACGAAATTGGGCAATTACGAATTCAAGGATGACTTCTATGTGGTTAATATTGGAGATACGGATGCTATCCTTGGCATTCAGTGGCTACGATCTCTTGGAGAGATCTCTTTAAATTTGCAAACCATGGAACTCAAATTTCAATCTGATAGAAAGAGGGTGGTGTTGAGAGGAATGTCAAATGGTGGCCCTCGAATTGTGTCATTCAAGAGGATGGCAAGGTTGATACGTCATGACCAAGTCTTTACTCAGAGAATTTGGGCTGCAGAGTGCATGATTCTTCCAGCTAGTCTAGCTGAAATGAAAATAGAGTATCCACCAGATATTCAGTCTTTACTCACCAAGAAGAGTAAAGTGTTTGCTGATTTACCTCCTAGACCACCTCCTGATCGATAGTCAGAACACATCATAGAGCTCAAGGAAGGGGCTAAACCGGTGATCACAACTCCATATCGGTATCCGAAGAGGCAAAAGGATGAGATCGAGAAGAATATTCAATAACTCTTGGAGATGGGTTTCATATGCCCAAGCAAGAGCCCCTTTGCATCTGCAGTGGTTCTTGTGAAGAAGAAGGATGGTACCATGCACATGTGTGTGGACTATCATGCTTTGAATCAAAGCACCATCAAAAATAGATAACCCATACCTAGAATAGATGAGCTCATTGATGAGCTACATGGGGCCAAGTTCTTCTCAAAGATTGATCTAAGATCGGGTTACCATCAGATTCAAATGAGGGGATCTGATGTGGAGAAGACAACTTTTAGATGTCACTATGGCCATTTCAAATTCTTAGTCATGCCATTTGGGTTGACTAATGCTCCGGTTACCTTTCAGTCTTGCATGAATCATGTTTTTAAGAGTCAGTTAAGGAGGTTTGTGTTGATATTTTTTGATGACATTCTGATTTACAACAAGACTTGGGAAGATCATCTTAAGCACTTGGAGGAAGTGCTTAGTATCATGGAATCTGAGAGCTTGTTTGCAAAATCTTCCAAATGTGAATTTGGGATGGAGGAGTTACTGTACTTTGGCCACATAATCAGTGCTGAGGGAGTGAAGGTGGATCTAGAAAAGATCAAAGTAGTAGTTGATTGGCCACCTCCTGAGAGCTTGACTCAGTTGAAAGGTTTTCTGGGTCTTTGTGGTTTTTATCAGAGATTCGTAAAGGGTTATTCACAGAATGCTACTCCTCTTACTGATCTCACCAAAAAGGGAGCCTTTGCTTGGTCATAAAAGGCTCAAATTATTTTTGATAAGTTCAAGAAGATCATGAGCTCGTTTCCAGTTTTGGCTATTCTGGATTTTTCCAAGCCATTTGAGCTACAATGTGATGCATCGGGTGAAGGAGGGGGGGCTGTCCTGATGCAAGACAAACACCCTATCGTGTTTGAGAGCAAAAAATTATGGGGTGTTGAAAGGACATATTCAATCTATCACAAAGAAATGCTTTTCATTATGCATGCATTAGCCAAGTTCAGGCAGTACTTGGTGGGGAACAAGTTTGTGGTTAAGACTAACCACAATAGCCTCAAGCATTTCATGCACCAGAAAGACCTAAATGAGAGGCAAAAAAAATGGGTGAGTAAGCTTCAAGCTTACGACTTTGACATTGAATATGTCAAAGGGAAAAATAATGTCATGGCTGATGCTCTCTCCAGAAGACCTCATCTTAGCTCATTGTGTGAGCTTACTACAGATTGGAGAGACATGTTGCTTGCTGATTATGCCAAAAATCAGTTTGCAACCAGCATTCTTGAGGCTACTTTTCATGATGAAAGGTAAAAGATGGTTGAGGGATTGATACATTATAAGGGAAGAATCTTTCTAGTGGCTGATTCTAAGCTGAAGAAGAAGATTCTTTTGACTTTTCATGATATTCTAGTTGCTGGTCACCAAGGTTTTTTCAAGACATATAGGTAGATCTGAGAAAGGTTTTATTTGAAGGGATTGAAAGGAGAGGTACAACCCTACATTCAGGAGTGTCCTGTTTGTCAAGCGAATAAAAATGAGCATACATTACAAGATGGTTTGCTGCAACCACTTCCTATTCCCAATCAAAAATGGGAAAGTATCTTGATGGACTTCATCACAGGGTTGCCCAAGGCCCAAGGGAAGGATTGTATTTATGTAGTGGTGGATAGGCTAACCAAATTTTCTCATTTCTTCACCATTACCAGCACTTTTTTTGTAGCCCAAGTTGCAGATCTATTTTTTAGAGAAGTGTTTAGGCTACATGGGTTGCCAAAGAACATTGTGAGTGATAGGGACAGCAAGTTCTTAAGTACGTTTTGGCAAGATGTCTTCAGAATGAGTGGTACTGTGCTCACCCCAAGCACTAGTTACGATCCCCAAATAGATAGGCAAACAAAAGTGGTGAACAAGTGGTTGGAAGGCTACTTGAGAAATTATGTGTCAGAACAGTAGAGAGCTTGGGTCAAGTGGCTGCATATAGGCAAGTACTGCTACAACTCTACTTTTCATATGTCAATTAAGATGTCTCCTTTCTTGGCACTTTATGGGTATGAAGCACCTAGTTTTGCAAATTTGGTGTTTGGTGACAGCAAAGTACCCCTAGCCAAGGATTTGTTGCAGCATAGTCAAGACATAATGAAATCCTTAAAGGATAATTTGCATATTGCACAAAATCAACAAAAGTTGTATGCTGATCAGAGGCATGTTGAGCATTCTTTTGAGGTTGGGGATATGGTCTATCTTCATTTACAACCATATAGACAGTCTACTCTCAAGAAGAGTGGAGTTGAGAAGCTCAAACCTCACTTCTATGGGCCATTTAGGGTCATCAGAAAAGTTGGGGTGGTAGCTTATGAATTAGAGCTACCTTTTGATAGCAAAGTGCATAATGTCTTCCACATGTCTCGCCTCAAGAAGGCACATGGAAATAATGTGGTTGCTTCATCACAGTTGCCACCATTGGATGAAGAGGGACAGTTGGTTCTAATTTTAGAGGAGATACTTGATGTCAGAGAATGTTCTTTGAGGAAAAGAACCATCAAAGAATACCTGGTAAAGTGGAAGAACCTGCCTATGGAGGATGCAACTTGGGAAAATGATGAGATATTGTAGCATCCTAGTTTGCAATTGCTTGAGGATAAGCAATCTTGGGGAGGGCAGACAATAATGTCCCCTTCTCAAACCTGATCTTCACATTGACCGTTGGTCTTTTTCTGAAAACCCAAAGGCTAGTCGAAAGGTACAAATTAGGGTTTCCTAGTTTTGAGGATGTCTTTGCTCAAAGTTGGTGGTTTTGATGGCAGATTCTTTCTGGGTTTTCAGAGAGCTTCGCAGGGGTATGTTCGTCTCGACTTTCTGAGCATTTCCAGGAATTTACTATTTTTAGTAAATTCTATTTTTGGCAGCTAACAGGTTTGTCTCAAGCAGTTGACTTTCCCTTTCAGTTGACTCAAGTGGCGTATTTAGTTTCGGGCTTCAGAATGCAGTTTTGGAGAAATGAGATTGTTTCACTTAAAAATAACATTATATTTTAAATGTTATTTTATGACCTTGGCCTAGTCGAATAACTTAATGTTATTTTAAAAGGTGGACTTGAAGGGTGGCACCATCTTTGAGGGTATATTAAATTTATGTTGAAATTTATCAAAGTCCAATCTAGGCTTTAAGGAGGGCGCATTTATTTAAGTGAAGTATTTGATGAAATCAAAAATTAATGATGCTTGGAAAAGGATGCCATTTCTTGGGATTAGGGTTTTGACTTTGGAAAAGGTGTTAGGGTTTCAAGAAAGGTCAACAAAAGCTTATAAAAGACAGCCTTGAGTTCTTATTTGGGCATCTTTGGTCTACTGCACTGTTATGCTGCCAGATTGGCTCTGGAATCGCTTCGAGGAATGAAGGCCTCCTAGCTCGGGCATCGCTTCGTGTTTGCAAGACAACATCTAGTGGTGATTCAATCTTTGTGAGTTGTATTTAGTTGTGCATTGTTCTCAGCTTATTGCATTGTTATTTTTATTTGGCATATTAGGGTTTTCAGCTTATTGCATTCTTGATACAGCAGATCCATTTTTTTTTATCATAAATCAAAAAATACCAAAAACAGTGTTATGGGAAATAGCTTATTGTCTTTGCTAGGCTTAGGCGCCAATATCCTCAAAGTTGTAGAATTTTTAGGGATTGCATTAATTTTTAAAAGGAAATTGCGCATTTCAGCTGGTCGTACCACTTAGCTGTATTCAAATACATGCATTAATTATTGGTTGCATTTTTGGGTCTATTTTTGGGTGTTAGTTTGGGCGCCATCATAAGAAAAGTATTGTGCATCAGGAATCATGTCAATTGAACAAGTTGTTAGTGAGATATGAGCATCTGATCAATTCCATAGGTTGCTGGTTATTTCTTTTAAGAACAGATTTGTATCAGAAAATAGAAATTATTGTATTGCTCTTGAATGTATTATTGTTTGGGCATGACTATCCAAGATATGGGTAGCACTCTATGATGTAATGCTAATCTTTTAGCTTCTTAAGACATTGGCAGGCGAATCCTTCTTATTTTGTAATCTAACAGTAGTACTAGTAGCTATTTTTTGCTTGTTCAAATCTGGTTGTAATTCTCAGTTTTAATTAAAGTCATTGTAATAGTTATAGCTCCGCCCTATGGTAGGTACTTTCCCTCTTTGGGTTAGCAAGCACATTCTGGGTGTTGAGTAGTTTCATCTTTCAGCATTTCTCTTTCAAGCATTGTTATTGTAATCACTCCGTCATATGGTCACCCCTCACTCCGCATTGGATTGGGTAGCACATACTTGACGTCGAGTTCCTTTTCCAGTATTTAGAGTAGCAGACCCTCTGACCAATGCTCGTCATCATCGGCGCCATACTGGTTAGAGTTACAGCATAAACAGTTTGATTTAGATCCTCTGACCAATGCTCGCCATCACTTGCGCCATACTAGTTAGAGTTGTTTCAGTACGTTTGGGTTTATCTTTTAATATTAATGGGTACTTGATTGTAATGTTGTAATCTGATAATTGAAAAAAAAAAAAAAAAATTGGCTCGGAATATTCAAAAAATCCCAAAAAAAGGAAAACCAATCTTAAATAAATATTTCCAAAATAAATTTATTATTTATTTTCTAAAAATAAATAATAAATATCTATGATCCCGTATGCTATTATGGGATTGATTGGGAAAAGAACAGTGCATGCGCTATGTTTTTATATTTTAACTTACATAAAATATTATATGCAATATTTAACCAGTCTTTTTAGAAAAATAAAATTATAATATTTAAAATAATAAAAAAATTATTTTTTGAAAATTAGAAAACAAATTTTTAGAATCTCATGTATCCCCATAAGATTGACTAGGAAGGGAACAATGGATGTGCTGTTGTTTCTACATTCTGTCAATATTAATATAAATAAAATTAATAATTTTGATCGAAAAATAAGAAATCATATTTACTGTTATGATTGAAATTATATACACTAAATTTTTATGCAAATGATAACTGAATAGGCCAAATTAATAAACAAATTATTTATAAACACACCAAAACACGTACAAACCCTAATTTTATATCCTCAAGGTGATATTCTTTGGTACAAAATCCCAAAGGCGGCTGTGTTATACTTTTCTAATAAATTATAACAAAAAAAATAGGTCATTGAATTTTAACAACAGCATGGCACTTATAACTTGACATGTCATCAATATTCTTTTTGCATTCTAATCAGTCAACAAGTGTGCAAAAAAAATTGTTATCTTCAGAGAAGAGGCATGACACTAGCTAAATGTCTACCACATGTTTACCCAAAAAAATGACTGTGGGGAACAATCGCATGGAAATCATATTATGATATGAGAGATATTGTAGCATGAGCATAAATATAACAGTGAAGCAGCTTCATTGTAAGCAAAATAATGTTAAAGAGAATAGTTTATTTCAAGAAATTTTTAGAAGGGTCAATAAGAGACAGTTTTGGAACCAATTACCATGTTTGTATACTATCACAACAAAAGTCGTTTTATTGATTTAGCTTTTTGTTAAGTGTTATTGGTGCAGGTGGAGTGAATCCTTTTCAAAAAAGAGATAAGAGCAACATTGGTAACTATAATTCCTAAATAGACCCTGTAAATTTTATCGTTATTTTTATTTTACCTTTTTATTGATCTATCAGCCCATTAAAAATATAAGTGACCTATTCACATCACTACATTCTTTGGTTGTTAGTGTAGATTAAATTTTTCCGCATAAAAATAAAAGTGAACCACTCACACCATTACATTCTTTAGCTATCATTATATGTTACATCTCTCAACATGATCATGATAACATGTTAAATTATATAATTTAATTAGTTAAAATGAAAAAATTAATTGTTCAATCGATTCCTGAACACTTTGTAAAACAAAACTAAAAAATACATATGCTTCCAAAGGTTACAAAAAAAAATTATAAACATTTTTTATGCATGTACTTCAAAAAAATTAATTACTGCACATTTTTTTAACAGTATTTAGTTTATTTAATTTTTTTATAAAAGACTATGATAATGGGAAGGAAGTCTTACGGTTCAAATGCCTACACCAACAAAATACAATGACAGCTGGAACATTTGCTAAAATGAAAACATATAAACACCCTATCAACTCAGACAAACAAGTTCTAGAACTATCAAATATAAAAGCTCAATTTGACATCCTCTAAAATATATAATTAATTTATTAAAGTTTCATGTTAAATTTTATAATTAAAATTTTATATTTTATTTGATAATTAAAAAAAATTAATATAACATATTTATTCAATTTTAAGATGTTGAGTTAAATTTGGATTTTATTAGATATCAAAAAAGAATATGTATTAATATTATTTATTTCGAAAATATATTAAATTTGATAGTAATGTTTTTGTTTTGCTGGGTAATATAATATGTAAAAAGAATTTTAGATATAAGACCAGAGAATTTAAAGGTTACAACATTTATGATTTCTTGTTAGACCTATTGTAAAGAAATTGCACGATTTTATCAATTATTATTTCAATTGATGGTGTTCACATTCAATATCAGGTATAATTTTTTTTTTGGATAGTTGTATAGATTTTTGAAAAACTAATAATAAGTTTGAATTTAAAATAAATTATATCATAAAAAAGGTTATAATTCAAATAATGAAAATGATAACAAGCAATATCATTTATTTAAGGATAAATTTTACTAGACACAAATATGAAAAGGTGTCACCAAATAATTGAATAAAATAAAATATATAAATATTCAAATTATTATAATCAACTACATAAAAATAAGATGGTAATATCTATATAACAGCTAAACACTATCCAAATAATTTAGTTATAGTGGGACGACAGGTCCACTTCTATTTATTTCTCCATTGCAAGAAACACATACACAATCTGATGACAATGGGAGTTATCCACAATTTACGCACACACAGCATACGTTGTTGGAGCATTCACCATCGCACTGCCTACAACCAGGTTCATTATGGCATACAGTTCGGAATAAACGGCCTGCAATTCAAATACAACAATAATTATGGTCCAAACATTTTTTCTACAAAAACATAACAAATAAGGCTTTTAAGAACAGAACAGTATTTTGGGCCCTAACCTTCTGCCGCTTCTGCCCCTGCCCCTGCCGCTGCCCCTGCCCTTGCCCCCGCCCTTGCCCTTGTCCCTGCCCCTGCCCTTGCCCCCGCCCTTGCCGCTGCCCCTGCCCTTGCCCCTGCCCTTGCCCCCGCCCCTGTACCTGCAAATATTATCGTCATGATGATGAAAAATATTGCGACCAAAACTTTGGTAATTGTCTTTTTTGCCATATCTACGATACTAAGGTCAGGCGAGAGATTTATATTTTATAGTAGAACGGGATTTAATTTTTATAGATGGACAACTAATTTGCGATTGAAAGATGGACGAAACTTTCTGTTCCCGGCGAAGTTTTCTATTCCAGGTAGATTGCTTGGTTGCGTCTCCGATCTGTTTGCGGGATGAGATAAGTATGTCTTTATTGTTTTCTATTTTGGCGCAGGATAGAATGTCTACTGTAGAAGATTTATTTATTGAATTGTTTAACCTATATTAATTTTTATTCAAAATTAATTTTTAGTTTCTGTCCTTGAACGATATTATTGAACAATAAAATTTTTCATTCTAATCAATTAAATTGCATGATTTAACATATTATTATGATAATATTATAGTTTTATGTGTAATATTTTGAAATATTTCCCATAATGATATTAAAGAATATTCTATTTAATTATTACTGATTGAATGATTTTTAAATATATTTAATATATATGTGTGTATGTGTGTGTGTGTGCGCGTGCGCACACACACACACATACTCTAAATTACACTCAAATTTATTGCCACTATTTTTTATTATTACTAGTGACAAATCAATTTTATATTTATTATTATTTATTCAAATTTAAAAAAATTTCATCTAAAAATTCTAATTTAACTAGTATCAATTTAACTTTTTAAAAAACTAGTTCATAAAAGCATCAACATAATTTATTTTTAATTAATTAACATCCATAACCAAAAAAATTTATGAGTTGTGCCTCATCCGTATTATTTTAAAAAATAATTATTAATTACTCATATAAAAACCTTTATATTTATTATTATTTATTAAAATTTAAAAACTTTCTATCTAAAAACTCTAAATTAACCAATAGAAATTTAACATTCTAAAACAAAATAGTTTTAAAAATATCAACATGATTTTTTTTTTAATTATTATTGTATAATATATATATTTTCTAATTTTTAATTATTATTTTAGTTCAATTTTCACGTTATATAATATAATTATTTAATAATATTTAAAAAGGAAATATTACTTTAATTAATATTAAAACTCATATTTTTTTAATTTACAATTTATCTTCTAAAATATTATTAACATTTGCATATTTATTATACTATCTAAATAATCTTAGAAGTAATAATATAATTTCTAATAGAATTGATAGACTAAAAGCAAAAATACAAGGGCTCACTGCATCATAGACTAAAAGTAATGACTAGCCACATCGACAGACTAAAAATAAAGACTAACCATTAAAATTGAAACAGGAACTCTTTAACTAAATTAAATACAATTAAAATTATAATTTTTATTAATATAGACACAACTGAGGCAGGGACTAGCTGCTACACAACCCTTATTTTATATTAGAAAGATTATGTATTAAATTGTTTATCATACATTAGTTTCTAAGGGAATTATAGAATTTGAATTGATTTAACTTGAAATTAATGGGTGCGCTGTTGGCCAATGAGATATCTTCATTTTGGGTATAAAAATATGCATGCAAGTTTGGGGGGTAAGGTGTGAGGTCTTTAACAAATTGAATTAAAAAATATTATTTGCCATGTTGTGATTAGAGGAAATATTTGGGATGTTATTGGCACCCTCTCTTTGTTCGAGGCAAGTATTTAATGATACGGATACGTGAGGGAATGCAGGTTGTCCAATTTTGTCGGTGAGTTGAATATGAACTGCTAAATATAGTTGTTGGCATGATAGTTAAACATGCTTTCTTGTCTCACCAAAGTTAGAAGGGGAATTAAAAACTTGCTAAAGTACTTGGTATTGAATGTTTTCTTCAAGAAATTTTAGATAGCATGCAAGGTTAATATGTAAGTATTTATTACAATCATTTTGATTTTGTTATTTCTAGGTGTATGGAAGAGGGACCATTGGGTATTTATTGTTTATCAATTGTTCCACTATTTTCTATTTGTGTTGTGGATAAAGCATTAGCAAAGGTTGTAGGGTTTTTAGTAGTAATCAGGATCATATGTATAACCTACTATTTTTTTGATTGGGATTATGTATGACATTTGTTTAATATTACTAAGTTCTATTGGTTATTAGAATAGAAATTGGATGATAGTGCTCGCAAAGTAGGATTGGTCCTGTACTTGATAGGAATTTTAACCTACTTTTTTGTTTTTTGTATGGAGGTATAGGTGATGTGATGAGGGAGGAGTTGAATACTAGATTTGTAAGTAAGATAATTAATTTAGGGATTTTAGGGTTTTTATTCACTATTATTGCAGTTTAATTTATTTCCCTTTCTTTAAATTTAGTTTATGTGTAACATTATCAATAAATGTCCCCAGAAAATAATTTTGATGCAAATAATATGTAGACTGAATGTGGGAGAATACATCAAAATTTGCAAAATTAATTTAAAAAATGGAAAACAATGGTTGTAATCAAATTTACAAATCAATGTCTAAGTTAATTCTCATCAAACTCTTTAGAATCTTTATCATTTTGTTAATGTATAATTTATTGTAATATTGCTATGGGTTTGTTATGCTAAATTTTAATGCATGGCTTCAGTGTAGCAGGTTCTTTAACAAGCTCTAAAATCCTCGCCCCTTTTTCCCAGCCACCATAACCTCTATAGTTAGTATGTCGACCAAAGCAAAGCAACACCATTCCAAACCATGATTATGATCAACAAATATAACCTACACATATCAATGGGCATAAGAGTCCTATATTCATCCTCAAAGATACATCTAAATCCTATTTATTACATGTCAAATTTAAGCTAAACATTGATCTCTAACAAAATGCCATGTGAAATTAGAAAAGGCCAATCTCAATACAAGTAAAATACCTACACATGGAAAGACACCCTAAAAAACTAGCATAAAATTAAATTAAATACAAGGTGTGTAGATCACAACCATTAGTGATAATGTATATTTCCACACCTTTACTAATGTTTTATTTGTCAACATATCCATAATACCCTATTCAGGTGCTTGAAAATCAACTATCTCTAGGTTTGTTGAACCAAAATAAGGACACATTATTGGGTTACCAACTTAAGGAGCAATTTATTTGTAGGCTTGAGCATGTATAAGCTTAAATATATTTTTTATGCCGATCATATGTAGAATTGATGTGCAAGAGTACATCCAAATGTGCAACATTAATTTAAAAAATGGACAATAATGTTTGTAATTAGGTTTACAAATCAATTTCTATTCTAAGTCTCATCAGCCTCTTTAGAATCTTTATCATTTCCTCAATGTAAAATTTATTGTATAATTGATATGGGTATGTTATTCTAAATTTTAATTCATGACTTAAGTGCAGTGGGTTCTTTAGCAAGCTCTAAAATCCTTGGCCCTTTTGGCTAGGCACCATAACCTCTATAGCTAGTATGTCAACCAAAGCAAAGCAACCCCAGTCTAGACCATGATTATGACTAAGAAATACAACCTACACATATAAATGGACATAATATTCTTATATTCATCCTCTAAGGTACATCTGAATCTTATTTCGTACATCTCATATTTAAGTTAAACATTGATCTTTAACAAAATGTCATGTGAATGTAGAAAATGCAAGTCCTTAATATAATTAACATACTTGCAAATGGAAAGACATCCTAAAAAATTAATAGAAAATTAAATTCAATAGGTGTGTAGATCATAAAAATTAGTATTAATATATAATTCTATACCTTTATTGATGATCTATTTGTCAACATATCCATAATACCCCATTTAGGTGCTTGAAAAGCAACTAGCTACAAGTTTATTGAACTAAAACAAGGACACATTATTGGGTTGCAAATTTAAGGAGCAATTTGTTTGTATGCTTGACCATGTATATGCCAAAAGACAATTGTGTGAATCCAGTAATCAATAATAATAATCTCAATCTTAACTACCATGCATACTTCAACTAAGAATGCTTCAAATGGAACATCAAATCTCATAAGTGTAGTTAACTCTAGTCTTTGTATTATGTAGGAAAAACCCTATTCAATAGCTCTGTATTTTTATCTAAACAATTCTTTTTTTCCACAAAAAATGAAATCAAATAGTTAGAAAAAACTTAATCAAGTAACTTAATTAGATCATGTCTTTATAGTAGGATAAATATATATGGTTGAATAGATACCATCAAGGGAAGCAAGACAAATGGAAAATATAGATTTATATTGTATCCATTGAGAACACTTTGACCAAGCTAAGAAATCTCAACAAAAACCTACATGCTTCTTTACATTAATGACCAAATACTTGATCAAAGGTGAATGAAACTTCTTGCCTTGGGAACAAGAAAGAACACACTATAAATATAGATATTTTGTTAAACACAATATCCACATTCGAGAAGGCGAAGAGATTGTGAAACAAATACTTGAAACATAGATTTTATTAATTTAATCACAAGTAAATGGACTCTATGTACAATCAACACCCGAGTGAAGTGCTTCTTTACAAATATCATATACTACAACTAAAGACTTTATCATAGAATCATCATTTGGAAAAAAAGGCCTTACTCTAAAGAAAATTGTTATATTGCCTTTGAGTTTTAATGTAAATGTTTAGTCAAATAGTATAGAGCATGGATAGTAAATGTGTATGTATGTGTTGTAATTATACATTTTTTGCCTTTTTTTCTTTCAGTTATTTATTTTTGTGAATTTTTTATCCCCAAGTGTCATCAATTTTCAATGTTATAATTTTTAGTCAATATTCCATGTATACTAGGCACTGTAGCAAAAAAACATTTATTTTACTATTATTAAACCCAAATAATGTTAGGGTAGTCATTTGTTGATTTTAAATGTATGTTCCATTTTAGATAGTGTTTGAAGGAGATATTCTGATAGTTTATGTTTTATCCATGTCATAAATCTAGTTTTCCTAATCATGGCAATAATACTACATAATGATCTTGTTCATGTTTAGGGACAGTTGATAGTAAAAATTAACATTGGTGATAAATCAATTTATAAATTTGAATCGTATGTTGGTAATCACAAAATTATTTATTTTTGACATTTCATGATCTAGAAAAAAAAAGTATGAAATAGGCTATGCAAGAGTTTTCATTAAATGTTGACTACAATGTCAACTGTGAAAAATGTTTTTAAAGTTTCCAAAAAAATTGAACTTACATGTAATTGAAAAATTAATGATATCAAAGCATTTGATCTTTCATTTCTAGCAAGATTGTTTGGGCCTTTAAAAACTAAATAGAAGCAAAAAGGTATACAATTTAACTTACACATTAAGAATGGTGGAAGAGAGTGAAATATTATAATTTTTATACCATAAAATTAATTTAAAAATATTACAAAGTATTGATTAAGTTTACAATAAAATTTTGTCCCGTTCACAAATAAGTTGGTTTCAAACAGCTGATAATTTTTATAATGAAATGACATTGAAATAGTCACCATTTGAATAATTCTAATACCATTGCTTCAATTCATACATTACATGTTGTAATCATTTATCATGTCATCCATTAAAATATTTTTGAAGTATTTGTGTGTGTGTGTGTGTGTGTGTGTGACACACAACACACACACACACACACACGCACACACACACACACACACACACACACACACACACACACACACACACACACACACACACACACACACACACACACACACACACACACACACACACACACACACACACACACACACACGTGCACACGCATGTGCATGCGCGCGCTTGTACACACACACACATGCATGCACGAACGCACACAAGCACGCACGTGGGCACACGTACATACATAGATATAATTCATGGATTATGTTCATATGAATCTGGTTTATATATACAAAATTTGTGAGCTATGTCTTATACTATGATATGGAGATAACTCTGAAATAATTTGTATAGATATTTGGTGTATGTTTTTGAACATTAGAACTATTAGCTCTTGACTTGTCAAAATAAAAATATATAGCCAACATCACAAAGTATTTCACACACTTAAGCCAATACAGACCCAATTATTTCTAGAAAAACTATTATCTTTGTTGATGCTTTGTCCACAATGCAATTATAAATAATTTTAGTACTATAAATCCATTGACTATTATGAAAAATCAAGTTGTAAATAGTATACTTAGTAAAAAGCATTTATCTCCATACTTGTCTAGTCTCTATCATTAAAATGTTCTTAGTGCATTCACTAATCTTGATAGTTCACAATGTTTGTGTTATACAATTGTATATGTCTGGGATTGATCCACTTTTTTTATGCAGGGTTTTTCATAATTAATTATCAAAGCCTAGAAAGATGATTGATTTGAAAGTATTACATATGAAAATCAAAATCATAGATCATTTGTATCACCAAGAGCCTATCAAGCTTCTGAGATTATTTTTGGTAATATTGCAAGTCCAATAAAAGTTAATGGATGTGATTAGTAATTTTTACATTTTCATGAAATATCAACTATATTATAATAGTTTTTTTCCTTGTTAGATATACAAAATTGTCATATCATCTTAGACTTATTATCTTAATTCTTTAATTAATTTTAAACTCAGATCTAGGATGAATCTATCCTTTGGATATTTGGAGTGTTAGATGCATACTTAAAATTATCTGCAAATTAAATTATTCCTTAATATGTTTGATTTAGTGATTATTTAACTTAAGTGTTAATAATTATTTTAGTTGTTTACTAGAATGGATGATGGGTAGTTATCATTGCGAGCAATTTTTTATTTGCATCAAGAAGACCTTCTTGAAACACATTAAAACCTAACCATATGATCAAGAATGTAGACCATGTATTCTAGCATTTATCTTTAGTTATGTGCATGAATATGATTATTTCTAATAAATTATGTTCTATTATTTCTTAGCATAGATCCAAAGGTTGATTGTTTTGAGACAACCAAAAATCTTTAAATTATTTTAAGGATGAATCAATATTGGAATAGTTTCAATGAGCGACTTCAACAAAGACCATCAAACCAATAAATATTTTTTTAGAATATAAGGTATTGATGTATTTTATGAATAATTGATTACCTCTATTGTATCTATGTTCTTCTTAGATTAGATAGGCATGCTTGATCTATTTTGGTTGTAACTATAACGTCTATGTCAATTTAAAAACTGATAACATTTTTTTATGTTGATATTGAATTAATTAATATGTATTAATTTTATAGTGTACAAATATAATATAAATCCTTAATCAAAGTTACAATCAAATGTTTCTTTTGTGTGCAATTGAGTATGTTTTACATAACTGATAAGCTGTGAAATGTAATGATAATTAATTAATCATCATTCAAATAGTTCAAATAATATTGATTCAATTTATGCAAGTGATCCTCCATCAGTTTATTATCATAATTGTTAAATAATTTATTACACACACACATAAATGTATATATCTATGTGTATGTATACATATATGGGTAAGTGCATGGAGTTGAGGGGTCAAAAATTGGACACATTTTGCACTCAAATGGATTTCAACATTTATACATATGTAATTTTTAAAAAATATGTACATGTTCATGGCACATAGGCTCTATGACTACCGATCCAGGACCACATTCTTTTTTTTAGTCTTTAAAAATGCATATTAATTTTAGTCTTTAGAGCTGCATATGCAATTTCAGTCTTTATAACCACATAAATAATATTACTATTATAGAAGCATGTATGTAAAATAGTTTAGTGTTAGATTGACATGCATGGTATTTAAATAAAATAAACATTTAAAGTATAAGTTTACATTTAGATTATTATATTTTAAGTTATATTTTATTTATATACTTTCAGGATGTTTTAGAGTAGTTTCAAACCTCTAGTAGTTATAATGTAAATTCTAGGTTTCATAGGATCCTATCATATTTCAGACTTAGTCAAATTCTAAGATATCAGGGTTTCAGAGTTAGCAATATTTTAGAGTTTCAATATTTGATGAAGACATCATAAGAGTTATGAAGGATGCATGAAGGGATGCAAGTATGATAGAATAATATGATAATATCTCTCATAGATTTCCACAAGTCAATCCCAACCCATTCCCCATGTAACCCTTAAGGTATGCAATATGGGATAAATGCATCAGTGAGACCCTAATTCATATAGGAACCATATAACATATAAAATCATATACAACATGATTTATAGTTTTGCAATACAATTCTAACAACAATCCCATAATGAAAACACATACCTCACTTATTTCATTCTACATATTTCTACCATATTTTGATAAATTTAAGTATTTTTTTCCTTTGTTAATTATTCTTGATTAATCAACCAACCATGTCAATTAATATGCAGTTAAAAAATCCTTTCCATTATGATTAGACCTTATACCCTAAACCTTAATCCCTATACCATAAATCATACATGATAAACCATAAATCATAAATCATAAATGCTAAACCTTAAACCAAATTATTTAGGCTAAATTAACAAACTTTAGAGTAAGAATTAGGTTCAGATGGTCCAACTTGGCCTCATTCGCATCACCAATTACCCCAATTGAAAATTGGTTCTATTTATGATGACATTGGGGCTAATTAATCCCAAAGTCACATTTTGTAGTCACAAATGGGTTCAAAGAGCTCAAATTATCCCCAATTGCCTTTTTGATTTAACCTTATACCCTAAAACCTAAACCTTATACTTGATACCTTAAGCACTAAACCCTAAACCTTATATTGTAACCCTAAACACTAAATCAATTAATTTATCCCTAATTAAGATCATTTAGAGTACTAATTAATTTGAGAGGGCTCAATCCAACCCAAATTACATTAATTAATGCCATAATTGACTAATTGGCTCAATATGTGATGACATTGGTGAGAATTGTGCCCATATTCATAATTTATAGTCATAAACAAGTTCAATGAGACAAAATTGGCCCAAATTTCCTTTGTGATTGAAACTTATATCCTAGACCATAATTTATATACCTTGAACCCTAATCCCTAAATTTTAAACTCCTTAAACCCTAAACCAATTATTTTATCCCAAACTAACATCATTTAGACTAATTATTAAGTTCACATGGCTAAATTTGGCATAAATTACATCACTAATTTCCCTAATTGACTAATTATCTCAATTGGTGATGACATAATGACTAATTGAGCTTGATATTACATTTTATATTCATAAATAAGTTGAATAATCTCAAATTATCGCCAATTGCCTTTACATTTGGACCCTACACCCTACACCATAAACCTTAAACACTATACCTTAAATTATATGCCTTAAACATTAAACTCTAAACCCTAAACCAATTGATTTAATCCAAATTAACATTTTTAGATTAAGTATTAGTTTCACAAGGCTTAATTTCTCTCCTCATTACCCCAATTGACTAATTAGCTCAATTTGTGATGACATTAGGGATAATTAATCCTAAAATCACATTTTGTAGTCTCAAATACGTTCATGAGCTCAAATTGGTAGCAATTACCTTCATGATTGGACCATATACCCTAAAACCTAAATCTTATACCCTATACCCTAAACATTAAGTCCTAAACTATAAATCAATTGATTTATCTCTAATTAACATCCTTTAAAGTAATAATTAATTTCATATGTCTCAATTTAGCCCGAGTTACATCACTTATTATGCTAAGTAACTAATTTTGTCATCTTTTGATGATATTGGGGCTAATTGTGCCCAAAATCACATTTTATAGTTAGAAGTAAGTTCAATTAACCCAAATTACCCCTAATTCCATTCATGATTATACCCTATATCGTAAACCCTAAACTATATAATTTAATCCCTAAGCCTTAAACCATAAAATGTAAAATCTTTAATCCCTGAACCAATTGTCTTATCCTTAATTAACATCATTTAAATTAAGAATTATGTTCATAAGACTCAATCTAGCTAAAATCACATCACTAATTACATCAATTGACTAATTGGCTCAATCTATGGTGAGATGGGGGCTAATTGAGCCCAAAATCATATTTTGTAGTCACAAATAAGTTGAACAACCTTAAATTATCCCCAATTGTCTTTGAAATTGTACCATATACCCTAAACCCTAAAATCTATACCTTAAAACCTAAGCCCTAAACATTAAACCCTAAACCAATCAATTTAAGCCAAATTAGCATTCTATAGGGTAAAAATTAGTTTCATGGGGTTTAATTTGGTCCAAATTACATCACTGATTTCCCTAATTGATTAATTGGTTTAGTATGTGACGATGTTAGAGCTAAGTGAGCCTAAAATAAAAAATAAGTTAAATAAGCTCAAATTATCTCCAATTGCCTTTGTGATTGGGTTGTGTACACTAAAACATAAATATTATATGCTATACCCCAAACTCTAAACCCTTCTCCCTAAATCATAAAACCAAAACCTGAATCAATTGAATTATTCTTAATTACTATACTTTAATTAATAATTATTTTCTTAGGGATCTATTTATCCCAAATCACATCACTTATTTCCCTAATTGACTAATTATCTCAACCTATGATGACATTAGGGCTAATTATGCCCAAAATCACATTCTATATTCACAAGTAGAATCAATGAGCTAAAATTATCCCCAATTGCCTTCACAATTAGATCATATACCCTAAACCATATCACTCAAACCCTAAATCATAAACTCTTTAAACCCTAAACAAATTTTTCTAGCCCTAATGAACATCATTTATAATTAATGGGAATTACCCCATTTCCATCAATTATTTGGAATTGCAGAAGCAAAACACATAATATTTGGGGATAAATCAATCAACATAATTATAATATTTGATAAATATTACAAATATATAGGACTTGTCTGATAACAACTCCCCTTAATTATAGATTGGTTGTTTTAATAACTAACAACCAATATTTTGTATATATCTCTTTCTCACCTATATTAGTGTGTGTATAATAACACATTTATTCTCTATCCTAAATATAATATGTTCACATTAAAATATCCTAAAATTCCCTCTCCTAATGTGAACTCATGGACATTGGTTTTAACTGATAATGCATCCAAATATAATATTAAGAGAACATTTTAGAAAATAATCGATCATAAACTTATTTGGAGAATTTATTACAACATAGAGAAAAAATAGATTTACTAACTTATTTGAAAACTTTCTGCACAAGACACATAATAACATAAGATCAAAGAAATTTTTAAAAAAAATGACTTACAACTTTATAGTAAAAAATCAAGATAACATAAAATGAAAA
Source organism: Torreya grandis (assembly GCA_037957365.1). Taxonomy (NCBI): domain Eukaryota; kingdom Viridiplantae; phylum Streptophyta; class Pinopsida; order Cupressales; family Taxaceae; genus Torreya; species Torreya grandis. The sequence continues at coordinate 388,242 of JARHVA010005490.1, forward strand.
CACTATTGACAACTAAAATAAATAAAAAATAAAATAAACATCATTAAAAAATTACAAACTACATATTTCATAAAAAAATTAAATCTGAAAATAAAACTTATAAAAACAAAATGTTAAAATAAAATCTAAAACTTTATAAAAAATCAAAATACATAATAGCATACAATAAAATAAAAACTTAACAAAATTTATTAAACACTCAAAAAATAAACATAAAATACAAATAAAAAATTATAAAATAATTTAAAAAGTTAAAAATGAAATAATAAAATCTAAACCACTAAGAAAAACATTAAAGATAAACCAAAAATAAAAACCATTAAGAATCTAAAAAAATTCTAATATTAATTTTTTTTTTTTAAAACACTGATTAAAACTCAAAAATTATTAAAAAACTAACCTAAAACGTAAATTACAACTTTCATCTAAAAACATAAAATAATTAAAAATTATGATGGAAATAAATAAAAAAACTGAATCTAAAATAAAAAACTCTATTATCATATTCCATCATAGAACATAGCTATGTGAAGCATGGTGGTGTGAATGTAGATCAGATAGAGGTTGATCTATGTGATCAATTGTCTAGAATGTACTTAGATCTGAATAGAGAAAGGAGGGCAATGGTCGCTGAGAAGCTTGGTTGGATGGAGAGCAAGTAACACAACTTCACGTTGAGCATCAAGTAATAGGAGGATGACATCCTGAGTTTTCAATATGCAACAAATCTAAATGTTGTTTTATGTATTATCAATACACCACCCATAAAATATCAGAAACTCATCAATCAACCCTAATTCATTGGAATTGTGCAGGTCTGCTAGTGCTATGCAAATTTCTTGATGCCTCATTTTATGTTCAGAACAATGCTTTGAATTTTAAGAATTTCTTCAAATACTTTTTGGGTTTTCTTCTCCTATAAAAAAGATTTATAGAATATATTAAATCATCCAATTTCATTGAGAAATGAAAAATATATGATGATTTTTGTGAGCTGTATCAAATTATTTTTCTATTTTTTATTTTATTAATTAAAATATAGAGACGTAAAACTAAAATACAAATATGCCTTGTGTATGAAATAATGGAAAAAATGTGAGTGCAAAAACTTTGGAAAGCATGGACAAAGTGAAATATTGAAATATGAGTTGTTTTACATGTCGTGTACACTGCTAGACCAGAGGTAGAATGCAAGCAAGATGAACAACAAACCAATGACTACTACATGTGATCTACACTAGTTGATCATAGTGTTGTGGAGAAGGCAAACAAATGAATGGAGGGAGCCACAATGCTTTGAGAGGCTAGATGCCTACTCTAATACCACTAATGAGAATTATCCCATATCCAACAATGATTCAAAAGTGAAGAAGCACAACAAGACTAAGAACTAGGTTCATAGGTTTTAATTTGGGCCAAATCACATCACTAATTGCCCACATTTACTAATGCTTATATTTATCAAAATATAGATGAAATATATACAATCTATAAAATGAAAGAAGTGATTCATGTGTTATCTTTATGGGACTATTGTTAGAACTGTAACCCATAACTAGAAATCATATTACATATACCTTTGTGAAGTAGATGGTTCATGCATTCATTAGGGGCTCACTAATGCCACGTATACCTTAAGGTGTGTAGATGGAATGGGGTGTTATCGACTTGTAGTACATTCTGAGAGATGTTATCATACTATTCTATCATACATACATCTCTTCATGTAGCCTTCATACCTCCTATGATGTCTCCTTGAAATCTTGCAAACCTAAAATATGGTTAAGTCTAAAACCCTAGAATCTAAATAAGTCTGGAATGTGATAGGATCCTCCAAAACATAGAATTTGCATTATATCTCCTAGTGGTCTAGAAGCACTCTCAAACATCCTGAAAGTATATAAATTAAATTATAAGAAACTAACATTTAGTTTCTTATACTTAAATGTTTATTTTATTTATATACTATGCATGGCAATCTACTACCAAAACATTTCACGTACACACTTTTATAATAGAAATACCACATACATGGCTCTAAAGACTAAAATCATGTACATAATTCAATAACTAATAAAAAATACTCTACATACACGATAGTTTTGCATATATGGCATGTACTACATATGCAGTTCTTATATTTGAATTTTGAAACACATGCCTTAATGCTTGGGAATGTATTGGATTATCGAGCCTCAGGCATGGACCTGCAACACACATAATTGAATGCACATTTTTTTACCAACAATAAAAAAAATGCAACTTTGACCATGCTAGACGCTATCCATTTTATATTTTTTTTTCTTGAAAATAATACTATAACATCAACTAAGTATACTCTTTATGTATATAAAAATGTTTTTATACTATTATTGCTTTAAGGTTATTATTTATATTTATTGAATAAAAATCAAACGATGTTAAAAAAATTGTGGGGTGCACGAACAACTATCTAGTATGATTTCTATAAAAACCAGTAACAGCTATTCAAATTTTTTATGTTTGACCTTCTTATACTTAACCATTAAAAAAATAGTAGTTTAAAAACTATTCTTGAAATGATACAATTTATATTCTTATGACATATTCAAATTTTGAGTCTCGATATCATAAGTAATCAATACAAATTAAGGGTTCATATTTTCAAGGAGAAACATGTCCACTTAAGACCCCCTTTTAACCTACCAATTTCTTGTAATTACCCATATATGTACACACACACACACACACACATGCCACACATATTTAGATATGTGTGTGTGCATGTGTGTGTATGTGTGTACACATACACGCACACACACACACACACACACACACACACACACACACACACACACACACACACATGCATTTATGTGTGTGTGTACACATACATACATATATATGTATGTATGTGTGTGCATGTATACATAAAATGTATATGTATACACATACACATATGTGTGTGTATTTACATATATCTATGTATACATACGCATGCACATACATACATATATACATGTGTGTATATGTATCACACACACACACACACAGACTCTCTCTCTCTCTCTGTGTGTGTGTGTGTGTGTGTGTGTGTGTGTGTGTGTGTGTGTGCGCGCACAAAAGCATCGAGATAATCAGAAAAAATGATTTACCATATTGTCAAATTTATCAGTAGAATGAGGTATTATAAATGTCTCCATAAATACAACATTAATAAAGGTATCAAATTCTATGCTAATACTAATTATTGTAATCCACACACCTTGTTTTGTATTTAATATTTTGTTATTATTTTAGGTTTTTTCGATGCACATGTATGTTATATTTGTTAAGAATTGGTATTTTTTGCTTTCACCTTGCATTTTATTAAATATATATGTTAGGTTCAATTTTAAATGTATGAAATAACAATTGAATGTATCTTCTAAAATTCATATAGAAATCCTATATCCATTCTTATGTGCACACTTTATATGTCAGTCGTAATCACGGTTTGAAATCGTGCTGCTCTTGTAAGAGCTTCTAAGTCTGCCTTGCTTAGAATATAGGATATCAAGATTATAATAGATGGAAAATAGGAACAATTATTTTTGATCTTACTAAATAACCTACTTCACTAAATCAATGAAATACAATTTATGATGGGACAACCCATAATAATAGTACAATAGATTTTGCATTGACAAAATGATAAATATTCTAAATAACTTAAGAGAGTTAGCTTAGACTTTGATTTTTATAGTTGATTACAAACATTATTCTCCATTTTTCAATATAAAACCTCCACATTTGGATGTATTCTTCCACATCTAATCTATCTAGTATGGTCATCAAAGTTATTTTTTGAAGCCATTTATCGATCTGTGAAAGCAAGCTAATGAGTCTTTCCCTATGTTTGGGCTTAAATTTGAATGTTAGTTTTTCTATATATACATTTTAAGGGTTGGTTTGGATCTCTTAACACATATTTATATGATGATGTTTGGTATTGTATCAGGTAGTTTTGTATTTTTTTCCACAGTGTGTTTTCTTCTCGCAAAGGATCGTGCTTTGTAATGAATATTTTTTCACAAACTGAGTTGGTTTATGTCTCGGTCAAAATGATTCAGATTTGATTTCTTTGATTTTAGATCAAAAAGGCAAACTTTTTAGATCAATTTTAGTTTTATTTAATATATGTTTATTATTATGCCATGTGGCATTCTTTACCCTGTGCATTAAACTACAACAAGATCTGAATGATGAAACGTTATTTTATGGTAGTGATTTAATACACAATGGATTTAAACTTCATTTTGGTTAAATATTTACCTTAATGGTTGAATATATTTTTCTTCCTAAATTTCATTGGGTATTTTGAAGGTTTGAATGATTATAACATTTACATTCACAAAATATGATATTATCTCTTAAGGAATTAAAAAAAGAACATTTAATCTTGACCTACATATGAAGCCAAAATTTGTTTTAGGTTACATTCTTAGAGCTCAAGTTTCAAGAGTTTCTATTATTTGAAATTTGTTACAGACTTGACATCATGTAAATGCTCAAAAAATTAAAAAAATAGAAGACCTTGGCAAAACAAGTCCTGAAGTTATCCTTGAGGTCCTTAAAGGGCCACTACTAATTCCTTTAAAGTATTAACATGCACTTCAGGTACATTACTAGTAATTTATTCAAATATGAAGGAAATTTTTAATTCATTTTCGATTTCAGCCTTATGATCAAATTTAAATCTTACAGTTGTGCAATTAAAGTTTAAAAAATTTATGTTTTATGCTCCAAGATAATTTTTCTCTTTAGAGTGAACATGTTAAAAGTTCAAAACAATGACTTGAATTGTAAAGAATAGGACAGATGTATGAAAATTTTAATAGTAAAACAAAAATAGTAAAATTGTGAAGTGCTTGAATTAACATTATATGGCATTTATACAGTATTCAAAAGAACTGCTCATGAGAAGTCACATGTAATGTATTTGTTTGTGATTATAGGTTATATACTCAATAGCTTTGTAGCTAAAAATCTGGAGTACCTATTAAGCAACATTAAGAAATCAATATAACTTAAAAATTGGCTTATAGAGGAAGATGTTCATTCTTGTAAAACTAAGGTACTTTGAATGGAACTGAATAACACAATATTGATAGTGTAGCTACATTTTTTACCACATTTTAAAACACATGCATACACATTGACTAACCATGCTTTCCACTATTTCACTAGAGATGTATTACAATTTTGAAAAGAAAATATAACGGTTATTTTCAGAGTAAGGCCTTTATTGAAAGATGAAAACTATATGAGAAACATTACAGTCTCACATGGCCATTAGTTTCTACTTACAGGTTGTAAACTTACCAGTATTGCATCTACAATATTGCTGTGTCGAGCAACATCAAAAAAATTATAGAGCTTAAAAAACCAATTTGCATGAAATTATATTTAATTTTTTGAATGTAAGCTACTATGAACAAAACTGCATGACATAATATGAATAATTTAGTTGTCCTTTTTGGACATTTTAAAACATGCACATACACATTTACTAATGATGATCTCTACTATTTGATTGGACATGTATTATGAACTCAAATAAAATATAATTTTTTTCTTCACAGTAAGTTGTATACGCAAGTCTTCATTGGTAGTGTATTCTACATCTATATAACCACATGTCTATGGCATCGATTTCATAGAGAGTCCAGATAATTCTTATTCGATTAATAAAACCTATGTTTCAAACATTTTTTTACACTTTCTTTGCCTTTTCTTGAAATTGGATATTACACTTATCAACATTTCTATAGTTATAGTGTGTTCTTTATTCTTCCCATCACATGAACATTCATTGCTCAATTCATATTTTCCATTTCTATTGCCTCTTTTGATGCCCTCTGTTTAACCATATATCTTCATTGTGTTGCAAATAAGTTATCTGATTAAGATATTTGTTTAAGTTATTTCTAGTTCAATAGCAGCATTTATTACATAGATGATTTCAATGTTTCTTATGCTTCATATAAAGTAAAATACATGAATATATGATTTTACTAGATAGTAGACATATGCGCACCTAAATGTTTTCATGTGAATGTAAAATTGTGCATGTATAGTTATTAATTTCATGGTGAAGTTTAATTAATTTTATTTAGCATAGTGAAGGTTTTATTATTATTTGATTAGTTTTATTAAAAAAGTGAATTGCTTGGATTAAAAATAGAGCTATTAAATGGGGTTTTTCCTACATAATACATAAATTAGAGTGTAACTACACTTCCCAGATTGGATCTTCTATTTAAATATTTTTTAGTTCAAGCCTTCATATAAGTTATAATTGATACTTCTTTTATTGATTCCAAGATTACTGAAGTTGTCTTTTAATATATACCTGGTCAAGCATAGAAAGAACCGAATGTGGTATTATGGATATATTCACCAAAAAAAACATCAACAAAGGTACCTTAGACGATGCATATATAAATATTATGTCAAGTGATATGTGCATGTTGTGTTTGTCGACTAGTTATGTAAATTATGGTGGATGGCCAACAAGAGCAAGAATTTTTCAGCTTATTGAAGAACTTATTGTACTAAAGTCATGAATGACAATGGAGGATGGAGCAACCCATGGCAATATGAAATTAAATTTTTCATTGACAGAATGATAAATATCTTAAACAAGCTAATAAGAGATAACTTGGAATTTCATCTGTGAACTTGATTACAAACATTACTGTCCATTTTTATAAATTAAAGCTACACATATGGATGTATTCTACCACATCCAATCTATCTAGTATGCCTATCTAGGATAACAAATATTTGGAGTAGTTTTGGGATTCAATTTCAATGTTTTTTTTAGTCCTACATTCATACTTGCATCACACATTATTGATGCATATGGTTTTGCTTCGAAACTGCTTTCATAGAAGATCAACTGATGAGGGAAGATATGTACATGCCATCTATGATTTTGATCGTGCTAAACATTGTTAAGTTCTTTTCAGCACTACTTAATTTATTTAAATTACTCACACAATGCGCTACTTAACACAGTGAAATAAAATCAAACAAAAAAATAAACTTTCTACAAAGACATGGCAACCTATGCCCTTATTAATTTTAATATATAATTAAAAAATAATTTTATTCAATAAGTTTTTAAATCACCAAAAAGATTAATTTTTATTAAAATTTAAAAATAGAAAAATAAATTATAATTTTTAAAAAATTTTAATATAATTATTTATTAAAAAATTATAATATTTTGGGTGTAAAGGAAAAAGAGAAATACAGATTTAAATTATAGAAATTGAATAGGATGGATATGAAAGTTAGTATCATGTATATATTATGTGGTACATGTTCTCTAAGTGACTCTATTAAATAATTGTAAGACTTCAAAGAATATTTAATTAATTTATTATTATTTTTTTTTTAGAGATTTTTTAATTTTTTAAAAAAGATTAATTAAAACTTAATAAATTTAATAATTTTAATTTAAATAATTATAAAATATAATGGAAAAAAAATATTATTATTATATACAAAAGTATAACATATAATGGTAACAATAAGAAAAATGTTTTAATGTTGCGCCTATTAAAGGTCTAACTTTTATGTTGCTTGTTGGTACATAAATAATTTAAATTTTATCCAGACATGTGAAGACCTCTTGCTATAAATAAACTAAATATTTCAAAATTTATCCAAACATGTGAAGACCTCTTGCTATAAAGAAAATAACTATTATGTTTATTTCTTATAAAATAATTATGTAAAAGTTATTCACATATTTTTCTTTAGAAAAGTCTATAATTTCTATTTAAGTGTATTTTTTTAAAAAGTTGTCTATTGCATTAATATTTTTAGATAATTAAGAAAGAATTACATTATTTTTAGATTGATACTAGTATTTTTATACCAGAATTATAATTGATTCTGGGTCACAAGCCGAGCACGTAGTTTCTGTGGAAAATGAGAATAAAAAACCTGTTACTATTAGAAAGACCAAAAGTTTCTAGAATTTTAAAAAAATACACAAAACATTTGAAAAAAACTTGGAAAATTAAGGACAAATCTAAGCTAAAAAAATCTAAAAACCAGCGAGAAAATTCAAAACAAAAGAAAACATTGAAAGGCCAAATTTAGTTCTTATCACAAAGTTTGAAAGCCCAACTACTGAATCAACCTTTCACTACCAACAGACACTTACCCCTGCTAGAGAGTAAATATTACATTGTCCATTACATACCACCATTAATGGAATTTATAGCATCAAGTTTTATCCTTTTTTATTTTAATTTCCTATCTCTTTTCCCTTTCCTACTGCAATTAGGAGTCTTTAGATCACTAGGCTACTATGCAATGGAAAAAACCACTTGACTAACTAGTTATTCTCCTTCATCATCCTAATCTTCACCAATCTATACCGATTCTTCCTTCTACTGAGAGTTATTTTCTAAATGTGGAGAGTGGTTAACACCCTCTGCCCTAGAATTTGCAATAACAATTTCCCATTCCTGAAGGGAAGAGGAAGGTTGTCTTACCTCCCTATTGATTTGAACTGCTAGTGTCACCAAACCCTCACCCTTCTAAGGGTTGTCCTGAGTCTCCTAAAATATTGATGTAGACAGAAGCTCAACAAAAATGGATTTTAAAGGGCACTGCATTTTATGAACCAAGTCTTAATTCGAACAACCAATTTTTCTGACCCATTTATTCAAAAACATTATGTGAATTTTTTTAAAAACTCTTCTCGGGACAAGAAGCAATCTTATGATCAACATGATTACATTTAAAATATCTTAAGGGAAGACATTCAAAGTTAATAAATTGGGTACATACACCAAGTGATGATAAATGTTTGGAATAGAATGATGCCGAGGTTTGGCAAGATCTATACAAAAACACACCCTCACAAAGCTTAGATTAGCCGCAATAGATTCATCAAATTTGACAAAAAAATCCTAGCTTTCTAACCATATTCTTGAGAAGATATGTATCTTGCAAGGCTAAGCAGATATTGTAGTTTTTGAACCAAATTTGGGATTGAGAGATCACTGAAGAAACTATGTCAAAAAAGGGAGCTCAGGGACCTAAAATAACAACCCCTTCTTATCCACAAACCATGGCCCATTAGCCTAAGAAAAACCTCTATCAAGCAAGGTGTGAAATGAGAGAAAAAAAAATCATTTGTCAACATTAAGAGAGAAGGCACTTTAAAAGTAGACCAGGTTATATATGACCATTCTGAGTGGGTTTCCCAGGAATGCCAGTTCCCAACATGCCTAACAATTAATGATCTTTGACCTCTTTCCATGTCTAGAATTCAAAGCTCTATGTCAAAATTTTCAATAGAGGAGAGTAAAAAAAACCAAAGGAATATCACCTAAGAACATCGTTTACAGGGTTTTTTTGTTGAGATGCTTCTATTTTCCCCTTGGAGTCCATATTTGTTTTAGCCTCTTCAAAAATTTGCTCCTTTAGAATCTGGTATCTGGAGATCAAAATAGGGTGTGAGCCAAGCTAATTTCTAAGGATAAGTTATTTACAGAAAGCTCCATATGAAAGAAAGAGATTTGAGATATTGATGCATCTTGAAAAGACTAAAGCCTTTATAGAAACCCTAGCTATTTTAGGTGTTATTTACGTTACCAACTTCCTTGGAGAGGGGCCTCTATCAAATGGGCCTCTATCCACATCTAACTACTCTTGTTAGGAACCTAGTAATCACAACTCAAAAAATAACAATCCAAATTGTATATAGTGAACTCGAAATGCTAATTACATACAATTTTTTTCAAGGAAGGAATAACTCCATATCATCGGCCTCTTTGAGGGGACAACCTCGTATTAGAGTAAGATCTAATTAAAATTGCTCTTCTTTGATGCCTTACACTATCATATGCCCTTTTAATTATACTAGTTCTCATCTAGTCCACTCCTCATTCTAATGCATGTAAGATTATTCTTCTAATGCATTTATATTTATTATTATTACATTCCACTATTTATGCTACTATTTCTACTAGCTATTTTACTATTATACCCCTCTCTAGGTACATTACATTCCATCTCCCTTAAAAACATTTCTCCTTCTAAACATGATAAGAATTACTTAATAAATTAGGATGCTAACAAAATGGAGGCCCGACAATGCATTCATTTAGGCTTCCATTTCTTCCTCCAGGGTTGGGATGTGAGCATTTACAACCACAATGTGAAATTAAACACTTCAACATGAGGGTGAAGTGCATAGATATCGATGGATGGAGTAACCTCGAATTGAAACATGGGGTTAAAATCGATCATTGAAGTTTGAAGCTTGACAATCAATACTTTAAAGTTAAAACAATGTTGCACAAACTACGCTGCTTGGTGAGACATCATGCCATCCCCCTTAGCATTGTTCTTTGAGGGGTTTGAAGACTCGGTTCCCTGCTTCGGTTTTGTGATTGTTGACTTGGTCTTATTGGGGGCATGCTTGAGCATGGTGGTTTCCTAAATGGGCTTGTCTGGAATGTGCTCAGGTGTATCCCAAAGGGATTCAATGTCTAGTTTGCTGATGTCCTAAAGAGTTGGTCTTATGCAGGGATGTAAAAACAAAGGTGTCTCACTACGATTATAGCAAATGCAGTCTTCTACAAGCTTAGCCAAGCCCACATCTTTTTTCATGGATTACGGTTGCCACATTTGAACCTCTGCTTGAATCTCATCTTGAAGTCCATTGTTGAAGTAATGAATGAATAATGCAATAGAGATGTCTTTAGTTAATGTTTCAAACTCATCTGATATTCACTAATAGTACCAGTTTATCGAAGTTGAGTTAATGCACCAGTAAAATTACCACTAGAGAAAATAAAAAACCCCATCAAAACAAGAAGAGTGGGCATTTGTTTCAATTGAAAATGCATCCTTTACAATATAACCAATATTTTGATTTTTTTTTTTTTGACACTAACACATGACAAGATAACTAGACAACATATATTATGAACAATGACTTACAATTAACCTAAACCCGAAAAAACTAAAGACTACAATATTACACACATAAACGATTGATGATACAAGATAGACAATAACATTTCATTCCTAAAAACAATATTAGAAAGGGAATTTAAAACTTTAAAATGTTGATAAACTAAAAAAACAATACATATGCGAAACTAAAGACAAACTAATACACTCCACACTACTATATACGCGTCCTACACCGATGAGATGATGAGATGATAAAACTAATAAAAGGACATAATATAAAAGACGAAAAACTTAATATACTACGAATTAATGGGAGACTGACATACATATGGAAAACCACGATAAACTATGGAATATCAGATATGAAAATCTACTTTTTAACCCAAATACCTATGACTACGTAATACCTAATAAATGACAAGCAAACCCTAAAATTCCAATTACCTCTTAAGGTTGAACAAAACCGCGGGCTGGCGATGGAGGTTGTTTGGGCATAGTGGAGAAAATTGACAGTGAGGGAGGCGGTGGGAAGGAGAACATTGGCAATGAAGTGGCGGTTTGGAGGTGAAACCGAAGGAGGATCCGTTGATATAAAGACGCTAGCCTGTAGAAACTGCCAAGGAGATGGATGAGAGTGCGTCGTATCTTGGAAGAAGCTCGTGGATCGAGCAAGAGGCAGCTGGCAAGAGACAGCTGATGCTACTAGTGGTTGGAGTCGCTCCCAGGTGAGCTAACCGAGGCGATCCTTCCCAACTTAGAGGCCGCTCAAATGCCAAAATTGAACTAATGTAAAAGACCAAAGCCGAATTGTATGCAAAAGTGTTGTGGAAGTCAACGTGAGCTGGATGCAGATCAGAGAGGATCTTGCTGTGAAACTAGTGGAAAGAAAGGTCGTCACAGATCTGAGATGGCTAGAGAGGTGTCAGCTGAGAAGAGGTTGCACATACGTGCAGGAGTCAAGGCCAAAGGCAGAGTTGAGATTGGTTGGCGACTGGGTATAGACGGAGCGCATACTGCGGGAATGTTCGTCGGAGGAGAAGAGCTCTTGGTCAGATGTTGACCGAGTGAATCAAATACAAAACCGTCGGTGTCAATCTGGGCATATTGAGAGATATCCGAGCTGGTTAGTGCATCGAGTCGAGCTGAGTGAAGATTCACCAGGACAGAGGAGATTATAGGGACAAACTAGACGAGCTCGCCAAGGGTGCTACCAAATAGAGTCACCAAAAATCATAAATGCTCGTGTGAGTGATTCATGATCCGAGATTAAAACCACAGAGTTAATGCACTATGTTATTTCAATGGCGATTCATAGATTCATAGAGCCAAGTGAAACCACATCAACCAAGGTAGAGTCGAGTCAATTAAGATGCCTTTCTGGCACCATGTCGCATATCCCACATATGGTGTAGTGATTAATTTCTAAAACCCAGCAACAGATTAATTCCAGAATAAATTCACAGACATAAATCTGATTTATAACGATTAATACAACTGGGTTAATTAACAACTAATAATAGCGGAAGCAAAAATAACAATAAGCCAATACAAAAAGACAATAAAACCTGCAAATGTTGGATCTTCTATTCAGCCTAACAGCCAACTTTTCTTTCGGAAATACAATGCATAAGTTTGCTACAGCAATCTTACTTTTATAGGAGAGCTTAGCTGCTTTACTTAGCGTGCAAGAAAAGAAACTTTTCTTGCTACTTAGCGTGGAAGAAAAGAAACTTTTCTTGCGGCTTCACTTAGCGTGCAAGAAAAAGAAACTTTTCTTGTTTTCTTTGGCATTTTCCTTTTTACACATAAAATCACTCTAGGATTTATCTTATCCTTACAAACTCAGAAACATTCTAGAAACTATTGTTGCTGAAAATCCAACTCGAATTGTTTTAAAGCATATCTAATCTTGAGTTGCTTTAAAACAATTCCACATTCCACCTTTCGAGCTACAAAAATCAACACTCCCTCTTAGCGAGGAAGGTGTTCTGCACCACACCCAACTTGTCCCTGAAGAATTCAAACTTGCTCTTCATCAAGGCCTTTGTCAGGATATCTGCAATATGTTCATCCATAGGAATGTAATTGAGCTTCACTATCCCCTTCTCCACACAATCTCTGATGAAGTGATACTTGATCTCAGTGTGCTTTGACTTGTCGTGAAACATTAGATTCTCAATGAGTTTGATACAACTCTGATTATCACAATAAATGACTATAGAATCTAGCTCCTGATTAAAGAACCCAGCTAGTAGTTTTCAAAGCTTGATAGCCTCACACATAGCCATACTGGCTGCCATATACTCAGCCTCTGCAGAACTCAGTGCAACTGACTTCTGTTTATTTTCGTACCAAGAGAATGCTCCTCATCCCAAACTAAAACTAAACCTTGAAGTGCTCTTTCGATCAGCTATATTACCTGCCCAATCTGCATCAATAAACCCCTTGAGCTTCACTCCATCTTGATGAACATACTTCCGACCATAATCAACTGTGCCTTGGAGATATCTCAAAACATGATTCGCAGCTATCTAGTGAACATGTTTAGGTTCCACCATAAACTGAATGAGTGAGTTCACTGCAAAACAAATGTCTGGCCTGGTGTTGACCAGATACATAAGAAAACCTATCAACTATTTGTATAAAGTAGGGTCCACTGCCTCTGATCTAGAAGCATCAATCTTCTTCCAGTTGGTCACAAGTGGTGTTGACATAGGCTTACAGTTTTCCATCCTGAATTGCTTCAAGATATCAATTAATTACTTCCCTTGTCCATGGAAGATTTCTTCCTCTTTCTGCCACAACTCCAATCCCAAAAAGTAGTACATCAACCCCAAGTCCTTCATCTCAAACTCTCCTGCAAGATCCCACTTGCAGTGTGCTATGAGCTCTTCTGACCCTGTGAGAAATAGGTTGTCAACATATAACAACAATATGAGAAGTTTACCCTTCACCTGAACATATTATAAGTTCGAATCTGCCTCACTCTTGATGAGTCCCACACTCTGCAAGTAACTATCACTACGTGAATACCACACCCTAAGAGCCTGCTTGAGTCCATATAGTGCTCTTTTCAACCTGCATACATGAGAATCCCTCTCATGTGCTTCAAACCCTTCTGGTTGCTCTATGTAAATCTCTTCCTCAGTCACCCCTTGAGGAAGGCCATCTTTACATCCATCTGATGAATCCTCTAACCCATCTGTGATGCTATAGAAATGATAGCTCTTATGGATGAGTACCTGGCTACTAGAGCGAAAGTCTCATCATAGTCGACTCCTTCCTTCTATGAAAACCACTTAGCCACAAACCGAGATTTTAACTTTTCCACACTACCATCTACAACATACATAATCTTATACAGCCATCTCGAGCCCACCACAGACTTATCTTCTGGTCTTGGTACTACCTCCCACACACTATTCTTCATGAAATATATCCACGTCTTCTTCGAGAAATCATCAATGAAGGTAACATAATACTCATAGCTATTCAAGGATGTTTTTAACATAGTTCCACACACATCTGAGTGTACGAGATCCAAAATACCTTTGAATCTAGTGTTGTTGCTTGGAAAATTGGTTTTGGCATATTTCCCAAGAGCACAACCCTTGTACACCTCATGTTATTTTGTCTTCATCTTAGGCAACCCCATCACTATTTCCTTAATAATATTAAGTGCTCCATGGTGAAGGTGAGCCATCCTCTTATGCCACAATTCTCCTATCCCTTTACAGCCACTAACCAATGCATGTGCTGGCTCAAACTGTAATCGAAACAATCTGCCATGCCTGAAAGCAATCACTTTTACAATCTTGGAATCTTTGGGATGAATATAGACTTTTCCCTTCTCAAAGCTCATGATGTAACCCTTGTCTTCCAAGGTAGAAACTGAGATTAAATTCTTTGTCATGCCAGGGACATACAACACATCCTCCACCAACAAAGGTTTGCTAGACTCCCTCTGAAACATGACAGTGCCAATGTCAGTTGCATGGTACTTGGCATTATCTCTGAGCTTAATATAGAAATCTAGCTTCTTCTCCTCCAGCTTGGTGAAACATTCTTTGACTCCCTTCGTGTGGCAAGAAGCCCCAATGTCAATATACCATACTCTGTTGGCACTTGACCTTGAGAGACAGGTAATGAGTGAAAACACATTCTCAAATTTTGATGCAAACTCATCCACCTCTACTGTAGCAGTAAATTGCTTCTTTTGCTTGTCCTTATTTTTCTTATTCAGACATTGACTGGCATAGTGACCCATCTGATGGCAGAGAAAACATTTAATCTTGCTTAGATCTTTCTTCTTCCCACTCTTGGAAGAAGAACCTTCCGATTGCTCTTTATTGGACTTCTTCTTACCCTTGCTTGCAAGAGCAAGATTTTCTTCATCTTGACCCTTCTTTGTCTGATCTCCCCGATGAGCACCTTCATAGATCTCCTCTTGAACAAAATCATCCCAAAGTCTTATCCAATCAGGTAGCCAATCTCTACCAAAAACACACTTGACAAACACTTCTCAGTGCTTTGAAAAACCATTCAAGGCTATACGCACCAACTCATCTTCTATAATCTTCTCTCCAACAGCAATAAGTTCATCCCTGACTTGTGTCAGCTTGGACAAGTAAGAGGTCACACTCTCGCCTTTGGACATCTTGGTATTATGCAATTTGTCCTTGAGCATCATCTTATGACTCTGATAGTCACTCTGATAAATTTTTGTGAGCAAATCCCACATCTCCTTGGCGGTGTCTTTCCCTGATAAATGAGGAATTAAATGATCTCTTACTCCATCCAGGATAATCCTCTGAGCCTTGGCCTCTTTAACTTCATGTGAATCTAAGGCAAAAAGATCATTTGTTGGTGGAGTCACTTCTGTGCTAGCATAGATCCATAGCCTGTTCTCCTTCAGAACAGATGTAATCCGAACCTTCCACTGCAAGAATTTAGACACAGCCTCGAGCTTGTCCTCATATCGAATGCTAGTTGCCATAGCCACAAAAAGAATTGAGGATGAAAAGAACCTAATTTTTTTTCTTGAAATTTGTGTTATAAATCTTGGCTTCGTATTCAGATTTTAGAGCTCTGATACCATGTTAGTTTCTAAAACCCAACAACAGATTAATTCCACAATAAATTCATAAACATAAATCTTATTTATAATGATTAATACAACTGGGTTAATTAACAACTAATAACAGCAGAAGCAAAAACAATAATAAGCCTATACAAAAAGACAATAACAAAGATATACCCAGGAAACCCCAATGCGGGGAAAACCCTGCAGATGTTGGATCTTCTATTCAGCCTAGCAGCCAACTTTCCTTTGGAAAATACAATGCATAAGTTTTCTACATCAATCTTACTTTTATAAGAGAGCCTAGCTGCTTTACTTAGCATGCAAGAAAAGAAACTTTTCTTGCTACTTTACTTAGCGTGCAAGAAAAGAAACTTTTCTTGTTGCTTTACTTAGCGTGCAAGAAAAGGAAACTTTTCTTGCTTTCTTTGGCTTTTTCCTTTTTACACATAAAATCACTCTAGGATTTATCTTATCCTTACAAACTCAGAAACATTTTAGAAACTACTGTTGCTGAAAATCCAAGTTGAATTGTTTTAAAGCATATCTAATCTTGAGTTGCTTTAAAACAATTCCACATTCCACCTTTCGATCTACAAAAATCAACACTCTATTGATTCTTTTTAGCTCGAAAGGTGGAATGTGGAATTGTTGTAAAGCAACTCAAGATTAGATATGCTTTAAAATAATTCGAGTTAGATTTTTAGCATCAGTAGTTTCTAAAATGTTTCTGAGTTTGTAAGGATGAGATAAATCCTAGTGTGATTTTATGTGTAAAAATAGAAAATCCAAAGAAATCAAGGAAAGTTTCTTTTTCTTGCATGCTAAGGAAAGCTTCTTTTTCTTACATGCTAAGGAAAGCTTCTTTTTCTTGCACACTAAGTAAAGCAGCTAGGCTCTCTATAAAAGTAAGATTGTTGTAGCAAACTCATACATCGTATTTTTGCAAAAGAGAAGTTTGCTGTTAGGCTGAATAGAAGATCCAACATTTGCAGGTTTTTCCCCTCATTGGGGTTTCCTGGGTATATATGTGTTATTGTCTTTTTTTTGTATTGGCTTATTGTTATTTTTGTTTTTGCTGTCATTAGTTGTTAATTAACCTAGTTGTATTAATCATTATAAATCATATCTATGTCTATGAATTTATTGTGGAATTAATCTGTTGCTAGGTTATAGAAATTAACATGGTATTAGAGCTCTAAACTCAGAATACGAAGCCAACATTTGTAACACAAATTACAAGAAAAAAAATCCTCAGTTCTTTTGTGGCTATGGCAACCAGCGTTCGATATGAGGACAGGCTCGAGGGTGTGTCTAGATTCTTGCAGTGGAAGGTTCGGATTACATATGTTCTCAAGGAGAACAGGCTGTGGATCTATGCTAGCACATAAGTGACTCCACCAAAAAATGATCCTATTGCCTTAGATTCACATGAAGCTAAAGAGGCCAAGGCTCAGAGGATTATCCTGGATGGAGTAAGAGATCATTTAATTCCTCATTTATCAGGGAAAGACACTGCTAAGGAGATGTGGGATTCACTCACAAAACTTTATCAGAGTGACTATCAGAGTCGTAAGATGATGCTCAAGGACAAATTGTATAATACCAAGATGTCCAAAGGTGAGAGTGTGACCTCTTACTTGTCCAAGCTGACACAAGTAAGGGATGACCTTGCTGCTATTGGAGAGATGATTATAGAAGATGAGTTGGTGTGTATAGACTTGCATGGTTTTTCAAAGCACTAGGAAGTGTTTGTCAAGTGTGTTCTTGGTAGAGATCGAATACCTGGTTGGGCAAGACTTTGGGATGATTTTGTTTAGGAGGAGATTCGTGAAGGTGCTCATCAGGGAGATCAGACAAAGAAGGGTCAAGATGATGAAAATCTTGCTCTTGTAAGCAAGGGTAAGAAGATGTCCAATAAAGAGAAATCGGAAGGTTCTTCTTCCATGAGTGGGAAGAAGAAAGATCTGAGCAAGATTAAATGTTTTTGCTACCATCAAATGGGTCACTATGCCAGTCAATGTCCAAATAAGAAAAATAAGGATAAGCAAAAGAAGCAATTTACTGCTATAGCAGAGGTGGACGAGTTTGCTTCAAAATTTGAGAATGAGTTTTCACTCATTGCCTGTCTCCGAAGTTCAAGTGCCAACAGAGTATGCTATATTGACAGTGGGGCTTCTCGCCACATGACGAGAGTCAATGAATGTTTCACCAAGTTGGAGGAGAAGAAGCTGGATTTCTATATTGAGCTCAGAGATAATGCCAAGTACCATGCAACTGGCATTGGCACTGTTAAGTTTCAGAGGGAGTCTGGAAAACCTTTGTTGGTGGAGAATGTGTTGTATGTCCCTGGCATGACAAAGAATTTAATTTCAGTTTTTGCCTTGGAAGACAAGGGTTACATCGTGACCTTTGAGAGGGGAAAAGTCTATATTCGTCCCAAAGATTCCAAGATTGAAAAAGTGATTGGTGTTAGGTATGGTAGCCTGTTTCAATTACAGTTTGAGCCAGCACATGCGTTGGTTAGTAGCTGTAAAGGGATAGGAGAATTGTGGCACAGGAGGATGGCTCACCTTCACCATGGAGCACTTAATATTCTTAAGGAAATAGTGATGGGGCTGCCTTAGATGAAGACAAAATAGCATGAGGTGTGCAAGGGTTGTGCTCTTGGGAAATATGCCAAAACCAATTTTCCAAGCAACGACACTAGATTCAAAGGGATTTTGGATCTCGTACACTTAGATGTGTGTGGACTTATGTTAACAACATCCTTGACTAGATATGAGTATTATGTTACGTTCATTGGCGATTTCTCTAGGAAGACGTGGATATATTTCATGAAGAATAAAGATGAGGTCTTCAGTAGGTTCAAAGAGTTTAGGGCTCTCGTGGAGAACCAAACTAGGAAGAAGATCAAGATACTAAGGTCTGATAATGGAGGTGAGTATACATTAAATGCCTTCAAAGATTTTTGTGCTCATGAAGGTATCAAGAAAGAGTTGATAGTTCCGTACAACCCTCAACAAAACGGGGTTGCTAAACGAAAGAATAGAGCTATCATTGGAGTAGCCAAGGCCATGATTCATGATCAAGATCCACCTTGGTTCTTATGGGTAGAAGCTTGCAACACAGATGTGTATTTGCAAAATAGGAGCCCTCACAAAGTGTTGGGAAACTTGACTCCAGAAGAGGCGTTCAATGGTAAGAAACTAGATTTGGGGCACATTCACATCTTTGGATGTCTTGTGTATTGTCACATTCCTGATGAGAAGAGAACCAAGTTGGAACCTACTGCAGAGAAGGGTATCCTTGTTGGGTACAATGAAACTTCTAAGGCTTATCGGGTTTATATTCTTTGCTCTAAAAAAAATAGTGGTTTGCAGAGATGTGAAGTTTGAGGAAGAGAGGGCTCTTCAGAAGTCAAGTAACTTGATGAATGAGGAGGAACAAACATCCACAGTTGAGGTAGCACAAATTCCTCAAACTTCAGTCATGCAAGCTGGAGAGCAGAACAAGCAGGATGATCAGATAGAGGAACAAATAATTCCTCAGCCTCAAATTCCTATTAGAGAGAAGAGGAAAAACAGGGGAGCTGAGCAAATATTAGGAGAGGCTCAAGAATATGTAGGTGATGCTCAAGATTCAGTCAGACAAAGAAGGGCTCCCAGACATTATTCAGATTATGTGGCACTTATGAGTGAATTAATTAAAGTAGAGCCTTCCAGCTTTCAGGAGGCATCCAAGCACCAAGTATGAAGAGATGCCATGGTGGAAGAGTATTCTTCCATCATGAAGAACTGTGTGTGGGAGGTACTACCAAGACCAGAAGATAAGTTTGTGGTGGGCTCGAGATGGATGTATAAGATTAAGCATGTTGCAGATGGTAGTGTGGAAAAGTTCAAAGCTTGGTTTGTGGCTAAGGGGTTTTCACAGAAGGAAGGAGTCGACTATGATGAGACTTTCGCTCCAGTAGCTAGGTACTCATCCATAAGAGCTATCATTTCTATAGTAGCACAGATGGGTTGGAGATTAATCAGATGGATGTAAAGACGTCCTTCCTCAACGGGGTGATTGAGGAAGAGATTTACATAGAGCAACCAAAAGGTTTTGAAGCACATGAGAGGGATTCTCATGTATGCAGGTTGAAAAGAGCATTGTATGGACTCAAGCAGGTTCCTAGGGCGTGGTATTCATGTATTGATAGTTACTTACAGAGTGTGGGATTCATCAAGAGTGAGGTAGATTCAAACCTGTACTATGTTCAGGTGAAGGTTAAACTTCTCATATTATTTTTATATGTTGACGACCTATTTCTCATAGGGTCAGAGGAGCTCATAGCACACTGCAAGCGAGATCTTGCAGGAGAGTTTGAGATGAAGGACATGGGGTTGATGCACTCCTTTCTGAGATTGGAGTTGTGGCAGAAAGAGGGATAAATCTTCCTTGGACAAGGGAAGTACTTAATTGATGTCTTGAAGTGATTTTGGATGGAAAACTATAAGCCTATGTCAACACCATGTATGACCAACTAGAAGAAGATTGATGCTTCTAGATCGGAGGCAATGGACCCTACTTTATATAGACAGTTGATAGGCTCTCTCATATATCTGGTCAACACCAGGCCAGACATTTGTTTTGTAGTGAAATCACTTAGTCAGTTTATGGTGGAACCTAAACGTGTTCACTGGATAACTACGAAGCATGTTTTGAGATATCTCCAAGGCACAGTTGATTATGGGCTAAAGTATGTTCAGTAGGATGGAGTGAAGCTCAAGGGTATTACTGATGTAGATTGGGCAGACAATACAGCTGATCGAAAGATCACTTCAGGGTGGAGTTTCAATTTGGGATAAAGAGAAGTCTCTTGGTACAATAGGAAACAAAAGTCAGTTGCACTGATTTCTGCAGAGGATGAGTATATGGCAGCTAGTATCTCTACATGTGAGGCTATCTGGCTAGAAACTTCTAGCTGGGCTCTTTAATCAATAGCTGGATCCTATAGTCATTTATTGTGATAATCAGAGTTGTATCAAATTCTCTTAGAATCTAGAGTTTCATGACAAGTCAAAGCACATTGAGATTAAGTATCACTTCATCAGAGATTGTATGGAGAAGGGGATAGTGAAGCTCAATCACATTCCTACAGACGAACAAATTTTAGATATCCTGACGAAGGCCTTGATGAAGAGCAAGTTTGAATTCTTCAGGGATAAGTTGGGTGTAGTGCAGAACACCTTCCTCGCTAAGAGGGAGTGTTGATTTTTTGTAGCTCAAAAGGTGGAATGTGGCATTGTTTTAAAGTAACTCAAGATTAGATATGCTTTAAAATAATTCGAGTTTGATTTTCAACAACAGTGGTTTCTAGAATGTTTTTGAGTTTGTAAGGATTAGATAAATCCTAGTGTAATTTTATGTGTAAAAATAGAAAAGCCAAAGAAAGCAAGGAAAGCTTATTTTTCTTGCATGCTAAGGAAAGCTTCTTTTTCTTGCACGCTAAGTAAAGCAGCTAGGCTCTCTATAAAAGTAAGATTGTTGTAGCAAACTCATACATTGTATTTGTGCAAAAGAGAAGTTTGTTGTTAGGCTGAATAGAAGATCTAACATTTGCAAGTTTTTCCCCGCATTGGGGTTTCCTGGGTATATCTGTGTTATTGTTTTTTTTTTTTGTATTGGCTTATTGTTATTTTTTCTTCCGCTGTCATTAGTTGTTAATTAATCCAATTATATTAATCGTTATAAATCATATTTATGTCTGTGAATTTATTATGGAATTAATTTGTTGATGGGTTATAGAAATTAACATGGTGCAGTGAAGGCCTTGGCAGAAGTTGAGTTTGTGTGTAAAGCAAATCCCTTGAAGCAGAATCTTCTAAGAAAAATTCCTGGAATGTGATTGAAAATCATGTAGAACCTTCAAATCAATACAAAAATCCAACCCTATGTACATTATATTTACCAGAATATCACAGACTATGACCGAGATACAATCCGTGATCTGACCTAAATAATGTAATATACTAGACTAACAAGAGACAACTGCAATATTTTGTTTTGGTTTTGATACCCATACAAAATCTCACACATAGCAACGGAAAAACCACTCATATAACTAGATCTCACAAATACTGCAAATTATTGCAATCCCCATAATAACAGGAAAAAATGGCCTTGAAAAGCCTTCTAATACCATATTTTACGAACTTATGGTTCACAACTCACAAAATAACAATTCAAACTATATATACTGAATTCAAAATAATGATTAAACACAATTCCCACAATTCTTTTTATGGAAGGAATAACTCTATATCACTAGTCCCTTTGAGGGGGCAACCTCCTATTAGAGCAAGTTCTAATTACAATGTTTATTCTTAGATGCCTTACACTATCCTATGATCCTTTATTAATGCTAATTATCATCTACCCCACTCCTCATTCTAATGCATGTGGGATTATTTTTCTAATGTATTATTATTTATTACAATTGCATTCTACTATTTATATTAGCTACTCTATTATTATATCCCTCTCTAGGTACATTACAGTGCCAGCGCCAAAAAATGTTCATTTGTTTGGATAAACTATGGTGCAAAAAGACCAGTATAGTTTTTGAAAATCCTCTGAATCCTTCCTTTACCTACTTTTGATCTTTCCATTGTCCCGTCTGAGACCCCAACACCAAATTCAACTCTTCTTGCTTTTCCTTTCCGTTGGCCATATTTTATTGTATCCCGCGCCCTTAATCTCCATTTCCCATGCACACTGGAACCCCCACCACCACTTATGTTGTTATTGCTGGTGGTGATCTCCAACTCTCTGCATATGTTTGATCTTCCCCTAGGCCCTGATCACCACCTAAAGCCATCGTAGCTATCTACCCTCCAAAATCTGCGTTCATCGTCTAGCTATTAACAGTTGCCATCGCCGTCAGATCATTCAAAATCACCATCACCATCCTCATCCACTCCGATCGAAAAAATTATATTATTAATTTATATTAACTAATATATATATATATTTTAAATAAAGTTTATAAAAAATATTGAGAAATATCATTCTTGATATATCTATATTATATTATATTTGTAATATAAATAGAATAGAACAATAAATAAATTTTAAATTAATAATCTAAATTCCTGAAAATTTTAATTCAATTATAACTCTCTATAAATAATTAAAAAAACTAATGTTTTAGACCTTTTTAAAACCTAAACAAATTTTTAAATAAATACATACAAATTGTTACAAAAGGAAAGCTTAATTATTCTCATTATCTTAAAAGAGACTAACTTTTGTTCTTCAAATCTCATGTAGACGAGGTTTATCCTTATTGAATAAGAAGCAATATAGATGAGAAAATATGAGTTTAAAAACATCATAGTATTGATATTTAATAAATGAAATTTTATTCAAAATATAATTGAAGTTTGTTGTGCATTAACGTTGGTGATATTATTTTAAAAGATATGATGAAATAAAAATTATCATACATGTGCAAAAATTATCGTACACATCATCTATAACTCTTAATTTTATCGATAAGATAATTTATAGTGTGTTGTCTTCTCAACTTCTTAAGAAAATCACACCACGTAATAGTACCTAGGGATTGTTCTTGGGCCTAGGTATTTATAGGCCTAACAATCTGACCTTTCCTGAAATGGCTCAAAAAGAACTAAATATGTACAACCAAACTAGTAAATCCGATAAGTATTGATGCATCTAATTGTTAATCAATGTTATCTTCCTTACTTTTTAAAGGAAGAGTCAACAACACAAACTTTAACATACATTGGCATCCTTAAAAAATCTTAAATCTTTATATTACGCAGTTGAGGAATTAGGAATTGATTAGTTAAAACTTTGATATGAAACAATATTCATGTTGGAGGCGTCTCTATGGGAGCACCCCTCGTTTCTTTGTAAACCATATAATTAATATTAATTATAATTATAATCACTAAATTATATATATCAAACATGTAAAAACTAATCGTTATGTATAATTTTTTATCCGAGACATTCAAATTACGTTATGAATCTCTATTTTGAATGTAATTAGTTTTCTTAATGTTTTTTAACCTTTCACAATAAAATGTGGTCATTAATTAGATTTAATTGTATATTGCAGATTGTCAGTTATATCTTTTCAAAAATTAAATTAGAAAAAAATTCAAAAATATAAATAAATAATGTACAATTTATTTATTTTAATCGGTAATTATTTTTTTATTTGGGGGAATCTTTTAGATTTATGGGAAGTAGTATCACTTGAGGAGTCAATTACTAATATTAAGGGAGACTCGAACACGAGACCACCTAATCCTTACTGTTTGATCACCGCCAGAAAAACATAATATACAATTTAAAAAAAAAACACAAATTTTATAAAAATAATATGAAAAATATTTAATTAGATATTTTTGATATTAAATTAAATAATATACTTATTGAAATCAATACAAATAAATATTTGTCACTTTATGTAAACATTTTTATAAATATTTTTTTACTATAAAAACTATAACTTTCAATTTTTATATTTTCAAAACATTAAATTTTTTATATTAAAAATAAAATAAATAAATAAATTAATTAAATTATTTGAAAAGTGTGAAATTTAACAAATGAGTCTATTGTTCCACACATAATAAAATTTCATATATAAAAATAACACATTAATCTCTTTATTGAAAATTGAACTCATAATTTATTAAAAAACAATTAAATAATTAAATAATAATTAAAGAATTTTTAAATACACTCTTTCCAAAAAATAATAGCTTCAAACCAAATACAATCAAGCATTGTCTTGATATTGGTAAGTGGTTCTTTTTTGACTATTTTTATAGGGAGAACCTTTGAAGACCCATGGGGATACACGCCACTTGAAGAGTCAACTACCAATGGCAAGGGATACTCGAACATGGGACCTACTGGGTAAAGCCCACATTCTTTACTGTAGAGTCACCACCACAAAGACTAAAATTGTAAACATTGTCTCTGGTTCCTTTTCCATATATTGTAGCTCATACTCATATTTAGAAGGTGTAATTCATAAATCCACCAAACATTTTGATTGTCCTCCCAAAGATAAACATATATTAAGATTGCACTTCACAAAATTGTTAAGCACTTAAATAATATAATTACACTATAATAAATTAAAATAAAATAGTAATACATAATATAATTATATTATAAATTATATAATTAATATTAATAATATATATAAAATTAATATATAATATATTTATATAATTATATATTATAATATTATATGAATTATTATACTATTTATAATTTATTATGTAATTTTATATATAATAAACTATATTAATATTGTAATTATTTATGATATTGTTATATTATATATAATAATAATATAATAGACGTCTTAAATTTTATTATACATTTTTATATATTCATTATTTGTATATGTGTTGTATGACATTTTTTTTCTTTATTATTTTACCATTTTTTAAGTTTATAGTGAAATAAAATGTCTCTTCATTGTATAGTTCATTTATTGAAATTGTATTAAGAAATACAATACCTTATTTCTGACCATCACCTCCAAAAAATATAATATTATTTTTTCTTAACTTTTCATGCACAAAAGTGAGATGGGTCAAGAATCATAGATTTCGTACACGAAGTATGATTACTGATTTAAACTTACTTTAAAAAAATGGATCCAAACTCCACCTCATGCTCAAGATATCATTATTTTATATTATTCTCTAAGAAAAAATAGAATTACACCATAACTATTAAATTTAAAGCAAACTATTTTTATTGACATGTAACACTATTACACTCCACCACTATGTATAATTAATATTATAAATTACACATAATAATATAATTACAATAATACATTTTTATAATGTATGTTTAATCTTGCACATGTTTAAAACTTGTTTAATCTTTCACAATTCAACCTAAATTTTAGGGTGCCTCCCTTCATATATTATTAGATTTGAATCAAGGGTGCCTCCATATATTATTAGATTTGAACCAAATCATAATTTGGAATTTTTAATGGTAAATAATCATTATATATATAGGCAATTGGTTATTTTTTCATTTAATTTTATGTAACATTTATCAAAAAAAAAAAAAAAAAATGTTGCTCTTTCTTATAAAAATAGTCAAACGATTTCATGTTCAATGAATTTTCTTTGTTGAACTGTCAACAATTTGATAGTTTAGAATTATATTAAATGTGTTTAGATATGGAATATTTTATGATTTTGTTTTTCTTCCCGTATCATTATTTTGGTGTTTTTAGTCCTTATCTGCAGGGAACTATATAAATCTATTGAAATAATAGTTTTTACTCAAAAAATAAATAAAATACAATATTTTTATGCATTCTAATGTTTAACAACAAATATTAAAAAAAAAATCACACATGTTCTTATGAAATATTTAATTTACATTTATAAAATTATATAACTAAAAGATTATTTAATTTATACAATATAATTTCAAAATGAGTTTGTTACAATTCAAAAAATATATATAATAAATATCATTTCTTCCAAAAATAATTGCCAAAAAAAATCATGAAGAAATGTTAATGTTGTTTGCAAAGTTAAACTTAACAGGTGTCATTGTTATCTGTTTGTGCATTCAATTTGTAGCCATACACCTCTTGTACATTTCTCCATGAATGTCTCTGAATGACATGCACTATTATTCATATTTAATCTAAATTTAAGTGTCTACGGCATGGACTGTAAAATGTTCCCTATTAAAAGTGTCGCAATGTCTCTGATTGTGGTATGAATCTATGAGGTTTAATAAAAATCAAGATATTAGGTGTGTTTAATATTTTTATATATTTGGGTAGGTTTAATTCTAATTCTAATAATAATAATAAATAATTTGGGTGAATTTTTATTTTTTTCATTTTTAATTGTAATATTATTTTTTGAAAATAATTATTTTTTAAATTGTATTGTGTCTTTATTTTTTTGGGTATAAAATTATTTCAAAATTTTGAATAATAATTTATTTCAAATTCATATTGTTCAAATTATTTCTAATTAATATATTATCATTTATTTTATATTTTTCTATAATAAAAGAATAATTAATAATCTTATGTTTTCTTGTGTTTAGTTGGCATTTGGTTATAAAAAATATCTAAAATTTATATTTCATTGTACTATTAACTTTAGTTCATTTTTAAATATTCCATATTTTATGGTTTAAAAAAAGGAATTAAAATTATTTATTCAACTATACATGTAAATTTGAGCATGTGCCCATCAAAATTTATATTGCTCTAACTTTAATTTATCTTTAAATGTTCTATATTTTATGCCTATAAAAATATGAATTAGAATTATTTATTCAATTATGTATGTTAGCTTGACTCAAAATTTAATTTATCTTTAAATATTTAATATTTTATGTCTATAAAAATAGGATTAAAATTATTTATTCAAATATTATAATATGTAAATTTGAACATGTGTCTACTAATATGGGACCATTAATTCCAAGTCATACAAATTTTAAACTGCTAAATTATTAGGAGGGATAATAAATCAATTTGCATGTCATTATTATTTTTTGTTGAGCCACCTAGCTATGAATTCTTTATGTCAAAATGTCTTCCCAATTTTATCATCTCTCATTTATTTTATTTCTTTAAACTTCCTAAATATTTTATTTAATTTCTAGAGTTTTAAGATTTAGAAAAAAAACATTTAAATTGCTTTGTTTATCGTTCTATTAGTTGACATGAAAATTATTCATATTTTCCTTATATATAATTATTCTAAGTTTTAAAACAAAAATTTCAATAATGATATATGTACAATATCAATGATTATTAACATTAACAAAGTCCTTTTTAGTTCCCTATATAAATCATCAAATATATTTATTTAAATAAAACCGCTTAATGTGCCCAATAACATTAATTATTAGCATTAAATTAGGAAGAACTCTCACAAAAATTTCAATATATTTATTATTCAAGTGCTAATTAAAGACAATAATTTACATTTAGTAAATTTAAGTGATATCCTCTACAAAATTAGTGGCTAGACATTTAGTAGAATATAATCTAACGATTCAACAAGTAATAATAAACAATAATTTTACATGTTAAAAAATCTATATTTGTAATAATGCATGCTAATATTAGCTCTCTTCTAAGAAATTTATCATGTATAACTGTAAATATCGACCTTTTTTTATTAATTCTTGTAGAGCATCATTCGATTTGGATCTTGAATGGGGTCATTGGAGCATCACTGATTTGTTTATAAATGTCCAAATTCCCTAACATCAACTTTATTCTTTTCTTCTGATAACTATAGTACTTATATCATGTCCCTCCATCACAAGCCTATTTCTAGTACTAGTTAATTACAGGCACAATGTGGAGGCACTGACAATCTAGGACACTAAAATGCAATAAATGCATTAGGAATAGGCCATATACAACGTGACATATAAATCTATTTATATTGACATTCAGATATGAGAAGTTGTATATAACCACTATCAAGGATAAATTTTACAATGCAGTAATCCAAAGACTAGATAATCATGGCCCCATGTCAATGCTAATTTTTAATAGTGTCATGACCTCTCTTCCTGCACTTTAGACTTGTGCTCATACTCTAAGTTGATTTGGACCTCTTTTAATATTTTTGGAATGAGTTGATTTATTTTAAGTTAACTTTTATGATTTTCAAAAAGTTATCAGTTCAACGATGGGAAATCATGAAAGCAAGGTACAATTTAATTTAAGTTAATTCCCTTCATAGAAATGTATATACGCAATGTTTACAATTATGAATGAGGGAAAATTTAATGGGATAAATATTTAGTCTTATTTTAATAATCTCATTTATAATGAATGAATTTAATGTTTATATATTAATATTTAGAAATCACCAAAGGTTTGTTTAGTTAATAGAGTTTTTGTCTTATTGTTGATTTTAAAAATTTCCAATAAATTATATTATCGTACATAATTTTATATTATTAATTATTTTTAATAAACCACTATTCTATATATATATATATATATATATATATATATATATATATATATATATATATATATATATATATATATATATATATATATATATATATATATATATATATATATATATATCCTCTATTATTATTATGCAAATTTGATGACACAAGTTAACTGACCCTTCTATTGCCACACACATGAGGTAATAATGGTGAACTCTCGGTGATCAATTAGATTTCTCTCCATTTGGAATTAATTTTCTCCACCTCCATTAGTCATAACCCACATTAACTAATGCATTGGCCATGCAAACAGAGGGAAATCCCACATAAGGAACTAATAAAGAAATCATTAACTAAAGTTGCACCAATCAGCGCTCAAAAGGAGGAAAAGATATTTGCATGAAAAAGATTATAAAATGGGACGATCAACATAATATAGAGGGGAGGAAAAGGATGCATTTTAAGGAGGAGGATGTTTTAAGAGGATAAAGGGGAGAGGAAAGTGGGAAGGTAGAAAAGGAGGAAGACGCTTAGGGGAAAGGAACATAAAAGTGATGGGAGAAAATGCAAGGTGGGAGAGAGATGATTTGGAAGAGAGATCTACACCTCAAGGGGTAGCAAAATATTAAGTTATGTTCTTTTTTTTCTTAACTCAGTCAAGATCAACACCACCACCATTCTATCAACTATCTTAATACAAGCGGATTCATATTCCATTTTAGTCAAAGATTTCAACTCATAAGGTAAGTATTTTAGTTTATTTAAAATTATAAGGTAAACATTTTGTTTTATATAAATTGTAAATAAATATTATAATTTATTTAAGATGTAATTAAATAATTTATTTTATTTAAATGATAAGATAAATATATTATTTTATTTAAAATTGTAAAATAAATATTTTATTTTATTGAAATTGGAAGGTAAATAATTATTTAAATAATAAGGTAGATATTTTATTTTATTTAAAATTATAAAATAAATATTTGATTGAAATTATAAGGTAAATAATATATTTTGTTTATAAAATAAATATTTTATTTTATTTAAATTGTAAGATAGATAAAATGTTTTATTTAAATCAGAAGGAAAATATGATTTAATAATTTTTAGAAGACTAAAATAGAATTCTTTTTTTAAATTATTACTAAAAACAAAATGATACCGCTACTTGTTGTTAGGGAAAATAAATGATTTTTATAGCATTAAATAAATGAGTTCTATTTTCTATATATTTAGTTATAAATATATGAAATACATTTGATTTAGTTTTTAAAGTTACATGCGATTGTAAGAATATTGATTTAGATACATGAAAATTACCATAAGGTAATCTAAGTTATCATAATATAATATTCTGAGTCAACCCTTACTTTGATTGTTGTTGAGCTTTGATGATGAATTTGGTAATCATTAAGATTAGTATGAAAATAAGTATCTTTTATTTTAGGGTTGAGCCCTCAAATTTTATAACCCTCCTTTCAAACGTATAAATGATTTATTTAAATTTAAGTTCAAAAAAATCCTTGTGTATAAGTTATTGTTTCTAGAGAAGTTTACCTAAATAGACTAAAGATATAATTGTCCATAGTAAATATGGTTAAAATTTGACATGATGACTAAACTAGGAGATTATACTTTCTACATTCCTAATAAAGAATTTGATTTATATATATATATATTACATTAATTTATTTCAAATATTCTTTAATTTTTAAATCTCAATGTAGATCAAGAATTTATGGTTAAATAAAACTACACAGTATTCAGTACAAGTGGTGTCTTTGGCTTATGTTTATAGGTAATGGCATCACACTTAAGCTCCTACAATCATAGCCTAACATAGATGCAATAAAAATGTCTAGGTATCATCCCTATAAATCATTAGGGAGAAATAAGGATCATGTCATGTATTTAAGACTAAGGGGTGGGATAATCTCTCTTGGTCAACAACACTAATTAAGAAAAATAAACAACTTTGACTATCTTAGATGATTTTGACTTGTGAAATTATGCAACAGAATGAACAGAGTACATATTTTAATGAAAACATAGTACCACTAAAAAGGAGAAATAAAAACTATAATTAAGAGTTTTAAACTAGTTATTATCGATAAACCACCAACCATATGGATCTTAGATAATGAAACTTTGGCAAAAACAATTGTAAGGATTAGGTTGATTAAAAAATGATCAAAAACATTGTTGATGTAAATAAAAAGTAGAAAGGAAAAGTAGCTTGATAATATTTATTTATTTTTCTTGTTAAGGTTTAAGGCTAATTTAGTTAAACAAGTACTTGGTTAATTAAATTGACACTTTTTATGTTCATATTTGGGTAGCAATCATAGTGGAACTATCTGGGAAATTGGACACTAGAAAAGGCTGCATACCTAGATTCGTAGTTCACATGAAACTTAGAATAAAAAACATAACTATATGCATACCACACCTTGATCCTATTCAAAATTAGGTATGTAGGTAGTCTAGTAAGTGAAGGATGCTTCTAGTACATAGGTGAATAGGATGGGGTTTACGGTTGTGTACTAAAAGAGATTAAAGTTAGATTAAAAGGCAAGATCATTATAATAAGACCCTAGTGTAGATAAACAAAGCAAAGATAAGAATTATGTGGTACACTCAAAAGGATCTCGGTTGGATCATCATAGTTCTTGAGGCGTTAGTCTAAATTTTGAGGTGGAATGCTAATTTTTGTTATATGTCTTAAACATGCTACTATCATGATAACCTTGATACTTATCTAGTAGAGATGAGTGGTGAACAGTGAGTGACTCAAGATCTGGTTGATCCTGATGAGTCAAGTCTTTGGTTAGAGCATAACCTACTCATATATAGATTCCTAACCTGTATGGTTAGATGCTTGCCTATTTTTCAAAGGATATTAGATGCCTAACCCATATGGTTAGAATTCTTGCCCATTTGGTAAAGAATAATAGATGCCTAACTTGTATGGTTAGATGTTTACTTGATTGGCAAAGGATATCTGATAAGATAAATTATACCTAAGTTATATTCATAGATAAACATTAATTAAACAAGAATTTTTTTTTTGTGTTTTAGGATAGGAATTGTGGTCTCTACATTTTGGTATCAAACACTAGAATCAAAACCTAGGAATTAAGCCTACTATGACTTATGCTTAGTAAAATATAAATTATATAGGTTAACTTGTTGAGAAAATTGAAAATCATGAGAAAACTAATTTGGTTAAAATTGGTTTTTCAAACATGGCTCATGGAAAAGCTTTAGGGAAAAGAAAAGTGAAAATAACAAAGAACAAGGGGAAAATGGAAATTCCCTCTTCTTTGGAAGAACCCATTTACATTTATGACTTAGATAAAATAGATGCAATCTAGTGTAAACTCAAATATTTTAAAGTGGAGCCTGTTAAAACAAAACTAGCTATGACTAAACCTTTAGTCAAATGTTTGTTTAAGAGACCCTCAACAATAAGATATTTTCCATTTGGAATGGGTTATGACACACCTTAGATAATCCATAAAGTATGTAAGGAAAATAAATGATACCACTAATATGTGGTTCACTTAGAAGACAAAGTTCCCAAAGAAATAGAACTGGATGAAGAAGATTCTATTTAGAAGAATTTTTTAATCAATGTTATATAGACATTTATATGTTTTAGTCATAAAGCTTATCCTCTATATATCGAAGAAATCTATGTAATAAGAATTTGAATAAGATTATCAAATGCTTACTCTTTTTATCAACTCTATGTGTGACTAAAATCAATAATAAGAATGTATGAAAAAATTAGAGTTATCAAAAAAATGAATTATGCTATCAATTGTCTTGGATGAAAACTTAGAAGATTTTATTATTTATATCAAGAAACCAAATGGTAAGACCTAGATGATCAACTAGGAATCAAAGGAAAAATGTGAGATATGCTAAACCCAACAATGAAAATGTTGAATAACAGGTTCAAAAAAATAAAGAATCAATGATAGAAGCCCTCATCAATTTGTTGACCAAGTAAAGAGATAAAATAGACTCACTTTAATAGGTGATTAATGATCTTATGTCAAGGCAATAAAATGTAGAAAACATATTGGAACCTAAATTTTATAATCTGCCTAAAAAAATCCACCACTAGTAAATGAAATGGAGGTTATAGCTTTTAGAATTAAAGTTCCACTTTCTCATCTTATCAAGGATTTGAAGAATATTTTACCACATAAGTTTGATGGGAAAAATTTGGGTGAAGGAGTTGAGAATTAACTAAATGAGATGGAGAATTACTTTGACTTGAGAAACTATAATGATGCAACTAAGGTGTTTTGGGGATCCTACCAATTGGTAGGAGAGGTAGCGAACTGGTGGACTAACATGAAGGAATTAAATGGAATAATGAAGGAAAAATTGACCTGGTATTAGTCTGACCACCATTTTAGGAAGAGATGGTTACCCTAGTTATTCCTTGATGAGAAGATGACTGAATTTCATAACCTAAGGTAGGGAGGCATATTAGTCCAATAGTATTGGGATATATTTACCAAATTACTTAAGTGTGTGCCCATGTACCATAAGGATTAAAGAGGTCAGACTAGAAAGTTTATCCTAGGACTGAATGCAAACATAGGAGTGGATGTAGATATGGATGACCCTGAGAACATGATTGAAGTTCTAAAAAAATATCTCAATTAGGAATAAAAATTTTAATCCCTAGTTGTGATAAGACAAAACATTAACAATGACAGAAATAAAGCTTTTAAAAAGAAACTAGATTTCAGGGGAGAACAAGTTGTGGATAAAAACCTAAGAGAAAATACAACAGACAGAGTTCCCCCACCAAATCAAAATTAGAGAAATACTTTGGAAGGATATAATAATAGGAATGATCAAAGGAATTACAATCACCCAATGTATCCTTCATGGATTTGTGGTGATGTCCAGAGGAACCTAGTACCAAAAGGCCCACTAGGAAGATGTTTTTCTTGTAGAGGAGATCACTTTGCATGAGAATTCCCAAGGATGTAGGGGTAGATAAGGGCCAATCAACCTAAAAGAGGACCATAACAAAGGATCAATGTTGAAGTAAGGAATCACCAAAATAGATACCAGAATATGTCAGTTGAAGCTATGGGTAAATTTTCGGGTAAACCTTTTTCAATTGTCATAGATAATAGTTCATAAAAATGTTTCATTTCTCCATAATTAATAAGAAAAATGTCTCTTTCAATGAATAACAAGAATTCATCATAGACAGTCCAGTATGGAGATAAGGCAGTCAAAGAAATATCTCAATGTCTACCTAAGGCAAAAATACATTTTTTAGATTTTGAGACAAGCTTAGACCTATTTATATCACCCTTAGGAGCCTATGATGTAATAATAGGGATGAGTTGGCTCACCAAGCATCAATCTAAAATAGACTATTATAGCAAGTTGGTTAAGTGTTACAGTGATGAGGGAAGGT
The DNA here is from genome assembly GCA_037957365.1 of Torreya grandis. NCBI lineage: Eukaryota > Viridiplantae > Streptophyta > Pinopsida > Cupressales > Taxaceae > Torreya > Torreya grandis. Next base: position 422,771 of record JARHVA010005490.1, read on the forward strand.
GGGTCATGATTTAGGAGGGTCATAGGCACATAAAAGTAGAAACCATATCAGCTATGCAACTGAAAAAGGATAGAAGGAAGGGATATCTAATTTTGATGGTAACAATATATGATAAAGATGAGATTAAAGGAGAACCAACCCTATAAGGGTATCCATTTCTAAGAGAATTTGAGGATGTGTTTCCTAAAGAATTACCTAGAATGCCTTGCAGGTCCAAGAGCCTGACATAATAATAATAGATCCATATAGAGTACTACAGAGGCACTAGTACCAATTGTACAACAGAGAGGATGATTAGTACAAGGTATAGTGGAATCAATATGGTAAAGGAAGTGTAACTTGGGAGGACACTAAAGAAATGAAAAACATGTTTTTATTTTTATTTTAAATCTATGAACTTAATCAAACTTTTGTAGTGTATTGGGACAATGCATAATTTAAGTGGGGAGGATGTCACGACCTATCTTCCCACACTTTAAATTATAAGATACATATATTATTTTATTTAAAATTGTAAAGTAAATATTTTATTTAAATTATAAGGAAACTAATGTAATTAGTTTATAAGAGGAATATTTTATTTTATTTAAATTGTAAGATGGATATAATATTTTATTTAAATAATAAGGAAAATATGACGTAATTATTTTTAGAAGACTAAAATATAATGATTTTTTTAAATTATTACTAGAAACAATATGTTACCACTACTTGTTGTTAGGGAAAGTAAATTATTTTTATAGCTTTAAGTAAATGAGTTCTATTTTCTATATACTTAGTTATAAATCTATGAAATACATTTGATTCAGTTTGTAAAGTTACACAAGATTGTGAGAATATTGATTTAGATACATGAAAATTACCATAAGGCAATCTAAGTTATCATAAAATAATATTTCGAGCAGAACCTTACTTTGATTGTTGTTGAGCTTTGATGATGAATTCGATTATCATTAAGAGTAGTATGAAAATAGGTGTCTTTCATTTTATATACTTGGTTATAAAACTATGAAATACGTTTGATTTAGTTTGTGAAGTTACATGATATTATAATAATATTCATTTAGATACATGAAAATTTCCATAAGTCAATCTAAGTTATCATAAAACAATATTCTAAGTGAACAGTTACTTTTATTTTTGTTGAGATTTGATGATGAATTTGATTATCATTAAGATTAGTATGAAAACGAGTATCTTTCATTCTATATACTTAGTTATTAATATATGAAATATATTTCATTTAGTTTATAAATTTACATGCAATTATGAGAATATTGATTTAGATACATGAAAATTACCATAAGGCAATCTAAGTTGTCATAAAATAATATTTCGAGCGGACCCTTAATTTGATTTTTGTTGAGATTTTATGATGAATTTGATTTTCATTAATATTAGTATGAAAATAAGTATCTTTCATTCTAGGGTTGAACCCTCACATTTTAGAACCCTCCTTTAAAATTTATAAAGGATTTATTTAAAATTATGTTCAATAAATTCCTTGTGTATATGTTATTGTGTTTAGAGAAGTTTACCTAAATATACTAAATATATAATCATCCATAATAAACATGGTTTAAAATCGACATGATGACTAAACTAGGAGATCATATTTTTACTTTCCTACTAATTTTTTTTCTTTTCATATATATTGCATTAATTTATTTCAAATATTATTTAATTTTTAAATCTCAAATTAGATCAAGAATTTAAGGTTAAACAAAAATACGTAGCATTCAATACAAGCGGTGCCTATGGCTCATGTTTATGGGTAATGCCATCGTGCTTGAGCTACTACATCCATAGCTTAAAATAGCTGTAACAATGACATCTAGACATCCTCTCTATAAACTGTTAGGGAGAAATAAGGATAATGTCATATCTTTAAGACCAAGGGGTGGGATAATCACTCTTGGCCAACAATAATAATTAAGATAAGGAAACAATTTTGACTACCTTAGACGATTTTGACTTGTGAACTTATGAAATAGAATGGAGAAAGTACATTTGTTACTCAAAACTCGGTACCACTGAAAAAGAGTAACAAAAACCAGGATTGAGCGTGTTAAACTAGTCAATATCAAGAAGCCACCTACCATATGGCTCTTAGATAATCAAACTTTGGAAACAACAATTGTAAGGCTTAGGTTGATTAAAACAAGGATCAAAAATATTGTTGATGTAAATAAAAAGAAGAAAGGGGATGTAGCTTGCTAATGTTTATTTATTTTTATTATTAAGGTTTCAAAATAATTTAGTTAAAAAAATACTTGATTACTTGAACTGATACTTTTTATGTTCCCATTTGTGTAGTAATCATAGAAGAACTATCTGGGGAACTAGGCCCTAAAAAGGGCTACATACCTAGATTCATAGTTGACATAAACGTAGAATATAAAATAGAAATACATGCATACTACATCTTGATCCTATTCAAAAGTAGGTATGTAGGTAGTATGGGAAGCGAAGGATGATTCTAGTACACATGTGAATAGGATGGGGTTTAGGTTTGTATGTTAAACAAGAATAAAGTTAAATAAAAAGGCAAGACCATTATCGTAAGACCCTATTTTAGATTAAAAAAATCAAAGATAAGAATTATGTGATATACTCAGAAGGATCCCATTTGGATCATTGTAATTCTTGAGGCTTTAGGCCAAATTTTAAGACATGCTACTTTTTTTATATGTTTTAAACATACTATTGCGAGGATGACCTTGATGCTTATCAAGTAGAGATGAGAGGTAAATAGTGAGAAACTCAGGATCTAGTTGATTCTAATGAGTCAAGTCTTTAGCCATAGCATAACCTACTCATATATATATGCCTAACCCATATGGTTAGATGCTTGCCCATTTGGTAAAGGAAATTAGGTACCTAACCCATTTGGTTGGAATGCTTGTCTATTTGGCAAAGAATAATAGATGCCTACCCTATATGGTTAGATGCTTCCCTGGTTGGAAAAATATATTTGATAGGATAAAGTATACCTATGTTATATTCTTGAGCAAATATTAATAAAAAAAAAAATCTATGTTTTAGGATAGGAATTGTGGTCTCTACAAATAGGGAGTGATGCACATATACATACATACCTTTACTTACTATAATGATTGTATAATTATTTTATAATATCAAATTTTTATCTTAAACTTCAAATTAGCTATAAATTCTTATATTTAAAGATACACATGCAAACTCAAACACAAACTATTCATAATATTGTTTTAAAATATTAAATTTTTATCTTCAAGTTTAAATTACCAAATAGTGCTTATATTACAGGATACACATATAAATTCAATCACAAACTATTCACAATATAAAAGTGGGGACTAGCCGCTATGCAACCCTTATTTAATATTGTAATAACATTTTTGATACTTGGATAACACTAATATTTTGTGGCTTTTCTTATATTAGTTCTATGGTCATTTCATCTTCAGGCACAATTCTTTTTGGTAAATATTCTTACAGTATAAGAAAAATATGGGCTCTCATATCACATTCACTAAAAATTTAACTGTAAATTTTTAAATTAATTTAAACTTGATAATTATACCTAACATTTCTATCTATCTTTATTTTTATAGCTTGGAATTAAACACTATTTTCCCATTCTTATAAATTTGAAATCATTTAAAAAATAAAAAAACAATCAAATAAATTGCTGATTTAATATATATAAATAAAATATTTTTGAATTTAAATTAAAAAATATTTTAATCTAATTCAAATTCTTTTAACATTGTAGTTTTCGGCTTACTAATAATTCTATCAAATCATTTGAAAACACTCAAAGAGTTGAAATTTACAACTTATTTTTTTGTCGAGATTATAACTAATTTTCATAATTCATCCCATATAATATGTTTATGATCATTTTACAAAAAAACTTACATTTATAAAATTTAAGTGGATGGTAATATTTTTCCATGCATATAATGTGTTTTTAAGCATGTGACACTTTTATAAGTTTATAATGCTTTGTAATGCTTACAATCGTTTTCTAGGTCAATGATGATTTTGAAGGATATAACATACTTTAGATTTGTATATGGATTTAAAGATGTCTCTCACCATATAAAACTTTTTCAAGTCAATTTGCACTAGAAATACATCCTATTTCTTGACTAGGGCATTGAAGTGAGTAATGTTTTCCTCTTATTTGTAGGAAAAATATAGCCTGTTAACTATAATGCATTTTTACTAAGTCTCATAGGTTACATGGTTTGAAAAGTTTGGGATTCTTTTATTCCTATTGATAAACTCTTCCATGGGTTTCTATCACTAGTGATAAATATCCTTACATGAAAGTTGGTAATATCAAAGCAATTTGTCTTTTAAAGCTATAAGTTTTGGGTGGACTATTAAGATAATTAAGAAGTATAACAAATATTTAGTGTTTTATGCTCCATTCAAACCACAAATTATGTCTTATTATTGATATGCATTTACTAAAATTACATCTCAAGTCTCTCCATGAAACATAAAACATGAGAAAAATGACCATTTAAACAACATATATTTAAAATGATAATTCACTCATCTCATCTAATTATCATTACAAATTGAAGAATCCTCCACCAAAGTCCAAATAATTTTTCTATTGTTGTTATTGTTATCTATGCATGTGTGTAAGTAAACAAGGTGTGAAAGTCTACCAAAAAAAATGAAACACAACCTACTATTCCATGGTTTGCCAAAAAAACTCAATTTTGGTCAGGGAAATGCATCTTGGTGAACTATTTTGGAGAGAACCCTGACACCCATAAAATAATAGTTTCTCTGTTTCTTGTCCTTATAAAAATAAGAGTCACAAATTCATTACTTGATCATGGTGAATGAGGATAGTTGTGCTATTGGAATGCATCAGTTAAGAAGAAAATATGAGGGAGTCAGAGGAGTGAGAGGATATTCAAACCCTGGACCTGCTTAAGAACACACTACCTCCCAAGGAGAATGAGGAGTGGGGTGGACATCAAATTTATATTTTTAGTAGGGAAAATTGGTAGAAAAAGTACCTTATTTTATCCAATATTTAAGAGGAGTGATAAAATCTACATTCTTGTCCACTAGACAGTGACGTAAATTGGCATGCACTAATATTGATAGTTTTTCTTTAATGAGCTTAACTAGCACATGCCAACTCCCAGTACATGTTGGTCAGCAGTGAAAATTCATTGATTTTAAACCCAAGACCATTAAACCCACATCATATAAAGTTAGAGTTAGATAATCAAAACCATCACCCTCATAAAATCACCATTTCATCTTAACCATAACCATCACAATCATCATGGTTTTAGAGAATAAAGGGGAAAAATTTGGGAATGGTGGGTTTGAATTTCCTCCCCTTTTATCCATTTAGTTATCCTATCTCTCTTTCCTGTAATTTTCACTATACCAATTTAGTTATGGAATGATGTGATGTATTGAGATCAGTAGGTAGGAAAATTGAGTGATGTGAAGGGATTATACTAATGGCATAAAAATTTGTAGGGATCCTACTGTCAGACAAACCAACACAATGTCCTCTAGGTTTGTGAACTTTCTGGTAGATTTGAACAAAATTTTTGTTTAAAAACAAATTTTTTATGTTAACAAATGCTTTGGTTAGAGATAATTTGAAGCTTAAATTACCAAAAAAATGTGTAAGAGGTGTAGTTGTGTTTCGAACATATGTGTGAGAATATTGATTCATTTATAAAGACCCAAACATATACTTTTTAGATATTTCTTGGAATATCCTTGTTTTTATAGATTTTATATATTCTTATTTTGGAATATCCTTATTTTGATAGATTTAATAGATGTTTCTTGGAAATTTAGTATTACTATTTCATTACTAGACATTATATCATAAACTCTAACCATGGTTAATTGGACATTAGATCTTGTAATAATGTTGGGCTTATCAAAGGGATTTCCTTCTTTCTTGCATTTATTCTACCATTTTCTCTTAAAAGCTAAACCTGTGACCATGTTAGCCTTTAAGGAGCCCACTATGGCAACTCCAACTACCTAATATTCATCTCCCTATTTGTCATTGAACAACGAAACTATCATATTCACACATTGATTATGTTATATTTCCATAAATACATAATGGTAAATTGTAACCCTATGCATATATAGTTCTAAAATTGCTAGTCTTCAGATCATGATTTTTTATTTAATCTCATGGGAGTCAAGTTTTGGTATTATAATCTCATGCACATCTAGTTTTAATATTGAATGAATGGAAAAGAACTATTTTATCATAAATTTAGTAGGATAAAATTAGAGGTTCCTTTAACAATATTTTACTTAAAATATTGTGATCAACAATAAATTATGGTGAAAAGAATCAGAGGTGATCAAACCTACAAATATATAGTATTGGGGTATTCATTCATATCAACATAATTCCTATTAATGGTAGCCATCATGAGTTTATCACACTTAGGTTACTTGCTCTTCCACCTTTTCCCATGAAAACTAGGTATTACAATTTTGAACTAAAAATGTGATGGGTATTTTTTGAGATACATTTTGATTAATATCGACAATATCTAGGGAAGCAAAGGCTAGAAGTAGAACCAAAAATGCCATTGATACTAAAACTGTAACGTTCCATGATTCAATCAAAATAAATTGAAACTTACTGATCAAGTAGCAAATATGAGGATTAGAACTTAATATTGAATAAGTTGTAGTGAGCATATATGTCTCATAAGAAACATGGAAGAGAAACCCATAAGAACTTATTATGAATACATGCATTTAGGTATATATTTCACAATTTGAACTCTAAAACCCTATTCATGAATTAATTTTATGGTTGATGAGTTCATTGATGATGCCAATTTAGGGCATCCTAAAATTTATGATTATGGCTGAGACTTACTAAATCATTCATTTATTTTTACATTCAATATTTCATGAATTTTTACCAAGATTTTTAAAAAAATGAATGGTTACCTTATTAATAAACAGTTGAATTTCCATAAAAAATTATATATCATCAAAGAGAAAAAAATCTTGGCTACCAATAGATGTATGTTGATGTCATACATAAAAAATTAGAGGCCTCTTCTCTTCCAAGTATAAATTAACAATATAATTATATTAATGTGATGGTGGAATTTTGTATGATATAATTATCACTAAATATTTATTTTTTTCTTATTACATTAATATCATATCAAATACTATTATAGGCCTAAAAAATACATCTTGACATTCAAATCTTACTTTTATATATTATAATTTAAAAGTGAACTACAAAGATCATGTTTTTCAACACAACCAAGAAAAAATTATAGCAAACTAATCTTATTTACAAAATATGTTTGGTTTAACTGGTTTTTTCCTATACATAACCTGGCATGCCTTTTAAAGTACCTCCCCTCAATATGATCCATATCTCACAAGAGAGATTATGTAAGGTTATAATACACTCAGTACACTTGAGAGATGATATAGCTCACACTAGTTTTAGGATGCCAAAGAAAAATTTCTTATCTTCTAAACATTAGTGTCACTAACCATGTTGCATGTATTTTATATTTAGGGAACTACAGTTCATAGTCCCATTTGGGATCATGTTAATAAAATTATTACTTTTATGTTATCCAAAATGTTTTGGGTAAAATTCAACTCCACATGTAGTTATATTTGGTAGATTTTGGCATCCATTTATGTCATATTTCAACTATTTTCCATGTTGTGATATGTTGGTTCACATATTAATATGTATGGAAGATACAATATTTGAGAATAATATATATTATTTCAAGGCTCTTCAATCATATATAAAAATAATGTCAATAAGGGATCAATAAAAATTGGTATGCCCAAGGTACTTATTTTTTTTGCAAGGAACTGGTATTGATATCAATAATGTGCCTCCTAATACATTTTCCATCAAGGCACCATACATGTTGATATTCATAGCATAAGAGATTATATATTTAGTCATATAAAATGTACAAATTAGTAGTTTACGTGTGGCTTATGACACCCAATCCATAGCTCCTTTTTGCATGCTTTTGTGACCCATCTAGACACCTTTTTGCTCATTACCAATAATCCATAGCCTCTCAAATGATGATTCCATCTTAGCCAAACTCTATCTCTCAAGCCAATCCTAATCCCTGAAGTCTCAATCTTGTAGGATAGGAGTACCATACCTATACTATAGCATTAGACCCTAGGGTGTCTTATTTTTAGTACATTTATCCCTTTGCATTTTAAGCCCAAATGATCATTTTCATCTATTTCCTATCCTTGATTATGTTCGACTAATATAAATATATCTAATTTATGACCAATGGTTCCTTATAAAATCCCATACAAAGTCCATTTATAAATGAGGTGACAAATCATACAAAGTAACCAAGAATACAAACAAAGCATTAAAGAAAACTTCCCTATTCTCTGCATACAGTCATTGAACATAGATGAAAAAATACCCATCCCCTCATACTATTTCCTAACCACCTAAAACACAATCATATTATCATTTTTGCATCTACATCATGCTATTGCATAAAGCACACTAAATAGGAGAACTACATATGGCTTGATCCCTCTTCAGAGTATTGTATATAGGCAATGTGACCACACAAGGGGTGTCGATTACACATTCAATCCATCTTACACACTAACCATCCCATTTCTAAACTGATTCAAACATCATTCTATCAATCATGATGGATGGTTATGGTGTGAATATTAAAATAGCTATAAAATGAGTTCTATCAATAATAAACACTCAAGATTTTATAGGTAGGCTCACATAGGAATAACACAAAGAAAACAAAAAATTTAGGTCTCTGTGACCAGTTTAGACAATAGTGATAGGAGTGAACAATAACACCAAACCCTAAAGTGTCTTATTTTTAGTGCTCTTGTCCTTTCACCAAATGAAATCTAGATTCTAATTTGTGACACTTTGCCAGTCCTACACAACTAGTTTGAGACCTTGTATTAGCCATCTCGGTCTATTTGTAGACAAGTTATATTTTCTTCTTTTTTATTGCTATTTTTATAATGGTAAAAAAAATAGATAAACTATATAAATTAGGACTATAACTATTTCAATATTATTTATTGATTTATTAATCTAGACCCTTAACTAAAATAGGAATAAAACTGCATTATTTCTAAAATATTTAAATCATTTGGTGAATTTGACTTACTTCATTTGTGCACAAAAACCCTTGAAACACTTTGGAAAATTTCTTGCTAATTTTTCCAATATTTTTCTAATTTTATATACATATTTAAATTAGAATTTCACATTTATTTTTTAAAAATTTACCATATTAATTTAAAGAATATTTATTTCAAACCCTAATTGAATTTCATAGGTCCCTTTGCTTATTGAGGTATCACCTTACATGTTTATGGGCTTCATATCCATTTTTTGCATATTCTACTTTAATATTTTTAGGAATTTACATTACCTTTATTCAATATTTTTTTTCCATCACATTTTGCTTATTACAACTTATTGAAAAAAATTCAATCCATTATCAATTTATTTTCTTACTTTAACAATGACCCAATATACTAGTTTTGATGAAAATGATAAGATATAACTTCAAGACCTTCTAACTAAACATATTGATATACAAGATAATATGCTTAAAATACTACAAGAAGAACAATAAAAATCAAACAATGATTAATCCTCTCAAACCATAAAACAACTAGTTGCAAATGACACTACGGGGTAACTATGTCTCAACAACCTCCTATAGCAACCCAACCTTCCCATAAGGCACCACTAGTTATGGTTAGAATATATTTTTCTCTTGATAAGGATTCCATTATGAAAGAGATAAAATATCATCAATCTAAAGTGTTAGATCTTAAGCAAGGTGCCTCTATACCAACACAGGCTTTGGACTATTTTGATCTACTTCATACACTATTGGCATGTCATATAGCTTCTACACCCTTGCCACAGGGATTTTTAAACCCAATCTCACTCTATATGATGGCAAGGGTGATCTAGAGACACACTTAAAAAAATTTCACATAGAATGCTTGGATTATGTGTCAAATTACTTGTTACTAACCAAGATATTTCCATGGAGTTTAAAGGATTATGCTCTACAATGGCTCTACAGTCTATCAAATCAGTTAGTCAACACATTCAACCCTTGAGCTAACATGTTCCTAGCTCATTTTAGTATTAACATAGGTGACAAGGTTTATTACACATAAATTTCATAATAGAAACAAATTGCAAATGAGCATGTCACAAATTATGTTCTTTGATATAAGACTATCTTTGCTAAAATGACTAGCCCCATTGCCGATCAAGAATTATAGGATCTCTTCAAATAGAGTCTTCTACCAGCTTTTTACGAGTCAATAATGTTCAAAAGGTTCTCTTCCTTCATTGATTTATGTCACACACTAAAGAAAACATATGTCAAACTAATTTTAGTGATCAAACTCAAGTATACAAGCATATCAAAAATAACAAACAAGAGTAAGAGTAAAGTCCCATACAAAGTAAAGGTTAAACATATAAAAAGTCAAAATAAACCTATAGTTAATGCAGATTCATAACCCCCTCAATGAGTGGTTTTATCTATGCCTCCTTGGAAAGCCTTTACCCATCTACTAGTATCTCCAGCCAAAATCTTACAATCCTTATTAGAATGCAATATCATATCTCTCCCTCATATTCAAAAAGTTGACACAATAAAGCCTCTTCCACGTGGATATGATTATAATACATTTTGTAATTTTCATAGGGCACCAAGCTACATAATGAATAGATGCATCAGTTTAAAACATAAGATTCTAGACTTGATAGATGAAAACTTATTGATCTTGGCACTCTAGTTGAGCTTTCTCAGATCAAGCAAACAAAAGATAAGGCTCTAAAAATTTTCTCAAATCCTTTCCCACAACATTATAAATAAGAGATAGGGTACACATCAAGTGTTCACCATGTATATCATGCACACCCTCCACCATCTACATACTGGGCACCTTGAATTTAGTCACATCCTTTGAGCAACATGTTTGGAGTGTATAATTCTAGAGTTCCATATAGACCTTCAATCTCCTTCTCAGAGAAAGAGATAGTTGAGGATGATTCATATTACCATGCACTCTTTATCAGAACCTAAATTAATCATCATCTCATTCATAGTGCTCTCATAGACAATGGATCCATTGTAAACATGTACACTATGGCATTCCTTTAGCATTTATGATATTCAGAGCATAATATTTCCATGACAGACATAGGTATCAATGGGTTCAGTGGGCACATATGAATTTCATTGGGTGAGATTTTAATTTATCTACATGTTGGACCTACACATATGGCCACACCATTTACTATTGTTCCTAATGCAGGGGTCTTCGACATGTTTCCTGGTCAACCATGGATATAAAATATTTATCTAGTACCTTTTATAGTTCATAGATACATGAAATTCATTCTAGATAATCAATTTGTTATAATTGGTAGAGTTATGTATGATTTACCACTCCCCACTTTAGATCTATCTACTACTCTATAGTCACCAGTTTTAGATATTCAACCAGTTACAAATCAACCTTTAGTTTAAATTCAGCCATAGTTGAGGCCTTCATAATTATCACAAAGAGTTCATACACTTATACATAGGCCTATTTTAGAGAAACCCTAGTTTTAGTACTCTATAAAAAATTTAGTTACATTATTCACACCTAGGGTAGTTTTATTGAGGTCTCATGCTTCTACACATAGAGCACACTTTTAGATATCCTTTTCTACTACTAGATGGGTCCCTAAGAGCACTATAGTCTCATCCACTTTTTAAAGTTACAATGGGACCCCATAATCGATTTCCACTAAAAATATTTCATAAAATTTATAACATACACATCTTTTAGAGTCATAATCTCATCCCTTCCATCATGCTTCATGATCAGTATGATCCCTCTCCTTGATATAGGACACCATTATAGGGAGTATCTCATGAGACTCATTGGTTATTATCATTTATTCTCAGTCTTTCTTGTACATCACTTCTTTTCAATCTCTTATACATAGTTTCCTTTCGATTGATTGTATATAACATGTCAAAATATGAAAACATTCAAATAACTCAAAGTATAAAAAACATTTCAACTATATGCATTATCTATGCTTTACATTTCTACTATCATGCTAGAGTTACATTTTGTTTTTTTATGTTATTGTTTAGCAATTTATATACATTACCATGCTTCACTTGATTTTTTCTGAGTGTGTGTAGTGACATCTAGATCCTTGATTGTTTCACTTCACCCCTTGAGGGACATCCTATTTCTATATTCAAGACATATCTACCCATCGGGGGCATCTTCTATATGACTACACTATCCAAGTTATGTCATTATTACACCACATACTCTAGTTATCATGTTGATGTACATTAATTACTAGCTTACATAGATTACTCTATCGGCACTCACTATTATATAACACTTGTGTATTTCTTAGCATCTACCTAGTCTTGTACTCCATGTTTTGCATACTTTCACTTCTTTCTTTGATTAGTTAAATGCAATAGTATTTCTATCATTTATACACTTTATTTATTTGCTTTAAGTAGCTAGATGTGATTGCATTTATCAGTTCATGTTTGTCTCTTGTGTGTGCCTTAGGACATTTGCCAATGTCCTTTGCTTTTACTCTTCTATGTGATTGTGTCTATCATACCAACCTTGCTTGTTTCAATCATATGTGTATGTGGCATTTGAACATGACTTGTATGCTTGATTTCTTAGTTTGAGTGACATGTTCCCATGTACCTTATTTGTTTGGCCCCTTGTCCACTTTTGTGTGCTTCTTGCCTTCCATGCTTGTTTATTATTTTCTTCTCATTGTTCGCAATGCCATTATCCACAACATGCATTATATTGATTTTGTGGATGCCATGAAGGACATCATAATCCATCTCTCCTTGAAAACTAACAACTAATCAAATTTATACTTTTAGTTTAGTACACTACACATGCTATTATATTTCTACATCTATTTAGGCATACCCCTATTGATCTAATAATCTCTAATACAAACTATGTTATATCTTGAGATAAATTTTTATTATCATTACTATATCATGTATTTTGTAGCATAACACACTTTTAGGGATCTTTCTTCTGAGGGTAGTGATTACATAGTCTTCATTCCTACCATTAGAAGAGGGGGCAATAAATAGGGGTTTTATCACAGAGATCAAAGCCTTTTACTAGTTAAAAATTAGTTTTTAGGACAATCAGAACATGATTTAGTATCCAAACTAGGTAGAGCAGATTAGAAAATAGTGATGAACATAGAGTAGTGATCATAAATAGAAAAGGATAAGAGTGCCACACTTAAAATACAATGCTAGATATTAAAGTGTCATATTTTTGGTAATCTTATCCAACTAACAAAAAATTCAATTTTTTCCAAAATAGATAGAAAGGTATGGTCAACTATAGTATAGTTCAAAATCAATAGTTTTAGTACAGTTTTCTCAAAGAATCTAGATATAGGGGTCATCATGCACGGTATGATGACTCTCACTTCTAGTCTCAAAATGGGTAGTTGGTATAACTTCTATATCAAAATCCATGTTATAGACATCAATGATTAGGGGTAATGTACATAACACATTTGATTTATTTTCTTCTCAGTTCATCACATTACCTAGGTATTCTAAGTAGTTATATTCTTTATTCCATCTATAAGTGATTGGCATCATTTTGAAGTGGCTTTCATATAATCCTAGTTTTAAGTTTTGAAGTGGATTTCATAAAAGCCTAATATCCACCTTTTGAAGTGGCCAAGATTGGACTAGTTATCAATAAACATTTGGCTATCCATGCCACATTGCCAGATTACAAAGCATTCATAGACTTCAAGAGTCATCTCATATGACACACATTCATATCAATATCAATTCATAACTTCACTTAGTGGGCAATGATGAAACTAAAGGACTAACTAGAGTTTGTAATCTTGAGCCACCTACTTAGATGGATTGGACATATAGTCTGAACATCGATTAACACACACATGATCACATAGCTTCACATAGTGGATGATGATGGATCTAAAGGGCCAAACTTTTTATTCTTAAACCACTCGTGAGGAATTGATCACTCATATCCATTTATAATATTATTTTTGGTACATCACTTACCCAACATTACCTAGTATCACTCAGCATCACTCATCATCATTCAACATCACACATCTTCATGGGATTCACCCTTATAGGTAAGTTATGGTATGCTTTCTAATTTTCCTTTTCCTAAAATAAAGGGGGGAAAATGTAGTCATAAAATGTCCAAATTGGTAGTTTGAGTGTGGCTTATGACACCCAATCCATAACTCCTTTTTTCATGATTTTATGACCCTTATAGACACTTTTTTCTCATTATCAGTCATATGTAGCCTTTTAATCAATGATTCTAGCTCAACCATACTCTATTTTGTAGGCCAATCTTGATCCCCTAGGTCTTGAGCCTATAGGATAGGATCACCATACCTGGACTATAGCACTGGACTCTAGGGTATCCTATTTTTAGTGCTCCCATCTCTTTGCATTTTGATCCTAAATGATCATTTTCATTCAATTCCTATCATTCATTATGTCATCCTAGCATGAATATATCTAATCCATGACCAATTTTTCCCTATAAAATCGAATCCAAAGTTAATTTACAATGGAAGTGACAAATATTACAAAGCAATAAATAATACAAATAAATCACTAAGGGAAACATCTCTATTTTCTACATATAGTCACCCAACACAACTGAAAACATACTCAAAACCTCATACCAATCCCTAACTACCTCAAACATTCTTAAATTGACATTTTTGCATCTACATCACACTATTTCATAAAACACACTAAGTGGGAGAACTACATATGGCTTGATCCATCTTCAGAGTATTGGTATGTAGGCAGTATGACCACACAAAGGGTGTGGATTATGTGTTCAGTGCATCTTACACACTAACCCCCTATTTATCTAAGTGATTCACATAGAGTTTTATCAATCATGATGGAGGGTTAGGGTTTGAATATTAAAATAGATCTATAACAAGTTATGTCAATAATCAATATTCAAGATTTCATAGGTAGGCTCATATAGGAGCAATGCAAACAATCTAGAAAATTTAGGTCTCTTTTACTAGTTTTGACAATAGTGACAGGACTGGACAATAATGCTAGACCTCAAAGTGTACTATTTTTAGCATTCCTATTGTTTTCCCAAATGAAATCTAGATTATGATCTTTGATACTATCATAGTCTTACACAACTAGTTTCAGACCCTATATTAGCTATGTTAGCCTATTTCTAGATAAGTTATATTTTCTCCTCATTTATTTATATTTTTAAAAAGGTAAAAAAGATAGATAAATTATACAAATCATGACTATAATTATTACAATATTATTTATTTAATTATTAATGTAGACCCTTAACTGAAATAGGAATAAAAGTCCATTATTCCCAAAAACATTAAATCAATATATAAAAATCTTATATAAATCAACTTGGACAAAAACATTAAAACTATTATAAAAAAATGCATCACTACTTTTTTCATTATCTTCAAATAGAATATAGACTTATTAAAAATCCCAAATACATCATTCTTCCTTATGGATCGAGATTTCTTTTGGGGCAATCACTAGTATTCTCTCATCAATATTTCATCAATTTAAATCACTATATTCCACACATCAATGTGTTTATAAAATTTGTAAAAAATAACCAAATTCAAAGGAAAATTTTGTATATATGTTCCCAATTTATTATGACATTCATGGAAGGGTTTATTGCCTCTTTAGAGGAAATCATTGCTCTATATGAGATCTTATTCATTATGAAGGTCAAAGATGTGTAGCTCTATTAATTAGAGATATAACCCAACATAGAGTTGGCCTCCTTATGATTAGTCAACACAATTCTTTATTTCATGTTAAAATTTAGACTCTTTTCTCTAATCTCAATTTTAGAGGCACAAACATACCCATTATTCTACTTAACAATCATAAGTTGTTAGGAGAAAGATCTTAAAAACTTAACTCTTGTATTTTATGTTAAATAGCCCTTTTTTCTATTGTAATATCTTATTTGATACATAATTTTTAAGCAATTCCTATCAACCTACATTATGGTTACTAATATACAATATTATATATTCATATTCTTAACACATAACACCAATGATAGGTGATGATAAAACAAAATCAACATTTATTATCATATAGATTCTATTAGTTAGTTTATATAATTTATAAATGATATGATTTACAATTGATGACCCATCTCTCTTTTTATGTTTTAGTGTTATTGTAGATATCTATTAATAGCACAAGACCCTTTTACATTAGGTATGTTTCACATTTTATCACATATGGTCTATGTGCATACATTTAGATAATTTTATTAGACTTTCCTTTTTTTGGGCCTTATGTCATCATCCCCTAACTCAAGTATTCTTCATAACTTGAAATTTTGTGAGCACTTTCTTCATATAATAATATATCCATCATATGAAAATTGTATGAATACCTACATATTAACTATTAGTTTTCCTTTGTACAAATCTAAATTCTCTCAAAATGTCCAAAATATTATTTTAGTGTCTTTTCCTTAGCCCATATGACTATACACTTAATTTATGGGTCCTTTGTTCCATGGTTTTCACTTTTTACAACTTTTAAGATCAACCCATGTGTATATATACCCTTGAGGAGTTCACATGCACACACACACACACACACAACACTTGTCATTTAATCATTTATATTCTCATCCAACCCTATTATAAGTAGAGTCTCTCATGCTTATTTTATCAATTATTATCAAGAGGTCTAGACAATTAATCAAAGGAGTTATATGTTGATTTAATTCTTCCCTCATATATCTAGTGGGAAGTGCTTGTATTATTTATTTAAGGTTATATTAGGAGCATGTAGTTAAATTGAATTATCTAGGTTATGAGGTGGAGCCTTTTACCACATGGTTGATATTTCACTCACATGGCTCATAAAATACTTGTAAAGTACTAGTGTTGAATGTTAATATTATATTTATCATATTGGATTATTATATTTGTATGAAACCACTTTAGAGTATGATGTTTATGTTAGAGGTGTTTCTATGTTGAAGAAGATCCTCTTGACTATATAGTCTATATGGCAGTCTTACTCCACCTTTATAAAAATAATTGATACATATTTCACAACTACATTTTTACAAGTATAATTCTAAAGTTAATTTTTTAGAATGAAAATGATTGAATCTTTTGAAAATCTATATTTTAAATTTACTAAGTGATCGATAATAACTTTTTTGAAGAATATGTTACATAAGATGTAGTGGATCTTATATATAATTTATTTTCTACAATTTGTGTGTTTGTTTGTAGTATGTCATTATTTTTGGAACCACTCTCCATTTAACATTCTAATCATTTATGGAATTCCCTAATCTAACTTAGGTGTAACAAGAAGAGACTTAGATCAATTTTTATTTGAATTGAAGGGAATTTCCAATTGGCTACCACCTTCTTGGGCTACTCATGCAAATAACATTGTCAGGATTTAGAGGAATACTAATAATGATTTTACTTTGGAGATGTTAAAAGGTAATTGGTCATGTCGATAAATAAAAACACTGGATATAATTTTCAAGTCTAATCTCTTACAAAAATTAATTCTTCTATAACATGGAATATCTTTAAATCCCATGATGAAAATTTGGTTTGACATATACTTTGATACAACTAATTATCCAATATTCTTGCTAGAAATATTATTATGTACATATTACCTTGTGATTATATTTCAAATTTTAATGTAGGATGGTCTTCATGATAATTGTGTATAATTGTGGAATTATTTGGATTAAAATCTCAAATTATATCCTAAACATGTGTTGGATGAACTTACATACAAAGGTGTAATGTGGTGAACAAGTCATTGTACAAAACCAACAAAAGAATCTGAGGATGATACAAATTGCCCATGATTATGATGGGAACTACTTGGATTAGTTGTAAATAACTGACATTGGATAGTGGTATACAACTACTTTAATATAATTATCTACCATTTAATCTATTTCATCCAAAGAAATCTAGATATTGGTATGTATTGTACTTAGTGGCAATCAACTTTTGTAAGTGGAATGTTGACTCATTGTCTAGAGCCCTGAGCATCTTTCATATATTATGCAAAATGAAGATGATAGATTTTCATATAATTTTGTACATGTAACAAAGAATATGATTTCATTTAGTTTCATAATTTTTTTTATCATCTCATAGGCCTCCCTAAATTTAGGGGCCAAAAAATGTGGTCTGGTAGGTGGTAAGTATGGTAGTGGTGGTGTATGAGGAAATAATTTAAAAAAAATGGTAGCCTATTTTTCTACACTAAATCTCTAATAACTCAATATGGGTTATTCCTTGGCCTTAATATGGGTGATAAGGTGACCTACCATTACAATTTAATGGGATAAATTGCATCCCATATGGGCTAATATAATTTGTAATGCATACATGTCATATAATTTTTTCTTGTATCACCTACTAGCATTTCCTTTCATACGTTGTCCATAAATATTAGTATGTCCATGCCTCTAATCCAAT
Organism: Torreya grandis; assembly: GCA_037957365.1. NCBI lineage: Eukaryota > Viridiplantae > Streptophyta > Pinopsida > Cupressales > Taxaceae > Torreya > Torreya grandis. Next base: position 441,423 of record JARHVA010005490.1, read on the forward strand.
ACATCAAATTATTAGTTTATGGACAATGAGAATATCATGTGGGCTTCCTATTAATTTCACCTTTTTTGACCCTCTCTTGATTTTATGGGCTTCATAACAAGTTAGCTATTTTTTAAACCCTATTTTCATTTTATGGGCTTCCTTGCAATTTCAATTTTTTTAACCCCTTCTAAAGCTATGGGATTCATAGAAAAATCACATTCCTATGCCCTACCCACATGCACAAAGTTAGTGTGTGCCACTTAATATCATCTATAAATGCAACTACCTCATGCATGCATTATTTTGTCCATTTATACATTTTGATGCATCTATTTTGATATGTTTTGGGAAGGGTTTTATATTGATTTAAAAAAGGTTTTGTATATTCTTATTAAAAAAATTCATACTTTCTATCATATTTTTTTAAGTGGTTTGAATTATCATATTTTAATTTCTATGTGTATTCTTAAATCATTATCCTTTCTACATTGAAATATATGACATATAACACTCAATCACAAAAAAAATTCCTCTCTAATACATGGAAACTTGCATTCACTCAATACCAAAAGTCCATTTATAATTTGTTGAATGAAATGTTCTCCTTGTAGTCTACAATAGATGGAAAAAAGGTGGGAAGAATTATTGTGCCTTAAACTACAGAAGCCATGTGAGGGTCCATTTGATTGTAGTTGTATCAAGTGGGCCAATTTTCCTCACATGAATGAGGAAGACATGTGGATTGCCTGGGTTGAATAGGATAGGGTTGATGATTTCATCAAAGGATAATCAATAAGGTCATTATTACCTATAAATTTTCATGTTTCACATCACAAGAGAAATTTATATTTTACTAGAAAGGATAGTAGGATCACTCTGACAAATGAATATGTCATGTGAGTCACCTCACACTATATATTACAAGCTAGTGTCTATTTGGATGCTATTATGTTCATTCATGTACATATTTTTTTCATTTTTCATGACTGTTTATTTGTTCACCATATTCATGCAGTTAATGGTTTTCTTATGGACCCAATGACTTTTGATAAATTGATGCCATGCCAAAATATAAGTCTTTAATTACCATGTTTGGAAAGGGTAGCCAACTAGGTTGAAGGTATATAAGGGGTGGTTGTCATTTTAATTTTAAGACATGATGCATGGCATGTGGACCTGATCATGTGTTCCTCACATAAAAATCAAGTAGATCACATATAAAATGATCACAACTATTACTATAGCCAAAAATATGAATAGTTCAAGGGAAAGAAATGTTTTTTGGCTCTTCACATCAGCCCCCAACTTAATGAATGGATTCATAGGATAATATTATTAATAATGTCTATTGCTTCTATCCACAATAAAAAATGAGAGATGGTACATGACAAACTTGTATTGTTTAATGATGAAATAGAGAAAGATGATTTCTTAAGCAAGGACGACATATACAATAAAGAGTGATTGATTGAGGAGGAATAATACATGTATAATGATGATGATGATGAAATAAGTGTTCGGTAGTTGGAACTGGTGAATCTTGACAAGTGGTTTTTATATCAAGGATAAAATGGAATAAGTCTTCATGCGGATGTGTGAATCCCTTTCATCTTTGGGATCCAACTCCCAGAATAGCTAGAATGGTTATTGAGATTTGGGAAACACAAATTATTGGTGATGGATGAAACGTTTGGGAAGAATGTAATGAAATTATTTTGCCAATTTTTGTAAGAGTAGTTGATAATATTATTTTTTCTAATGTTTGTAATAAAAGTAGTTGTTTCAATGTTTTTATTTTTTTATACGGTTCCAATTGTACACACTATTAGAATTTGATTCCAAATACAAAGGTGTGCCAATTGCATGGGTCATTATGTCTTGGTCATGTACTATCAGCATAAGATAATGGATGCAAATTTTTATTAAAAGAGTGCATTTGAAATACATTGGATGGACAAGTAGTTCCTTCATGGTCGACGATGCCAGTATGGAGATAAAATCTACTAGGCACATTATCATTATTTATACATGCATCATGGACTTCATATTTATATTTTCATAGACACCATCCCCACCTTATTCCATTAAATTATGCAAAACTATTATGTTGTTTAGGGAGACATTCAACTGTAAGGTCTACTTATGCATTTGGCATGTTAGTCATGCATGGTTAAATAATTTGATAGAAAAGGTGAAAGATGATTATGTAAGACATGTGATTTTTGAGGACTTGGGATTCATAATGCATAGTTGTTCTAATGAGGAATGGCTACAAAGGAGTCTAGAATGTTTGTATAAAGATATCTCTCCTCTTAGCCTACTATTGTTGAATACTAGGAACAACACTGGGCATATAGGGTTGGAATGTGGTCATGATGTTGTCAAACACTTCTACATGCTAGGCAAGACACCAATTCATTTACATAATCTTACCATTCCCATTTGAAATGTAATTTTCTAAGCATAGTGAGGACTTCTGCACATCGTATGGTGGATTAGTTGGTTCACCAACTAACAACATCAATTTGCATACATTATTGGTGGCTATATCTATACAAGGACACTGACTTCCACATGAACTTCAAAGTATAAAGACATGAAAATATTTCATGGGTATGAGATTTGAACATCCCATTTCTCATGTTACCTTAGATAATAGTGACCCTCTTATGACATTGGCACAAAGAATGAAAGATGAGACATTGTATTATCGCATCTTCAATATAACACCTTATATGTTGATGTCTAATTGATCATTTTCAATCTAAGGATATACTTGTAAGCATGTGCTCAAGGTGGACCTAATAAGAAATATGAAAACTTAAGTAGTTATGGATGATATAGCCAAAATGCATGGTATTAACGAGAGTATCAACGACATCTATGTTGATTACCATATAATTTTTGTTCCCCCTACATTATATGCATTGACAAATTTAAGGTGAATATAGTTTGTGTAATACATTTTCATTGCCCAGGTCAAAGACAATGGAGTTCCAATTAAAAATGAGGAAGAATTCATGGATATCAGAGGTTTTCACATTGAAATGTATGGTGTATTAGATATGGATATGCAAGGATCAAGCCATGCACTAGAAGGTGTTGCAGCAACTTTGGTAGATAACACTAAAAACTAGTTGAGGTGGGATGATATTGTAAGTCTAATAACTACTTGTTGTCATATGCACCTTTAGATAGATTCTTTTCCCTTTATGAATAGATATTGTATACTTCTAGAGTTGATGATGTTGAGGCCCTAATATGTGAAACATGAGAGATATTTGACAGATGTTGTATAGTGGATAGAAGCATAGATTGTATGGAATTATTCAAAAAATGTATGGCACATGTTTACAATAAGGTATAGAGTAGGGTGATATTTAATTCACAACACCCAATACCCCATCCATTCCAAAATGTGTAGGATGGTCATGGAACTTCCACCCATAGATAAGGAAAATTCATAGAAAATATGATTAGATGTAAATATCAAATCACATCATAGGATACCACACTTTTTCTAAACCAAATTCATAATAATCCAAAGTGACAAGTCTATGATGATGAGCTTAACAAGGTAGCAAAGTGAGATAGGGGCAGCAATAATAGAAACAATGCATCCTGATTGTAACCCTTTATAGGTTTTAATGATACGACAATAATAATAAATGCATGTAACAACAATAAATGCATGTAATGGAAAATAAATACCTTTTTATGAAGGAAAATAGTTCTCTTAGACTACCCACATGGTGTAACATATTGCATAAATGTACTCTCTCTTAAAGGATTTTCTAAACAATATTTAAACCCTACCCCAAGGAATGCGATAAATCTAGCCATTATTTTTAATAGAAATAAAATTTATAAATATTATATAAGCAAATAATTTTATTGATATTATACAAACAAAGAATTCAATAGTTCTGAGGTTCATTTGATTGGTTAATAGCTTTAGTACCTTGTTCATGATTAGAAGAGTCTCTTTAGTCCTATTTCTACAGTGACTTTTTACATCAACTACCTTTTAAAAACTACTTTTATGATGGTTGTAACATTTAATTATATTAATTTTATGATGCTGGTCATCCTTTATCCCTTAATTAGAATATTCTTTTTACCCAAGCTCTTTGTGACTCCCTTGTGTCAGCACATAAATGCAAAGAGAGTGCCCTGTAGGGGACTAGGATGGACTAAGATAATCAAAAGAAAGAAAATATTATCCATTTTAAGATCAAGAAATAATTTAAACCATGCCAAAAAAAATAATATTATTTACATCATCACAAACCACTCTTATGGTAACATAACCATTACCATTATGAGAGTGTCCATACAAACATAACAAAATATGTGTCTCATACTAATATTTGAAAATCATAAATCATCTACAATAATTAAACAAAAATCTATTTGAGGATGACCAATTTAACCTCATGCCCATTTAGTAGAGTTGATGATTGAGTTAAGGAAACTATTTTAAGGCATGTGAACTATGTTAATATACTCTCTCTCTCTCTCTCTCTCTCTCTCTCTCTCTCTCTCTCTCTCTCTCTCTCTCTCTCTCTCTCTCTCTCTCTCTCTCTCTCTCTCTCTCTCTCGATCACATTTTCCGATGTTGGATATAACCCAAATGTAGCTTAGATATGTAACAACATTTGGATATGGCCTAGGTAAGGTGGGAAAATTTATTGGATATGGATATTACAAATTTGAATTGTATCCTACAAAGATTTAATAAAAAATTGAAAAGTATATAAAAAAATAAATAAACCACTTATTGATTATAAAGAGGTGAATCACCTTTCCTCTTAACACACATTACTCTTCATTCAATTTTATTGATAGACTTTTGGAATTGTGTTGGTCATTTTGAAGGGATTTAGAAGGTTTCTATATCCAATCCTTCACCATGAAAATTCTCTTCTATTATGGATTTTTCCACCAGGATAGCTACTCAAGATGACAAAATAAAAGACACCAATTTCTTTCTCACTTGTACTTACACATAAATCACACAAGATGGTAATCAAAACCCAACAGGTGTAGGGAAAAGGAAGATAAACACCAAGCTACTAAAATTTAGTGTTATAAGGAACCAATAATTTGAGTATAGCCTGTGGAATATAACATATATCTAATCCATACCACACATTGTTCCATATAAATTTTGCAGTCCATATATTTTCCATCGAGTTACCTAGAATGGGATCCAATCAATCATTTCTCCCATGAGGTAATTCAAAAATATCAAATCAATCATGTTCATATGAGTCACCTAAATTCAAATTTAACCAATTATGCCATGATTTACCTTGATATGGAGAAAACCAATCATGTTCCCACTAGTGATGTAGAGGTAAAGTGGAAAAATCACCAAATATTCCCTTAATTAGCTCTGCTCTTCTTTGAGAACTCATTCAATGCTATGTTTGTCCTTGAAGGTTCAATCTTGTTACAATATTTCCTTGGTTCATGGGATAATGGCCTTATTCTTGATATACATATCCATTATACATTTTAGATACACTTCTTAGACTCATTATGCATCTATCATGTTAGTAGCATCCACTCATGACTCACTTATTAACATTGGTCTCTCCTTACCATTAAATTGTCTCTATTAGCTCTCCATTAGGTGTATCTCATAGGTTTCAAACATCAATATTTGAGGTAACTCTTATGAATGTGTCATATTGTCATAAATTATCTAATATTACCCTAATTTACCTATCTTGAATCATTTCAGGTGTTCCATCATAACTCATCATTCTATTTTATACTCTATGTTCACAAAGATTACACAGGGCTTGTAGCATTTTTTCGATAAACATCCTTTATAGGACACTCCATATATCACTTTGTAAAAATAATTTCATATGATAGCATTATTTATCCTTCTCAAACTCTATGGTCAATCTTAGAACTTCACAACCCATGATAATGTGTTTTCTAGTTGAAACATTTTGCAGTTAGGTCTTACTTTAGGTCCTCAACCCTGAATTTCCATTATCTTGGTCTCCACACATCCCAAAAATCCAAAGAATAATTTTATTCACCTATTTAATGGTAATTCCAAGATTTTAGAAAAATTTGAGGATTCAATTCCTTCACTAAGTACCTAACCTATATTTTGCCAAGAAACCCTATGTAGGGTTTATACTCAGGCCGAGGAGTATAAAAATACAATTTATTCTATTAGACATTATTTCGATAAATTTTGGGACATTATCAAGGTTTTTACAAATGATAATCAACTCTCCAAATATCTATTTATTCTCATCCAACCCCCATAATCTTATATCTTGCTATACATATAATTCAAAGTATTTATACCACTGTCTATTATTCCTAGTAATCCTTGTATATATTTCATACATATAAATTTATTAATAGAGTTTAATGTAAACCTTTAGTCTTTACATACACCATTTTACCTTACTAATAGTCCATTCTAATTTTTCAATCTTTACCAATCTTCTAACCTATGTGCTTACATAGTTATGGGTTCTTTAAAAAGGCTAAAATAGGTTTCCAGCCAACTAGCGTCATTCAAAGGTGTTCAATATCTTTAAATAACCTTACATAATCATTTAAACCTAATTACACATATATTTTTCTCTATATAAATAATTCACAAAGTAAATTCAGCCACTTTATTTGCTAATCACTCTTAATTACTGTGAAAATAGGGTCTTGAATTACACAGGCCTATGACATCTTTTAAGGGTTATATTTATTTTCTACAAGGTTACAACTCCATATAACACTATCCAAACTATCCTCATTCTCCTATCAATCTTATAATACTCCTCCCTCATTATTTTTCCCTAGACACACATTCCCCTCTTCTTTTTTGATTATGAACAGTCTTACGACTATAAAATAGGGCTCTTGTTATTCCAGAATTATGTACTATATAATTATCCCAAACTTTAAATTTAAATTAACAAGTCCATTATTTAATATAAATTTATCTCATCCACATAATATCAACTTACCACACAATGATTTTCTCTCCACCAAATTCTTAGGGAATGTTATAGGATCATACCTTGGTTTGTTAAAAACTATGAACAAGGTATTAAAAAGGGAATTGCATCCTCAAGGTTTTTCTCACTTTTCAATGTTTACTCAGCTATCTAAGAGTCTATATGATCATAATATTTTTTCACAATGAGTGCTTGTTATTTCTTAAATATTCAAATTTGGTGAAGAATCATGTTGTTTGAATAATATAATGGAAGATGAATGGGTTTTGTAAGAACAAAGAGTGAAGGTTATTGCATATACGCTAAATTGGTCAAACAAACACACATATCATATCTTTTCATAGTCCTTTCACAAGACACTCTGACTAGAGAATATGAGCCTTGCTCACATTTGGCCATGTATTTTATTTTCATCATCTTATTCTTATTTCATGCTTGAGTCATATTTTTGCTCATTTTCAATCATTTGTAGCTTTCTAGATGGTCGTTCCATCTTAGCCTGATTCTATTTCCCATTATTATTCCATCCCCTTAGGTCTTGAGCCTATAGGATATGATTGTTGGGGTTGGAATATAATACTAGACCATAGGGTGTGTCATTTCCAATGCTCCTATCCGATTGCATTTTGAGTTCTAATGGCCAGGTTTCCTTGCTTCATGAGTCCCAAGCCATGCTTAGATCTATCCTTAAGTTTTGTTTATCTTTATAATGTTGGTTAAATGTGAATAAATCTCCCAAATTCCAAACAAAGAATCTCATATATAAAATAATTCACAAGGCATTTTATAACTAGCACTTACTACTTTGACATAGTACATAATTAAAAATTAGTCAATAGTATAGATCAACATTCTACATCACACTTAGACTTGCATGCTTGATCAAGGAAGGGCCTAGGAAAAAATTCATTCTTTCATCTATCATGCAAGTTGATTATGCATAGTCCCTAAGGGAGAACTACATTGGATCTAAGACCCTAGCTTGAGGGTTAAAATATGTAGCGATCAGGATAGCAAGGGTTCTAGATCATGCAATCATTCTTACTATAACCCTATTCCCCTCCCCCCTCCCACCTTTTTATTTTAATGTATTTATTGGTTTATGTTTGTGTATATACTCAGGGTTTCAATATTGAATCATCTCTACAAGGAAATCCGTCGATAGTCAAGATCTAAAATTTCCCAAGCATATTAATATGGGGGCAATGAAAAAAACCTAGAAAGCTTAGACTTCTATGACTAGTTTGGAAAATAGAGAGAGGACCAAAACTATAGTTTCAGACACTAAAGTGTCCTATTTTTGGTGCTCCTATCCTTTTACCAAATGAAAGATAAATCCAGATTCCTGACATCTTCCCAGTCCTACACCACAATTTATAACTCTGGAATTATTCATTTCAGCCTATTTTTATAGATAATTTTACTTATTTTTTTTTGCAATTAATTTGATTAAATTGATGTAAATCTATATTTTACTATATTTAATTCTATTTTCCCCCTTACTATAGACCCTTTATTATTTAGGAACTAAACACTATTTTCCCAAAAATAACAAAACAATTATTAATACTATATTTTGATATTATTTCATTAACTGGTGAGTTCATATTATATTTTATGAGTATGTGGGTGCATTCTATTTATATGAATTCACACTAGTTTTCGCATCAATCTCTATAAACCTATTGAGTCTTAATGAACACAAATAATTGGTACAAGGTATTCAAAATTGGCATGATAGAGTTTTTAATGTATTTATTAGTTTATGTGTGTAGATAGACTCATGATTTGAATATTGAATCATCTCTATAAGGAAATCCATCGATAGTCAAGATATAAAATTTCCCAAACATATTAATATAGGGGCAATGAAAAAAATCTAGAAAGCTTAGACTTCTATTACTAGTTTGGAAAATAGAGAGAGGACCAGAACTATAGTGTCAAACCCCAAAGTGTCCTATTTTTGGTTCTCCTATCTTTTTACCAAATGAAAGATAAATCTAGATTCCTGGCATCATCCCAGTCCTACACCATAATTTCTAACTCTGGAATTATTCATTTCACCCTATTTTTATAGATAATTTTACTTATTTTTGTTTGCAATTAATTTGATTAAATTGATGTAAATCTATATTTTACTATATTTAATTGTGTTTTTCCCCTTACTCTAGACCCTTTATTATTTAGGAACTAAACACTAATTTCCAAAAAATAATAAAATAATTATTAATACTATATCTTGATATTATTTCATTAACTGGTGAGTTCATATTATATTTTATAAGTATGTGGGTGCATTCTATTTATATTAATTCACACTAGTTTTCACATCAATCTCTATAAACCTATTGAGTCTTTATGAACACAGATAATTGGTATAAGTTATTCAAAATTGGCATGATAGAGTTGTTAAGTAGACTAGTAAAGGGTCCTACCTGAGGTATAGGCAATACAAAACATAACAATTCATTTACTCTATTTATAAATCCTTGGTAAAGGTTTAATATCTCAACTTTCTCCCTAGACAACTATAGTCATATAATTAGTTAGAGAAACCAAGAATTGAGCAAGCCGAATCTATTGAATAATATATTAGGAGAATACTCATGAGTAACTATTTTTTCTTTATATTCATGGAGTTTTGATAATCCCTTCTCAATAATCTATAGGGTTTATAAATGTTGAGACCAAAACAAGACATCAAAAAAACACTTGTAGACCTATACATTACCACTGTATACATAATTCATAGGAAAATATGGTATAGAGATGTTAGTAGGTGTATTTATTGACTTGATAAGATTGAATAGGATTTTATAGGTATATCAACCATTCAAAATCATTATAAACTATTTCATTGATGGTTAAGTGTCAAGAACTAGGTAGCATAACTCTGCATGTAAGACTGACTCTTCATTTTAAACCTAACATGTGGTAACATATTGAATGGAAGGATTTTTTGCATAAATATTAATGGGATAAACTGAATACAATATTTTTTTTGAATTTATGAATATTTTTTATAATTTTGAAAACAACATGGATGGTCTGAACCATTAAAATAGGCACCATAGACCTTAAACCTGGGACTGAGTGCATTAAGTGAGACAAAGATACTATGAGAAGATTGGAATAGAGTTTTAATAAGGGAAGTTTAATGATTTTAGATGATTAATACTAATTATATATACCTTATTATATATATCATTAAATATATATACTTTAAAGGTATTTTAAAACTTTCCCTAGAATAGGTAAGAGAAAATTTAATGCTCTTGAACTTGACTATGTGCACATAACCCTAGAACAAGGTTTGGGTGATATAACTTGTTGTAACCATCAAACGTCTTTGAAATTTGGTATATATTTTGGATAAGACCTATGATAAGGTATTTTAAGTTTTAAAAGTAACTGATTTATTTATCCATACTTATATAAATTATTGTGTGTAAATGGGGCTATGATAGACCTAGAGAGGCTTAATAGGCCTTAACAAAAAAGAAAAAGTGTCTTAAACAATTATATAACATGTGAATCAAATATTAAAAATTGGTCAAGAGTAAGAGGACCATAAATTCTATATTTAAATGAAATTATTTTTGTTTTTTTGAATCACAATATCGTACATAATGAATTTGTGTAGAAAAAAGATAATAGGAGGAGACTGGATGAAGGCAGAAGTATAGAAAGGGTAAGAAATAAGTTAAGAAGGGTATTATTCATAGGAATTTTTCAAGAGACCATAAGGAGAAAAATAATAATAATAAGAAATAAAATATAGACATAACATTTATGAACCTAAGAAGGACCATATAAACCAAGTGTAGAGAGAGAACAATGGTTAATGAAAGAGTTTAGTGAAGTGTTGATCATCCTTTACATCACTTTACTTTTTCACTGTACTTACAACCTTTTCCAAACCTGCATACCTACACATATATATTATATTTATATATGGCCTTCAAGTATCACTTAAAATAATGTGAATACATACAAAGAGTAATCCATAAATCCTACAAAACACACAACACGATACTCAAGTTATCTATATTCATTGACTCGGCATTTCATTAAAACACAATCCATTAATGGAATTGGTCACCTTTGTTGAGGGTTATTGAGAATTTTATCATTCTCACCTTTCCTCCCTCTCCTTGGATACCTCTTTATGTCTCTCCTCTACCCAAAAACTAATGTACAACCGCTTATGCAACAAATTTCAACATTGGTTGCTTTATAGTTACAAAGAAAAATACTTTTTTCTTGATAACCTAATGTATCGTTGAGGACTATATAACTAATTAAATACCCATACCAATAGTGAATGTTTGATCAAACTAGGACAACAATATTTATTTGAATTTAGCATTTAACACAATGACTGACATTATTCTAGCCAACCTTACTACAATAGCTTATATAGAAATCAAGGTAGCATTAATCCTTTGTTAAAGCAAGTATAGTAGTCAAACAATATTAATTTATAAGTCAAATCAATTGAAGTATTCAAATATAGTAAGTGTTCAACTTACCTCTTGAAAAAATGTTAACAATCAAATTTGTGCCTTGTAGTAGTCAACAATCAATAGAAGCAATTCCATTCAAGCAATAGTGGCCTAACAACGGAAGATTAGGCAAATATATATTATGATTTAACACTTTCCATGTCAAGAATAAATTAATCTTTGGGTAAAAAATAATAAGTTCCCTCACACATATTGACACTCAATTTTGACCAAAATTTTCCCTCCTATTTTTGAAACTCAAAAATAGTGTTTTCTGGCTTTATGCTTCTGCATCACTTGACATGGTAGTTGACATGGTAGCTTGTTCTCTTATATTTACTTATTACTTACATGTATGTAGGTAGTTACAAACTACTTGATGCATGAAACTAAATTTCGTTTACATTCTCTTATGAATTTGACTACCGCATTTCGTTTGAATTATCTTATGCATTTGAAATTACATTATTTTTTATGAAACTCCTTAAAACTTCTTACTATGTTGATTAAATAGATGCAAAATAAATAACTACAATTTGTGAATTATTTCTGGAAATTACCACTAATTAATTTTTTTAGTTGTGTGGAAGGTGGCATTAATAATACATGGGGATTGCTGTATAAAGATGAGATAAATTTCATAAATTCATATGGAAAAAAAAAGTGTACTGGAGGAGCTAAATGTGGAACAACAAAAATTGCAAAAAATCTTCTGTTTGGTAGCCAATTACATCAATTGGAGGGGCTTTGGAAGCATATAAAATTTAATGCAACCTAATGGATTGTGATGGGTGAATGTTCTCCTACATTATAACATGGCATATCCATCATACCACATTCCAATAGTTAGCTATGAGTGCATGACATTCATAGACAAACCCGATCATGATTTCTACATACAGTGGTCATATGAATGACCACAAGATGATGTCATTTTGACTAATGTGTGGGGTAATCTTGGTGCCTTTCTAGCCTATCTAAGGCCCTTCTTGGAGAAGTTATTGCAAATTAAGGTGTCTAATGATCCAAATGTATATGTGCATCCAGATCAAGTATGAAATATATTCATTAGTTCCAAACTACCATTATGAGCGCATTTTAAAATATATAGTTTTTAGAATAACCTCTTTTAGGCCTCTAGTGTTTTTCCAACATATCCATATGCATCATTGTGGAAAATATACACAATCTCCCATAACACATATTTTCCTCTCATCCAATTGGGTTGAAGTATTTCAAGAACAGAACCACTATTTTTTTACATGCATGTTGTAGAGGATGAAAGTGATGGTTAATACAATCTATTGGATGAAATTGACGGTTCTAAAAGAGAGTATATTTTTTTTTCTAAAAATATGTATCAATATTGAAAAGTAGTGTTTAGTCTTGTAATTAGTTTTGTTTCAACATTTTTAATTTATTGCTAAAGAAAGTACATATTTGTCTATGTATTACATATTTATTGCTAAAGAAAGTACATATTTATTTGTCTATAATAGTGTTTTATGTTTTGATCATGTAATGTTTTGATGATCAAATGAATGATGAAAGAAATGATGATGTGTTTTCATGTCCTTTAATAGTATTGGATTCTTCATTGGAATGTTCATCTAACATTAGAAATAGATTCAACCTATTGAACAAATTCATATTTAATATAATGTAGCTATATATCATGATCACCTCGAATGAAATTTTGGATTGAAACCAATTTCATAGAATAGTTTTCCATTTTGGCTGAATCCTACTACATAAAGTGAGTAGTTTTATAACTTTCATCTATTAATTACTAAATATAAAATTAATCTAAACCAACATGTAAGTTGTAGTTAATACAAATGGATTACCTTATTTTCACTATCTAATCATTCTAAGATCATAAAATCCTCACAAAACATGTCTCTCTTTGCTATAGTAGGTCAATGTGGCAAATCATCTAAATGATCTTGTGGTTGATAATACCTGAACAGACTATTAACTAAGTGAATATCCGCACTGTTACGACCATGGATTTAATTGTCAATAATGGATCCTCCACTAGAATATCTAGTATCTACTTCTCTACAATCATAAACATCCCCTTCAACATTTGAATAATTTTCATTACTTCCAAACTGTTTAGTTTTTCTTGAACTCAAATAACTAGTAAGAGTTCTCTATGTGGGATTATAAGGCCTAGGATTTTCATCTTTGAATTGAGAGACATGGAGACCTATTCAATACACACTTGAGCCTTTGAATATTAATACAATTTTTAAATAAGGTAATCAATGCAAAAATCAATATATAAAAGTACCACATAACTTATCTATACATATTTAGTTTGTTTCACTATAGCTTCATAAAATCCTAAAATTTTACCCATTATTTTCTCAAAAAACTCAATTCATTCAAAAATTATTTCCAATAGCCAATGTTTTGTAGAACCGGATAATTAGGTATTAGGAGAACCAAGCCTACATGCATTGAGAACATACACACCATCTTTATGCATTCATGACATACATACCATGTTTTAATAACATTCATAAATAATCTATCCTATATGTTACATGATCACAAAAATTTGTAATTAATATAAAAATTTCATGGCTCCAAAAATGCCTATAAACTATGTAATTATCACTTATTTTTTATCAATTTATATTAAAAATAAAAAATAAGCCACATGATTAGAAGAAGTTGTAAAACTAGGTCAAGAAGCCACTTGAGGGACTTTAAAATCCATGATGACATAGCCCATATGATTCTCAATAATATTCAAATATTTGGATGATATGTACAGAGCTTGTGTAATATCAATGGTAAAATTTGGATCAAGCTTGAAAAAATAGATGAGTGTTACATGAGATGTGGAAATGCTTATGAATATTATTAAAAATTTATACATCTTATTTTATCTATTTATATGTTCATCCCACACCTTAACTTCATGATGTACCATACGCCCTAGCATTTTAGATAAAATTATTGAACATTAACATGGTGACTTTTATATTCCTAACATAGCCCTTAACATGAAAAAGTTAAAACATGTCTAGAAAAAATTTCGATCATTTTAGATTCTAATACTATACAAGTATACAATCTTTGATCTTCACTCCCCAACCTAAAAATAGTACAAGTTTTTTGATCTATAATCAACTAGGATGACATTACCTTTATATCATGTGGAGATAAGTCTCCTGTCCATATGAGTCACCTAGGCAACCAATTAACATTTAATCTAGTTTCTAATACCCATACCCCTATGAAGATAAAATCCTACTCACCTAGACAACCACACATACTATGCCACCAAATTCATATACATGGAAGCCATTTTGGCCTTAAAAATTGTAATTCTTAACTTTCCAATCCATAGTTGTTTGATCTTGGAGTAATGTTTATTACAAAAATGTGTTCTCTACTTAGGGAGAAGTTGATATTTTAAAGGGATATATTGGCTATGTTTAGTATTTCTATTTATAGTAGATTTTCATAACAATTCAATTTATATTTTTTTTGGTTAAACAACCTTTGAACATAGTCATTTGTTCATTCATAGATAACTTAAATACATAAGATGAAGTACATAAATGGTGGAAAATAAACATCAATTTTGTATATTAAAATGTCAATAAACATGTGTTTTAATTGATTTACATCAAAACTCATAAGCATACATCATGTAATACTAAACACATAAATCATTTCACCCAACTAATTATCATTATTCATATATGAAATACCACATCTATTGGGATACATCCCATTTGCTTGTGTTATCAAGATATCAAACTACACCTTAATAATCTATAATTGCTACTCATATATGGTAAGTATTATTTTGTGCTTCGATTGCATGGCCTTCACAGTTTTTGCCGTTACATCATAGCATGATTTTGTGTAGGTATGGATAAATTTTAGACTGACTAATCTTATTTCAATTTCCATCTTCTCATCCATCAGTGTGAGAAGTGTACGGTGTAACTTCTTGACCTCTCTGGTCCTATCAACCAATGTAGTTTCCAAATTTATAACCTTTTCCCTTACACCATTAAGAAGCTTAGTCAAAAATTGGTTTTCCCTCTCAAGTGAGTTTTTTTCAGTTGCTAGTGACACTTGTAAACCAAGATGTTCTTCTATGCCCATTATGTTTTGGGATCTCATCCTTGCGATAATTTCTTCCATGTCTTTAGGCAATTGGGAAGCCACATTATCTTCTAGATTTAGGAATTCATCTACAAAAAATATGATACACATGAAATTCAATAATAACATTCAATATTTTCATCATTGAAAAGCTAAAAAAATCTAGACATAAACGAGGGTCCATGAGAATATTCAAAAGCTAAGAACATCCATTTTTTTATATTATGAATAATTTACTTACACAAAGAGTTTTCTAAATTCAAATAAAGCAATGAAATCATTATATTAGAGTATGAAATATTTACCTATGGCATGGTGATTCTGATGTATTGGAGTGTTACCCCATTCCTTCTCGCCCTTCCTCCCTTATCTCAAGCCGCATGCCATAGACATTGACAGTTGTTGTGTCAATTTCCTAAACAAACAAACACATGATATGAGACAAAGGAATGTTAGAGAGACAATCCATTCATACAAATATTATATTACACTCCTTCCCATCATGGTTACTTTTATATAGACATGAAGACATGCTAACATGTGCACTTTGTCACCAACATGTGAAAGAATTAAATGAGAATAAGTATACATGTGAAGATGATTGATCGCCAGTCACAAACATCACATACCATACACATAAAAAATATATGATGATTATATGGGAAAAACATTGCATCATTTAACCATGCATTATTGTGCAATACATCATTAATTGCAAATTAACCACCAAACTATTGCTTAAATTGTACATAAAGAAAAAAGTACATATCCAACACAAACTAGAAATGAAACACTTGTATTCAAATCTAATATCAAGATAATATGTTTAACCACACATCAAACATGTCATACATATTATGCCAAAATGTATGTATATAAATAATAGTGTCCAAATCAATAGCCACAATGCAATATCAATGTTCATGCCATGGCCATTAGGCCTATGTAAATGGACAAACACGTGAAATTAGTCAATGACATGAATACATGTATATGTATGTCAACCTAAACACCTACATTTGAAAATGTGCACTTTAGAAATATTGACAAAATTAAAGAATAAGACACCAACATGAATAATAAACTTGTAAGTTTTGGTAAATAATTAGTAACTATCATACCTCCTAAACATTGTCCATTCATGCCTATGACTACACCAACTCATCTTCACCAAAAGCCTATATTCAATAAAAATATACAACACTATCATAATATTTAATGTTAGGGTTGAGAGGAAGGTATGGAGAATAAAAAAGAGTGCATATAATACATAGTCATCATAAGAAGTACAATATCAATTTATGAGGCAAACTCTCATGCGCACTTTCATTTGTTACACCCCCTCGATAAACATATCTACCATTCCATAAACACATATTTCTCAAAGGAATGTGATTGGCATCACTAAAATAGGCTTGAGGATCATCCCTTTGTAATCATAATGGTGATTTTTATAGAAATATCACTGTTCATATTGAGTAATCTGAATTGAACTTAACATTAACTTCATGAAAACTAATGAACATAATGCATTTAACCTAAGGTCCATTATTACATGCACCTTCTTGTTGCTCCACCCATTCTCTTTCTCACTCCTTTTGTTAATGATATTATCATCATTTAATGCAATCTTCCCTTCTCTATGACAATTTCTCACTTGAATCATATGCACCCATCTCATCATTGATAGACTTTAAGGCTATCTCACTGATATAACATAACTTGGACACATTCTTCCTAGACAACCATGATCTCTCTATCCTATCTCTCTTGCTGATGTTCTAATTTTTCAAGAGTGTTCTATTGTCCTTTTTTTAACCTTCTATTGATTTCTCTTCCATTAGGATTACATTTCCCACTTCTACCATGCCTAGTGGGGCTCCTTGGAATAGGTTATCCACCATGAATCTTATGATGGTGATCATTAATTCTATCTCATGAACAAAATAGATAGCCACCATCAGTTCTAAATGTGTCAAATGGATTCAAAAAGAAAAGGTACAAATTCTAGCACAGTTTCATATTGTCATTCAATAAGGAAGAGATGTGAGGTTACAAGAATAAAGCAATAAACAAAATGCAACATCATCAAACATAATAAATGTTAAAAGCATAAAACAATAAACATAAGATAACATCATAAAAAATAATCAAATGTTCTTACAGCATTTGGTTACTCCATTTTATATTGTGAAGCATTTGGAATCCAATCACTGTCATCAACATCATAAACATCCTCATCATCATTATCATCGAGGTCATACAAACCCACCTCCTCATACCACATAGGTGGACATATATATGTGAGTCCAACTCTAAATTTATATGAAATCATAAAAATGAGGATATAAATATGTCAAATGAAAGAGAGTATAAAAAATATTCACACATGTAGGGATGAATTCATTATGTACCTAACTATTAGCCACATTTATGTGGATTCGCTCCACCCCTTCCAACTAAAACACAAAAAGAAAACCATATAAAAATGCATCGTGATTCAATCAAAAGTATTCTAATTTTGATTGTTATAAGAGGGAAAAAAGAAACATTATCTAACATGAGGAGCAATAAAACATTAAAGGCAGATAAAGTTTCCCATACATTTTTTGAGAAATAGTCATTGGGCACTTTGGGGACACCCTTTTCCCCTTTGGTCTACTCCACCCTTCCTCCTGGAGTATTAAAAAAGGGAATTGTAGCAAATCAAAATAATGATACATAGCTCATAAATATTGAGCATTATACATACGTGGCAAGAACATTAAAATAAATAATGAAATTACATAGACCATCAATAAAATTACCTATGGTATCCCCTTGCTTGCATATTTAATCGGTAAATATTCCATCTCAAAATGGGATGGCACCCATGTTTATTCATGGTTAGTGGATGGTTGTCTCATAATAGTAAGAATACCATCCCCAATTGTTGATGCTCCATATATATTCCTCGTTTGATCTTCAAAGGGGTGAGGGGAACATCTACACTGAACATTTTCATGTAATGAGGAATTCTAACTGACTTCTTTCTCTAAAACAATGCATGTGATAATAGATTAGCATAAAAAAATAATAATAAAAATCAAATTCTCATTCAAGTACAGTGCCTAAAAATGCATGCCATTTATTTGGTCTTAGAATAAAATTCTTTGAGATAATCATCTAATTCCCACTCATCCATCTTAAATCTGCAACATTAACATTCATAGTATTAGTTTACAACAATAAACAACTTGCATTCAAACAAGTTAAGAATAATATTTACAACACTAACCCTTACCAATGAAATTCTTATAGAAATCACTGTAAAGGTTTCCATGAGAGTAAACTGGTGTGTTAGTGGCTAAGGTAATCTGTTTAGTTGGTAATGTAATGTAACAATCATGAAAGAATTATGGAAACCACCTTTCATGAAAATTTTCACTCTAAATTGAAAGTATATATTACGATCCTCCAACAAAGAAATGTACATATAAGAAGGCATTAAATTTTTTGCAGATAGTGTAATGTTCCAAAGCAGAGATTGTCTTTTCACATTATAAAAATTTAACATACCAATTCATTTGGAAACATATATATATAATATAGGAATGCCTCATGTGGTGATTAAAGGACAAGAGAAATGGACATTTGTATGAAGAAGATGAGATAGAGAAAATATAATGGATTCATTACATTTTGACAACTTTAAAATAACCAAAACATGCCTATTATAAATTTCAAAGGTTAGAAATAATATTTTTGAAGCCTATAATATCAAGTCCATGGAGATTGTATGCAAATAAATTAATTTTAGTTGCATCTTCTATGAAAGATGTTGATGGAAATATTTAATAAGATCACTAAGCATTATGAATGAAGAAGTCAACAATAATAAGTATACATCACATAGTACAATGAGAGTACGAAAAACATGGATTCACACACTTTTACTTTGTGAAAGTCTGCATAAACACATGAAATATGATAAGAATAACATTTTCAATGTATTTAAAATCACACATACATGATGAATCCATCACAATTAATAGAGTACATTTAGCAACTTGCAAGCATAAATACATAAGAAATGGTGAATATAAACACATGAATTAAAAACATAGCTTACTATATTACAACTTGGAAAATACTATAGAGGATTTTATACATCCTATGTAATTGGAGTATAACAAACATGGATTCACACACTCTTACTTTATGGAAGTCTACACAAACATATGAAATATTATAAGAGTAACACTTTCAATGTACTTGAAATCACACATACATAATGACACCATCAAAAAAAATAGAGTACATTTAGGTACTTGCAAACATAAATACACATTAAATGGTGAATTAAAACACATGAATTAAAAATAGAGGTCAAGATAATAAAGATTGAAAAATACTAGAGAGGCTCTTATACACCCTGTTAAGCATCTCTCTTCCTCTAAATTCATAGTGCGTATGACCCTGCATATAAGAGCTTGTCCTTATGTATAAAAATAACCTATTAACAGAGATAAAATATTGGGTGAGCTTAACCTTATGTATAGTGGGCCTCTATAAAGGAGAAATAGGGCCCGAAAAATAGTAGGCATAGGTAAATTAAACACATATGTCATTTTAAAGGATTTATTACAATCTTCACTGCTTTTCTTTGAATTTTCATCTAAATAATTTATGCAAAGGAGGTTTATGAAAAAAATGAGAATTTACTTATCTGAAGTGTTTTACTTTTTTCCCCATACATGTTCTTACTTAATCTTTTTTAGATTTTGTCTGTGTTAATAAGTTATGCATTCAATTTTTTCACATTTTTAGAAAACTCTAGGGTTTCTTTCCTTATTTAGCTTTTTCAATGTCCACTTACCCTTATACAATCATAAATATGAATGAATCTATCATAAATAAGTTAAGGATTCAGTTTTATGCAGGGTCATATGCACATTTTAATAAGGTAACATTGAGCTTTGATTTCTTTTGTCCCTTAAAATGATCATCTATTAAAGGATATTCTATGTTTGAATAATACAACTATATTTATTGTGGAAATGAAGACTGAGTATGTGTTTTTTATGAGAATAACAACTTGTAAACTAACTAAAAGCTCAATAATATTATTTATAAACATATTTCCCATTCTCTAAGGTGTTTTCATAGATTTAAGTGTTTGAAGTTATGTAGAGTTCATTAACATAGTTCAAAATCATGCAGACCACTGTGTGTTAAGACATAATCTATAAATAAGCAAGATTCACCTTGAACAGAGGCATACAGAACACTCAAATGGAATGAATTGAAAGACAAACCTATGTAAACCTTGGATAATTATTAAAGTGGTTGACAAGCCAGTTGAATGAATTACAACATAATAGTTCATTATAGTTGTTCATAGTTCTGATGGAAGGAGCCACGATCATTTTATTTGGTGTAGTTTTATTCATACTTCTCTTATATATCTATGTCATTTTATATAGGGTCATTTTCATCCCTAAATATAAACAACCTAGAAATATGTGATGAATGACTCTATCAAAATGAAAAAATATTTACCCTAGAATTTATCTCAATACTTGAATGGTGAAAAACTTGGGATTAATTTCTAACTCGTACACCCTTGTTCTAACTACCTCCACTTGGGATATCTCCCTCCACCTTGGATCTAATAATGAGCAAATGGTGAAGGACATTTGTTTGGCCTTTAGGCATGGCATTACTTGATTGATAGTAGGGCCATAAGAGATTAAGGTATTGCTAAGAGGACATGATTATCAAGGTGTTAAGGCATGATAATTCAACATTACCATGGAATGATTTGCATTCCACACTGGGTTCATGACATGTGAAAAGTTGAGTGACACTTTCTCAGTTATGGTTCATGATTGGCATGATGATGATTTTTTATTGGTGGTGAAGGTGGTAGTGACTGTAGTGGGGGTGGTTGTTCAATGATCAGGATAAAGGTAGACATTACCATCAAAATTAGTTATAGTTTAACTACGATTAGTTATAATCCCCTAATAACTAGTGAAGACTAGCCTTGCCAATAATCAATGATGACTAGAACGTGTCAGGAGATAGTGAGTGTTGGTTAAGATATACCATTTTTATTTGGATAGTCAAAATAATTGAAATTTTAATATTGATTTGGAAATGGCATGTTGTCATTATTTCATATGCTTACTAAACAAGATGCCCATATATGTTTATTTTGGCATTATATTTTATTTTTATCTACACTTTTAAATAATATTTTTGAATTTCTACTTATAAAATCCTTCTCCATTTTATTTCTTTTACATATTGTTAATTTTATTAAGAAATCTTCAAAATTAATTATAAAATAATTTTTTTGCGGTAATTACAAATGAAATTTTTTATATTAATAAAACAATTTCAATATTAAAAATTGAAATTGAGGTTATTATAATAATTTTGTACTTACTAATAATAATGATATGTTTTAGATATTATGACAAATTATTTGAAAGGTTCAATTTACAATAGAAGAGATGTGATTTTATTTTTTGATAAATCAAGGTTGTATAAAGTGAAAGTGTCTAAATTCACGGTTCTACCTAAATCAAAACCAATGGGCATTGACCTTGTATGACTATTTGTGTACAAAGTGTTAAGAATAAATTGTAATTAAATTAGTGATAGGAATGTAATATTTTGTTTTCATAAATTGAAGGAGTAAAAATTGGTATGATCATTTACTCCATCTAATATTATAATCATATATACTATATTATTGTTATATGATAGAATATTATACAATTTAATATTACCACCAATCATATAATATAATGTATTATACAAATGCATCATGTTCAAATTATTGGTTTTTATTGTTTGCTAAACACATTTTCAATCCATATTTTTGATATATTTTAAATTTTGTATTCATGATTTAATTTATCCAAGATTAAAAGTGAAAACATTAATACTGCCACTTTGAAAGCTATGTACCCCTTTTCAATGGGCATTGGTCATGTAAATATAAGCACAATATTAATATTTTTTATTATCAAGGGTAGATGATGACATCATAAAATTTGAGTTGATTATGGTAGGGCTCCACATTTGATGTGTGGATCAAATCAGTGTTGTAATGTCATTGATGTGGGGATAAGACATTGAGGACCTAGAGTCTATCTTGTATCTTTTGTTCATCCATATTATTAGTATATTGACCCATGTAAAAATTACATTAGGTTTAAGAACATATATAAATGTCATACTTGAACTCTTGGAAGAAAGCACAAGGCCATAAAGAACATGCAAGTGTTAAATGATTTCAATGTATGTTGGGTGGTAGTAATGAGGGGAATGAAAAAGTTATTTATGTAATGGAGTTGAATAATCTCCTAAAGATACATACACAAAGTTATATGACATGTGAAATCTGTAAATGTAATTTGTGGCTTCCATAAATCTATTTCAATTCCCCAATACATTATTAATGTATTAATAATATTTATGATATATTAATATAATATACATAACTATGATTTATATTAAAAATAATATAATATATATTATATAGTACAATATTAAAAAATATATAATATAGATTAATAACATTTTTAATTATAATAATGTGTGTGTGTATGCACATGTGTGTATTGTATTAAGTTTTTGTATAATACATGTGGGATACTCATTTAATCTAAAAACAATGACACATTTTTGATCTAATAATATGAGAGAAATTTGTTCTTCATTTTTGAACAATTGAATAGTTTCAATGAGAAGTATAAAGTGTCAGAAGTATATAAGATGTTTTTTTAACTATTATTTATTAATGTTTAGATTTAAATTATCAATGTACCTTTCATGCCACCTATTTAATGCATGGGAAACATGGTATCCACTATTATTTCTAATACTCAATGTGGTAGGAGATTAAATACACCTTTAAAAAATAGGTTTTTTTATGACTGCATTTCATGAATTACATAGACTATAGGTTGGATCAATACTTGAATAATTTGAAATTACTTGGGATATAGTAGGAAATAAAATCCACATTTTCTTAGAAAAATGTACAAGAAATCCTTTTGGTAGCAAAATTATTAGAGAAAAAACATGATTTATGTTGAAAATTAAATTGAGACAATGGAAATGATGTTTGGTAACAAGGGGATCATATAACATGAGTTTATTTGAGGACTTAGAGCATGATAACATAATTATATATCTTTGTAGTTGAGGATATATGTTTACATGGTTTATTACATAGGTCCTTTTACTGAATTTGAAGATGCAAACATCTTCAAAAAATTATTAAAAGCATTTGTTGTTGTCATGCCAAAGGGATAGTGCATAGAGATGTGAAACTAAAGAACATATTTTTAATTAGTGTGCCCACTAGTATTAGACTTGGAGACTTCACCTTTGATATCACAAGAGGTGAGTACTATTCTTATGTTAAGAAACCATTTTTTTTGGGAATCTATTAAAATTTAATGGTTTTTCCAAAATATTCTTCATAGATTCAATTTCATTTTTATTCCATGTTGTTTAAATTGCAATATACTATTTTTAAATTATTGTAATTAAATTTTTATATAAACAAATGGAAACAAATATGAAAGCAACACCTAAGATTTTTTATTTATTTATTTATTCATTTTTAGGGGGGGTGATGGGGGTGGGGTGAAGGTTATTAAGATAGAATGGGTATTTGTAGCATGTAAATAAAAATTTATGCCATGCTCAGAGTGCAATTTCCTTTTTAGGGAAAATAATTTGACCAATTGAAGTATAAAATTATGAAGGACCATTTGGATCTAGACAATGACATTCATCACAGGGAATCTTTACTATAGTGCACACACATATCCTAATGCATCCCATGTTGTTCAAATAATACCTACCTACTAGTATATGCCATTATTTGATTAAAAAAACATTATGAAAATAAGGAGTACTTGCATGGGGATACATGTGGTGATCAGTTATTTGTATAGAAAGGCATCTAATAGATGCCTAGATGAATATTAAAAATTCCCAAGATCTAGGATTTGACTAGATGTATGTCTTTGACTAATGAGGATTGGAATGGATTTTGACCACATATGATTAAGAGGGAACTTCAAAAATTTAAGCTTCAAAGATGAAACTATTCAAAGATGAATCTTGGGTGGAGACAACTTATGTAAATGAATAATATATTATTATATAAAATATTAAATAGTATGTAGTGACTTTACATAGAATACATTTATATATTATATATATTAAATTAATAAATAGTATAAAAAATATTATATTTTCATATAAAATTTAATATTATATATAATAAAATAATAATAACATTTGATGCATCTATTCCATTCTGTGGTCTATTATATAAATTTAAATTGGAAGTTTTTCATATGGTAGTTGTAACCTCCATATAGGAAACTATAACAGCCAATGTGGTGCCTAATTTGAGATACATCTGACCATCACAACAGTTAGAAAACTTATGAAAACACTGGTGGGGATTTGAATAAAATTTCTAGTAGACTAACCAATAGTGGTAGTGCTTATGTTCTTAGCAATTATAATCACCCAAAAGTGATATTTGAGTTCTAATAAAGCTAACTCAGACTAAATATCCCTAGCTTAGTCCTAGACCTATCATAGAGGCTATTATCACACTTATCCATCCTTCGTATGGGCCATAGGCATCCCTAGATAGCTCTAAAGTAGTGTCAGACCCTATTTTCATAATACTTTCCCTTCATGCCTGGTGTTGTTCAACTGAGACACTAGATCCCAGAAAAGGACACTAGTACCACATGGTGCCAGTGTCCCCAAAAAGGTGCTAATGTTATTTTACCTATATATTTTCAAATAGATATCTTTTAAAAACTAAATTCTCCTAAGGCTGGCTATTGGACTCCTCATTTTGGCTTATGGCATATAATGAGAATGGCATGGGAAGACCATGACATGAAATACAATGGTGTAGAATACCATGATGTGAGAAGACCTAGTAAAAGGAGAGGCATAACAAATGGAAAATTTGAGAATAGAAGACTTAGTCTATTATCAAAAGACTTGGGGAGTGTAAAGGAAGTGGGAAATATTTGAGGAAAACTTCATAAGGATAGAAAAGAATTCAATCACACATGAGTATCACACCATCCCAAATGAATAAGGACACTTGAAAACAAGGATCCAACACCTAATGAGAATATAGGGGTGTAAAGGCCTAGGTCCATAGGAAAAATAAGTAAATGACTACCATGATTCCCTATCCACTAGAGATCATTGGCTAGTCACTAAAAGTGTCATAATTAATATAATAAATTGGTCAGGGAAAACCAAGTGTAGATACCCCTTGTGTATATATTTATAATTCTATTGAGCATTGGTATTATGTAATGACTAAGAGTGGTAAATAGTAGAATTATAGAAGTTATTGTAATCTTGATATTGCACTATAGTTTATAGTTAAGTTGCATCATTGAGTTACCATCATATCTATTATTCAACTTATGGTTCATATTTAGATATAATGAATAAAATATATGTTATCTAAATGTTTGAAATACATACTTTTAATCTAATGGAAATTATCTTCTTAATCGTGTTTGTTTACAAAATTTAAACAAGGTCCACAATGGTGTATTTCTTATTTTATTTAGTCAGTGATTAATATATATGAATAAATGCCAATATATGACATGTTTATTACTATGTGACATAACCCATGAGAATTGGTTTATTTTTGTGTGTTTTTGGGTGAACATGCAAGATCTTAGTCTTGTGTGAAATACAGACATGCTAGATTGTTGGGAACTAAATACCTCATTAACCCTAGGGAAAAGATGATAGAAAATCCCAACATTTTGGTTCCACTATCGGGTCTCATAATATTGTTGCATAGAAATGGAAAATAGTTGAGCAATTACCTCTCAAAAATAGTTAACAATGCCTTATCAGGGTCAAAGATAATTTTATAATTCCTTATCTTAAACAAAGAGGTTCTACACATGCATGGTTTGAACAACATATCTATAAATCTTTATATTCAAAACATTATTTGTCTATGTCCCTAATCATTTTCATGCTTGGCTATCAACCTATGGTTAAGACTAGTCATGAAATTTTGGGTGAAGGGAAGCTTGGAAGATATAGCATCAAAGGATCTTAGCACATTTGGGAGCATCATGGACATGAGATGTTAATATCAAGTGGATATGGGTGTTGAATAGCTATGTCATTGAGTGTGTTGTAACCAGTTACTCTTGTCCAAAAGAAACAATGTTCTAGTTCATCCAAAAATCATGTGTTTTGTATATTAGGCATTTTCCATTATAAGTAAATACATTTTTTATTTACTCTAGGATTGAATTATGCCTATAGAGGGATAAACCTATCATTATATGAGAATAATATTTGAGAGGGGAATATAAGATTATTGGTGAAGGATTGTTGTTTCAAAATGGTCTCTAGTCAGCAAGAGTCATGAAAGCATAAATATGATGAAGCTTGACAAAGGGTTATAGATGTAAGTAGAGTAGGAAGGAGTTGGGAAGACTCTATAAGTGTTGTCAAGATCCATAGGGAAGTGAAATAATAAAATAAGTAGGACTCATCAACTTTTACATCGTGACCAATGCCAACTTTATCATATGTGGGAGAAAGTAGTTGGATGGTGGATACTGAAAAACCCATTCTAAACCAACCTAGTTCCCCAACAATAGTTTGAGCTCATGATTTTAAGCTAGACACATTAATTATACATAACTGGGATATATATAGTGTAGATTCAGAGACTAACCTTGTAAGATAACCTCTTATTGATAAAGTTTTAAACCATAGTGAATTGACACTTTCTTTTCCTCTTAAAGGTAATTTCATGGCTCAACTTGGTATGCATGGTGGACCCAACATAATTAGTGGATAAAGTGATATTCCAAGACTAATAAATCAACCTAATATTTCACCCAATGCATCTGGTGTTTTTGTTGTTGTTGGCGGCTGATAGGAAGATTAGGAGGTGGAGATGGAGGAAGTGGTGGACTTTTTCCCCTCCCCCCCAAAACAATAGGACTTAGGAATTCTTAGTAGTCACCATTATAAGTACCTCAAATACAGACTATGTATTATGAAACGATTCTTCATTTAATAGAATATTGAGTCATGGAGAATGTCATAGAGTATTTTTATAAGTGTGGACTCATATAGAGGGTGTGTGATATAACTTCTTCAGAGTGAAAAACATAATTTACAACCACAATTATGGAAAGAAAACACAAGTGGTATAAGAAGTATGACCCTCAACAAGCATTAATTGATTATTACCACATCAAGACAACATTTACTTAAGATTTCGTTATTCTATAATTAAAGAAACAAAGTATTGATTCATTGAATGACATAAAATAAGAGCTAACCAAAAGTGTGTGTGATTATGATGCACGATTGAAAACATTCTTGTCTAATATCTCATTTGATATTAATTTCATTCATCATGCCCAATGGTTCATGGATGTCTTGTTACTTCCCTTTAGCTGAATGTTATCTCAAAAAGCCTTTACTAACCTATGTAAAGCCCTTAAATTTACCCTTTGTGTTGAAGTTGTTCATATCATTAACATTGGAATCAATCACTCTATGGAATATCAAATAGATTTAATTGAATCAAAGTTAGAAAAGATGAGTATAAACAATGATCATGATGCTCATAGTGGTCTTTGGTGTACCGATTATGAGTTTGAAGGTCATAACAAAAATAATTATCCTCGAAAGAACATTCCTACTGTATTAAAGTAGTCTTGTCAAATTTTACACAAAGAGCATGATGTATGCTCTTGTCCTCCATTATAACGGGATACAAATTCTAAAGTTTCTAAATAATTTAAGATATTCAATGCATATACCAATGAAACAAATGACTATAATCTGATCAATGATATACATGAAGTGTGTGCATGTGGTATACATCAAACTTCTATTTCAAAGAATCAAGATAATGTTGGGTATCATGAATAAGTATGAGGACAAGGATAAAGAGGTGGATGTTTTCCATAAAAAATGTTCTATAAATTTGGATGTTCATATCACTATCAATGAGATTGTCTATTCTATCTACTATGTGTTTTTTTTTAAAACATCACTAGTTGGAGGAATGTCCTGATTTGTAGACAACCATCGCAAAAGAAATAATAAAAAGGTACTAGTATGATATGCATTGATAAACCAAACTAGAGACCACACTCTATAAATTTTATGACCTAATAGGTTAATATCACAACACATAGGGGTGGACAATCCTATTCTACATCTATTCCACCCATTGAGAAGGTACAATGAAAAGAGTCTCATGCAATGAAGTATCATGATGCTCAGTAATAGAAAAAACTGATTCAATATTCTATGACCTTGGTAGATTAATTAAAAGGGGAATTTCGTTTCATTACATATCATGATTTTACCCAACGTGATGATATGTTAAAATTTGTTGAATAAAAAAATTCAACATAGGATGACTTACAAGAACTTTGCAAGAATGTATTAAAAGAGAATATTTTCCCACAACTAATTAATGAGCTTAATTATTAGGTGTCAAGGCTAAATAAAGAACATTGATTAAACCATGCTAAATTACAATATACTCCTATTCCTCCTATCCCTCAATAGGATAAGGAAATACTAGTGAATGATTCCATCGATGGATGAGTGATCTATGATATTTTAGTCAACACTGGAACTAAGGTCAATGTCATTACAAAGGATGCATGGTGAAAAATCTCCATTAAAAAAATATCTTCATGTATTTTTTATGTCCAATAAAACCCATGCTTGGCCAATTAACATTGTTAAAAATGCAACAATCAATATCCTTGAGGTACCTCTCAAGGCTGACTTTTAAGTTTTAGAATTGGTTGAGGCTAATGAATATCTAGCCCTATTGGGTCATCCTTGGTGTTATGAAAAAAATGTTGATTTAAGTTTAAAATACTATATATTTGTTTTAAAAATACTAATGAACAAGACATCATCCTCTTATACCAAACACATGGGCCCCGTATGTAAAACATATTAGTGTAGATAATGATATTAATCACATATATAATGCCATAACTCAAGGTAGTGAGCATTATGATCCTACTCCTGATGTCATTCTCTGACAGATGGACACATAGTATCTTTACGATACTGTAAGTAATGCGTTTAATTATGTGGCCCAAGGTGACTATAACCTTACTGGTAGAATGTGTGGTGTCATTATCAGTTATGAAGACATCCTACACGAGTATCGAAAGTGGCATAGATTTTTTCATCTTGTCAATATAAAATTCATGTAGGGACCAATTGTGGCTAAACTACTTGAAAGGATTGATGAAGATCCATAGTTTCACAGGAAAATAGAATATGTGACATCATCTAATGACTTGAGGCTTTATACAATTCTTATATTGATCGTATGCATTCATTGACTCACTTTCTTAATGGTATGGTATCAAGGTGTTCACAAACTCATAATTAGTATCTCCTTCATTAGGAAAAAGTATGATCTACCTTACATCACAGGTTTCATTATGCCATCCATGTACGAGGTATAATAAACTATAGTAAATTCTGAGTACTAGAACCACACCTAGAATCCTATGAGATAATGTGATCAGTTAAAGAATATTTCTTGCTACAATACATGTGGGAACATGCATTTTATAGTGCCTTATGCACTTGGGATAACACATGGTATATTCATGAGGAATGCCATTTAGGTACCCATTTCTAGCATTTTTAAAAAAATAACATGGTCTCGATGTTTTCTTATTTTTCCCTAAGGATGGATTTGTGCCTCACACTACAAATAATGCATACAACATTTCTTGGTGACCCCAGTCCTATCGAGGATCACCTATGACACATACATGGTGTACCAAAACAAGCCTTGGTCATTTTTAATGATCCAATAGAACAATCTTCCTTCACACTAGAACCTATCCTCCACCATTCACACTGTGAATAAATTAGAAAAGGAAAGCAAAAGCTCTAGTTCTGTGTTGATGAAGGTGAAGGTTACAAATTTCCTAACCCATTGACAAATAATTTAGATGTCCCCATGAACTATGGTAATTAGTTATTCATGATACTAGTGCTGATTCAAACCATCCATACTTATAACCACTTCAAACCATACAATGCAACATGGGAATAGAGGACACACAAAATATTTCTATTATGTGTAACTAATAGCCTAATTTTGATATTTATAAAGTGTTTAAGTTATTGAAATAATACTAAGATGTTTTATGTAGGAATTATAGTGAAATTAAAGTTATGCACCTGTCCTTAGGAAAGATTCATATTAAACTGATTGAAGGTGTTCAAATAGCTATAAAATGGCCTTAGATAATGAATCCATATTTACATGCCCAAGTGAAAGAGGAAATTTATAGTGTATTGCGTACTGGAGTTATTACTCCAATTGATGAGTTTGTGTGGGTCAACCCCATGGTGATAAACATAAATAAAGATGGGTGCATCATAATTTGTGTATATTATTAAATACTTAACACATCATGTGTGACTAATCCATTTTTTTTGCCTTTAATCGAAGAAATCCTTAAAGGTGTCACTGGGTGTGAAATTTACACCTTCACAGATGGGTTTTTTGAATACCATCATGTTTACAACATAGAGATGGATATACCTAAGACTACATTTGCCACTTAGTGGGGGTATTTTTAATATACCATCATGCCATTCAACTTAAATAACACACCCATTATGTTCTCCTGAATGGTCATTTAGGCCTTTAAAGACTTCATCCAAAAGTTTCTTCAAGTTTTTTTGGATGATTGGATAGTATATGGCCTAATGAAAGACCACTATTCTAATCTCATGCTTATTCTTGAGCATTGTAGAATGCTTCAAATCTCACTCAATTTTAAAAATGTCTTTTTGATACTCCATTTGGTGTTATCATTTGTCAAATTATATGCCAAGATGGACTTTTGGTGGACCCCAGTAAGGTTGTCATCATCCTCCATCTACTAGCACCAACATCCTATTGCATAGTTTACACTTTTCTAGGTCATATTGGGTACTATCAAAAATTCATTTGAGGTTATGAAAATATTATTATGCTATTATAAGATATCTTGAAATAAGATGAACACTTCATCTAGATTTGAGCATGCCAAGACAATTTTGTATTCTTGAAAGACAAGATCGTCACTATACCAACCTTTTGGTTCCTCGATTAGACTAAACCATTTCATGTCCTTATCGATGATTCAAGTATGGTTTTTAATACAAGACTTGCATAGACTAGGGAGGGTCACCCCAATCACACTAATTAATTTTCAATTAGAAACCATACTCTGATCAAGAGAAACTATACCACAATGGGTTGCGTAACACTCTCCATGGTTTATGCCTTATAAAAGTTCCCATAGTATATGTTGGTGGTTTTTTTATGTTCTATACAATCCATAAAACATTGAAATATATGGTTAATAAACCTTTGTTACATGGTCACATTTTTTTTTTGGATTATTTTCTTCCAAGAATTCTAATTCTTTATCATGGTCAAGCCAAGTAAGACCAATTACAGTCCTAACCACCTCTCCATAATTGATTCTGATGAGACATTGTAATTCATTAAAGATGAATTGCTTGAAATACATATATTTAATATTTAACATGTTCTTCAGGAGTTAGAAGAAATTGTATCCTTGTTAACTACTATCACAACTCCATATCATTTAAATACACAAGCTAAGAAACAACTAGCCTTTCATACTACACCATTCAAGCTCATTGTAAGGGACCTCTATAATATTTGATGAGATGAAATCCTTTAACATTATGTCATGAAAAATAGGCTCCCTAATGTACTCCATGAAGATCATGAAGGAATTACTTGATGAAACTATGTCAGTGAGGCTACTATGCATAAAGTTTTGTTAGCTAGTCTATGGTGCCCTATGCTTCTCCAAGATCCCAAGCTTCATACACTATAATGGGATAAATGTTAGTGGATAAGGAAACCAAATCACCAAGATACGATGACTTTACATGCAATTATATCATAGGATCTATTTGAGAAATGGGATATTAACTTTGTTGGACTCATCAACCTAACTGGATGACATACAGTTTCCCTCTATGTCCTCACAACAACCAATTATGTCACATGCTTGGCTATAAATATGCCAACATGATATTTTCCTAAGACAACTAAAACATGCTTCATATGGGAACATATTATCAAAATATTTGGATCTCCATTGAGTTTTACTAGTGATCACAATACACACTTCCTTGATGAGACTACATATGTATTATTAACCAAATTTATTATTTTCCATCACAAAACAACACCATATCATCCCCAAGTAAATGACATAAATAAAGAATTAAATGAAATATTGGAAAAAAAACTTACAAAAATTTGTAATATTGGACGCACAAACTATGATTATGAAGTTTCTTTAGTTCTTTGGGCTTATTGGATAACCTACAAATGCTTTAATAAAAGTACACCTTTCAATATGGTGTTTGGCATCGAAGAAATTCTACGAGTTGAATTATTGGTTCCTTCTCTTCATATTGCATACATTTGATAACTAGACAATGGACCATTATTTAAAGCATGATTATATTCCTTTTTTATGATTGGATGAAGCATGTTTCCTTGATCATTAGAGTCAAGATTTGTATGAATGAAAATAGAAAACATGGCATGATCACCACCTCAAACTTAAGATATTTATACTAGGGATACAATTTTTACTTTATGACTCTAATTTCACATGCCACTATGGGAATCTATGTGTTCACTGATATGAAACTTTTATTATTCATAATATTCATCCTCCTGACGTGTGTCATTTAAAAGTATTAGATGGCCAATTTCTTCCTGGTCATTATAATGGTGGCTGACTATGGCCATATTTTTCTACTTGATATTGTTTTCAATTGTACTAATAAGTTGTATTCCATTAGTTCATGAATTATTATTTTCAATAAAGTGTTTCCTTAGTTGAACACCCCTTTTGTTTTTTGTTTTTTTATTTCTCTTTGTAAATTTGTACTTATATTCTAATGAAGGACCATGATGCACATTTAGTGTTGGGTAAGGGGTGTTACATATGATGGTAAATAGTCTATAGGGATGTGTAGTCAATCAAATATGTACAATGATAAATATTCTCACCAACAATATGAATATTAATACTCAAATATTTCTACATCTGTCATCCTCTTTGAGAAAAATGTAGGATAAAATGTGTTAATAATATAAAGATGTAGTGGTTATGACAAGTGTACCAACATCATGTCATGGTAATACCGTTACTCACATTTGTTGTGATAAGTGATGGTCAAAGAGATAAGACTCTTAATCACATTAAATAAGATAAGTTATTATCAAAGAGATGGGAGTATTAAATACAAGTTACCCCCTCCAAACTATAAAAGTACATTTGGGGGTTCATTCTAAACATTGCCTTTTCTTCGAGTGTGATTTTACAAAGATGAAGAGTGAACAACAAATGTTCAGGCAATTCCAAGACAAGTGCAAAGAATAATTTCCTAGATCATTAATCATTGAGAGTGTGGTTTTATCTGAATGAACATTGAGAGATAACTAATGTAAAATAACACAAAGGAAATTTGATGCATTGTAAGCTGTAGAGGATAACATCTACCATTTATGGGCATCAAAGCAAGATAGCTAGGATACTTCCACAATAAAAATTTATTCCTTTGGGAATATTGAAAGGCCATGCCTAAAAATTTGATCTCTAGGAAGGGTGATGTGGACTAATAAAAATTCCAAATGAAGAAAGCCAATACCAGCTATACCAAAGGAAGAGGAGCTACGTGTTGGTGGGGAAATAATATTAATCAGTGAGGAAACACCTAAAGAATAAAGTGAACACACAGAAGGTGAAGTAATAGGGATGGTATGCCAAACTGAGAATAAATCCTAAGTACCTCCACCTCCACCTTTGATAACAGAGGAGATGTAGTACCCAAAAATGGTGTTATGATTGAAGAACTAGGTATCAAATGTTCCCACTTGTACCATTTTTTAATATAACCACCGACAACCTGGAAATGAGGTTGAGTTTAAAAATGATTACAAGGTTGAACACTAAAACACTAGGAGTAAATTATTCTATGATTTGAAAATCTTCAATATCTTGGACTTTAGAGGGATCTTCTAGATTTTCAACCTCCCTTATTTTGGAAATACTATAGTGGAATTAAAATTTATGCATTCACACATGCATGAGGACTATAACTATTTTGATGGGCATTGAATGAAAATCATGGATGAAATAATAAGGTATCATGGTTTCAATAATCTAGTGTAGACCTTGATTTTTATTTAGAGGAATCAGAGCAAATACAAAATACTTTGATGGTATTAGAATACTAGAAATAGGGCCATGCCATGCATATTAACAACTTAAAATACCCTACCCTTTGAGTAGCAGTGCATATGATAGTGATCGATGGAAGGAGGTAGCTATGGCCTACCTATATGTCATTCCCCAAGTAACTAAGGGTGTAAAGTATAATTGGGAAATGTATTTTGCCAATAAAATTGTAATATATGTGGAAAAGACCCATTGGAAACCTAACCGTATGTTATTGTGGGTTGTATTCCTTTTGTTAATTGTGTTTGATGAAATTGGTGTACTTAATTGCACCTCTATAGAATTGAAGTTACTCTATCCACCTAAAAACAAGTTCCCTATAGAGGGATACAAAGAGTTCACATGCCCTAGTTATGTTACTCTAGCTTTTAATCTCAATATGAATTCATGGTATGATGGTATGAAGGAAGCCTTTGGGAATGAATGGCACATTGTAAAGGACTTACCCATCCAGACTAGAAATCAATCTAAATTTGTTGTCAAGTAACATTTTTATCTTGTGCGTATTATGATGGACCCCTCTAGATAGATTTTTACTTCATTGAAGCTACCTTATGATTTCATAATGTAGTTCTTTATAAACTCAATCAACCACATTTATGATGTACAACCCCCAACCCTTGAATAAGATTTAATTCACTCAAAGATTTAAACTCTGCAAAATGTTTGGATATCTTGAGAAGAAACCATACAAAGAAAAGTATGAGATAGACATAACTGACATCAAGATTCATCTAACCATGGTAGGGTAGTCAATTCATAATCTCTTTTATATGATGAGGCCTATGAACAAATATTTAGGAAGCATAGAACATGAGATATAAGCTTCCTTGAATGCCACCAATTGATAGGAAGAAGCGTACTAGGCATGATGCCAACATAATTTTGTAGATAGAACCACCAAAAAGGTAAAGGGCTACCTAGGAACCACCACTAAGGATTTTACCACTAAGCACTCCTTAACATAAGGAGTCACCAACAAGGTATTTACCTATAATAAATCCACCAATAATAAAACTAGAAGTCTTAGAACCATCAACACAAACTTCTCTATTTGAACAAGAAGAGCCTAAGGATGGTAACAGGTAAGAGATGAAAGAATTACTAGAAACCATGGGGATATCTAAATAACAAGAAGAGATAGACTTAGAATAACACTGACATTGATGAAAGAGGATGAAACCACCTTTTTAGAGGTATAATTAGATGTTGAATATACATTCAACAAAGAGAGGGATGTCTGTAAATTAGAATAATTGAGTGGGATGAACATCAATACTCCCTTGGCATAAGATAGGGATGTCAAGATCCTTATGTGGGATCCCATAATAAGAAAGTAGTCTATTGACACTGTGGTCCAACCACCTACAGTCAATTAAACCACCAACTTACACACATAATACCAGACATGCATTCTTGATAAATTATTATATTTGTATTCGCATTTTCATCTTGAGGATTCCATTGTAGACACCAAGCATTAGATGTCATTTTTATTAAAAATGTATAATGTGGAAAAACATTTGGAAATGGCCCCTGATTTCTTGGTATTAGATTCAAAAGCAACAATGTTTCCCACACCTCTTTGGTTAAATCCGCAATAATTTTCTCCTCTACAAACTACTATAACATTACTTAAAATGGCCTTTGAAGTAGAATGCCAAAATGTGCTTTTAGATTCTAATCTACATCATGTAGAACAAAAACATGGTAAGGTGGTGGAGCTATTTGATAAATAAGTTAGCACTCAATTAAAAATTGAAGAGGAAGTTACTAAGCTGAAACACTAGCTAGAAGTCACTATAGTAATGAAGGTGAAAACATTAAATTTATGTAAGGCTATTCTGGGCTAAGAACCAACATTATGAGATGGGATCCTTTTATAGGGAGAGGCTATTGATAATATGGATATTCTTGTGGATATCCTATTAAATTATTGTAAGGATCATCTTGCACCAAGAAATGAAACAATATGTGTAGACAAATAGTTCATCGAAGCAATGGAAGTATGCAAGCATACCTTACAATGAGTTGATGAGGTAATCCCCATCCTGGATGGCAATTTTGAGAAGCTTACATGGCCTAGTAAAATTTTGGAAGATCGACTCTAGGGAGAAGAGTTTAAATGATAATAATTGGTAGATGTTTTCTTGTTAATAAAGGAGCACACTAATCATGCAAAGGCATTCAAAGATGTCAAAAGTATGGAAGAAATAATAAACACACATCTATAAGAAATAAATTCAAAATTTGTGGTATCTGAGGATAAGTTATGAATGATGTAAACATGCTTGAAGAGGTCTAAAAGGATGCTTCCACATCCCTATAGCAATAGCTCAATAATTTAAGTGAGTATCCCAATCAACCTAAGGAGACTAAAAAGTTGAAACTAGTAATCCAAAAAATAACAAAAAAGCTACTAGACACCTTATCAAAATAGTAAGGTGTAATAAAGGAGATTGAATAGGTTGGCCCTAAAATTTTGTTTGAAGTTAGGACTAGTGATTAGTCTAGGATGGACTAAGAACATAGTGTGTGTTTATGTTGAACCCCTAATTTTGGCTAAGTATTTTGGCTTATGGTGTGGAACAAGCATAAAACATAATGATTATGGTGTGGAATGAGCATACCCTTAGAATGAGCATGGTACATGAAGACCATGGCATAAAATACCATAGTATTAGAATACCCAGTCAGAGGAGAGGCATAACAAATAGAGAGCTTGATAATGGAGGACTTAGTATATCAATGAAAGACTTGTGGAGAATGAACGAAGTGAGAAATGGTTGAGGAGTGATTTTCAAGGACCTAAGAGACTTCAATCACACATGAGTTTCACACCATCCTACATGAAGGAGGATAATTGGAACAAGGATCCAACACTGAATGGGAATATAGGGGTACAAAGGCCCGAGTATATATGAAAAATAAGTAAATGCTACCAAAACTCTTGATCCACTGAAGATCATTGGCTAGTTACTAAAATTTTCATAATTTATGTAACAACTTGGTCAGGGAAAACCAAGTATAAATAACCATGTGTATAGATTTTTAATGATGATGAAAATTGGTATTATGTAAAAATTGAGTGTGGTAAATAATGAAAATGTAGAATTTATTGTAATCCTGATATTATACTACAGTTGATAGTTAAGTTGATTAATTGAGTTACCAATATGTCTATTATATAACTTGTGGTTCATATTTGAAAATAATTAATAAAATCTACATTATCTAAATTTGTGCAATTCATAATTTGAATCTTATAGAAATCATATTCTTAATCATGTTTGTTTATGTTAATTGAACAAGGTCCACATCGGTGTATTTGTTTTATATTTAGTCAGTGATTAATATATATGATCAAACACTAATATATGACAAGTGTATTACTGAGCAACATAACCCACAAGAATTGGTTTCTTGCTACATGTTTTTGATGAGTGCATAAGATCTCAGTCTTGAATTAAATCCAAATACATTAGCTTATTGTGAACTAGATACTTTAGTGCCCCCAAGAAAAAAATGATAAAAAAAATCCAACATTGGCATAGACATATTTTATCATCAACACAAATAATACATATTATATATAGATGACTTTTATCCCTATAACCAGTAGATATAAATCAGATGCAAAATACACATTCAAACATAAAATAGGTTTAGCACAATTAAGGTTATCAATCCCTATTCTACCCTACTTTTACATATTACCATCCACAACATTCCTAATCTCATATTTTCTAGATTTCTAGTCTCAATCACATTCAAAGAACTCAAGGACACTATTGTAGTAGCATCACTTGCACTTGTACTAGCACTTAGGTGTGGAAAACTACATCAAGATTGATCCATCCATGAGGTATTGGTATGTAGGCAACTCTCTTCATAGTGGGGGTTTTAGGATGTCCATCCTACCCTAATAATGAACACACTTCTTAACTCATTCCCTAGTCACTTTCAGGAATAAGGTGTGCACAATAAATCAATTATTATAAGTAAAATATTGGGTTACAAAACATGTGCACATAGGAACAAATCCTAGATATCCTTACACAAGTGTATCCAGAATCTCAGGACAGTCTTGCATAGAGGACACTACTGCTAATATCAAGACACTACCACAACTTTTACAACAATGGTGTTATTTCCCAATTATGGTGCTATTTTATATGAGGGGTTATGACACTATGATCTAATTTATGATACTCAAATCAAAATTGATCTCAAATTACAACACCTAGACCATCCATATCATGTGTTTTCTAGATAAGTCATTATTTTCACTATTTGTTACTATTTTTAGAAAAGTTAAAGCTATTCAATTCTATAACAAATCAATGGATATATTTATTGCATATTATTTACCTAATTTATTATACTCAATTATTTATAAAATATAGGATTTACATACACTAATTCATAAATGGTTAAAATATTTTGTGATCTTGGGTTACTTCAAACATTGTACAAACCCTAACCCTATATGCTCTTAGGGTTTGTATCCTTTTTGTGTCTATGCTTAGATTTTAGTTCCAAAATTTTAGATTTGTTTCAATATTTATTTTCTAAAATATTTATTAGATTAAATTTATTTAAAGATTTAAAATATACAACTTATTTTCATACTTCCTAAACTACAATGGCCGAATTTAAAAACAAATTGAATGAGACAAATAAGAGACAATTGTAAGATTTTTGTGCTGAAAAATTAGGATATATAAGATGACCTCATCACTATTATTCTGGAAGAACTTAAAAAATCAAACAATGGTTAATCTTCTACTCCCCAAGCTAATAACATTGTTACACCTACAGTGGGGCTAACTTCACTAGCACAACAACCAATTGTAACTCAACAAATTTAAGTGACAGATAAACCTCTTTTGTCTATTTCTTTAACTCTAAATGTACAATCCTTAATGCATGAGATTCATACACTACATGCTAAGGTGTTACATCTTTTGAAGAGATCCACTAGGCCATTACATGTATTATATTCTAATGTTCTGTTATATAAACTTTTAGTACATCACATACCATCAAATCTCTTGACTTTTAGATTTTTTTAACCTAACATTACATTATATGATGGTAAGGGTGACCCATAACACCATCTCCAAGATTTGCATGCATCATGTTTTGACTACGTGTTTAATTATTGACTTATCATAAATTTATTTCTATATATTTTAAATTATTATGCCTTACATTCATTTTATGACTTTTCAAATCAATATATCACAACATTCAATCCTTTGATAGACATATTTTTATCACACTTATCCATAAATATCAGTAACAAGATCTCATATGCTTAAGTTGCATAGTTAAAACAAAATCCAAATGAACCTACCATAAAATATGTCTTACAATATAATACTATGATTACAATGAATTATATGAGTATCATATGGCACCATGACCTATAAAAAATATATGAATAATCCTAAAACATAAATATAATATTTTATTGAGGATAACATTATTGATGTGGGCACACCCATAGAGGCACTAAAAATACAACTAGAAGCTAAGGAATTAAATATATTCTCATATCCATTTCCTAAGGAAAAATACAATGAGACAGGGATCATTTCTGGTGTTTTCCACATATATCAGGCATATCCACCACCATCTTCATATAATACTATTATAGAAGAGGCACACCCATTGCATAATATCATTATTATGTACCATACTATAGTTCCTACTAAAATACTCATCACCATCTCAGAGTTAGATATTTTTAGAATCATAATCACTGAGAGGGGGAGGGGGTGGTGAATCAATTTCTTCAAAACATTCATTAAATTTCACTTAAGTGTATATGAACCATTCATACAAACATGAACATCTAGAAAAATATATACAACCAAACAAGATCATGAAACAATGTAACACATGACATATGTGGGAAACCCTTAAGGGGAATAAAATCCACTAATCTCTTCAAATGGAATATATTCCTACAATACAAAAACCAATCTTTAGTGAATATCCAACTCCACAAGGAGCACCAACCCTAACTAGTCAAGTACCCACTCAATTGGGATTTAGTAATCACCAACTTGGAAGAAGGCACCACCCCATTAGATGACTAAGCACCAACTCATCCACCTAAAATTTTTTATCACCTTTATAAAATCCATTTTTCTCATATAATATATGATGATCATGATATTTATGTCTTCTCACTCTTCTATTCCTTCCTAACTGCCTTCTAGGCTTCTTCCCTCAACTAGGTCTCTTCAAAAAAGATTAGGTCATATGAAACTGATATTCATCTATAGTACCTCTATTATATATTCATTAAAGTTTATATACAACTATTTTATGGACTATAATACCTACTTTATCTCCTTAATGTGTTATTTCCTTTTCTTGTACTCTCTATCTCTAACTCACCAATTAGGCCTATTAGGCCTTATTCTTATACAATTCTCTAGATCACACATATTTTGGTTAGTAAAACACACTTATAAAATTTTATTACCATTAAAAAATGTATTATAAAATATTTAATACATGAAATAATCATTATAATAGGTATTACACAACTTAAAAGACCAAAACCTCTTTTAGGCCTTAAGGAGACCTAATTCAATTAGGCCTTCATAAGTACACATTACCCTTTGATCTCC
Organism: Torreya grandis; assembly: GCA_037957365.1. NCBI lineage: Eukaryota > Viridiplantae > Streptophyta > Pinopsida > Cupressales > Taxaceae > Torreya > Torreya grandis. Next base: position 483,080 of record JARHVA010005490.1, read on the forward strand.
TTAAAATGATTTAAAAATATAAAAATGGTATTAAAAATTCATATACCAATCAAATAGGCCCCCAGAAATCTCATCTTATGTCCATGTATCTTTTTAGTTCTAACCAACACTTGAAGCAGACCATTAATACTGTTTACATTAGACCTTTATACACACAAAAAGGTTTGTCTTGAAAAAATAAATATAAATAGTTATTTATGCAAAAAAGATTAAAATAATCACATAAAATAAACTTCAAGACCTAAAAATATTCACCAAGTTCATTATAATTCATCACACATGGAAAAAAGACTCAAAAACACTCCTCCAACTTGCTTAGTCAAAATTGTCAACTTGCCTAAAAAACTAGTTAAGATGAACTTGACATTGGAACCAATTATCTATCTATTTTTTGATATTATATAGGTCACATTTTAAATATTTATATGCATTAAAATTCATTAAAGTGACCTTAAAAGTGTTAAATACAACATTCTTCATGATTGTGTATTTGGAGCTATAGGTAGGTTTTTATGTGTAAGTGAGAATAATGTTCCTATTTTATTTTGACAAGTTTGGAAGCACACCAATAATTTATTGATGTATTATATGTTCCATATGATCTAATACATTCATTTGGACTATTGGAAGGTACCTGTATAGATGTTGATGGCCAAAGTTTCTTGATGGTGTTTTGGAGCTTTTTGGCAAATCAAATTGAGCTTATTTAAGTAGTGTTTTTAAGTAGTTGGAGCCTAATATAAGATTTATAATGTATTTTATGATGACCTTGAGTTCATGAATTTTCCATACATATGTTTATTGTGCCTTGAAAGTGTCTATACAAGGTGTTTTAGTTGTATCTTTGCAGATAATGTTTTTGGGGTAATTAGGCCTAATAGGTCTTTATGGCCTAAATGAGATCTCATAAGGAAAGTGAAGGATGTGAGAATTATTGAACATGTAATAGGTTACTTAAGGTCTAAAATTAAGTTTTTCAAAATTTTAATTACTTTGGTGATGGCCATATGGGCCAAGATAATATTTTGATTGATCATTATATTTAAAATATCCTTAATCATTTTTTGTGGTTGACCCTAATGGATCAATGTCTTGACAGACCAAGAGTGTGAGTGATATAGTGATTGGTATAAGTACAAGGCCTAATAGGCCTATTTGGACTAGTTAAGGTATGTGAGTGTAAGAAAATAAAAGAGAACCTTGAGGATAATAATTAGGTATTGAGAATGATAAAAAAAGGGAGATAAACTGTGATTAACATATGATATAACTTTTGCATATAGATGACAAGGTCAGTTGACCTAATAAGCCTAGTAAGAGGCATGTTTGACCAAAGAAGCCTAGAGGTTATTTTGAGAGGGGAAAAAGGTTGAGAAGATCTGAATGGGTTGATTGTATATTGATATGCATAATATATGTGTTACTAGTGTATGATAGTGATTGGAATCTATATAGATAAGATAGAGAGATGAAACTGACGTCACCATCTCCTGGTTGAGCAATAAGGTATCTTGAGGTGATCAAGCTGATCTGGGCTAAGTTAGTAATTTTTCAATAGGGAGTGGGAGTTTCCTTATAGGTTAGAGATTTTATAAGTGTCCTTAAAGTGGATATGTTGGTGTTGAGTCACTTATGGGTTGGGTGCCTCCTTGCAAGTTAGAACTTTCTAAAGTAGTTGAGTTGGTACTTGACTATTGAGGGGTTGGTGCTCCTTGTGGGGTTGGTGCTTCAATAAATATTGATAAATTACTTATAGGTATGTATTCCAAGTGGCATGTTAATTGATATTATCCCCCATGAGGGTTTCTTACATAGATCTTGTGTTTTTGTGTTATGTTCTTTCTTCATGCTCATATGAATTATTTATCATGCATTGATACATATATAGAATAGTTTGAATGTTTGATAAATGATAATTGGAATTGAAAGAAATTTTTTTTACATTGATTCACACCCACCCTCTCAGTTGTGTTTCTAACACTCTAACATCATGGTGTAATTATTTGTGCCTATGTTCTTAAGGAATTTCATATTCAACATGGTGTTTTTTAGGGTCTTATTGCACATTCTTATCTTTATGACCATGAAAATATCATTCAAAAATTACTATATGATCATGAATTTCATTCAACGATCAAGAATCTAGTCATGTTTTCTAGTTTGCTATATTGCTAGATAAATAGGATCAAACTGAGGGTTTGCATTGGAGGGACCCTCAGTAAGAGGTATCCAATGAACCATTCTCATTTGTCAAAAAAATAGGGGAAAACATATATTTTAGTGGACTCATTAGGTCTGAGAGCTAAACCTTAAGCTTTGATACCACAATGATAGACCCAACTGATTCTAATGCAAAATAACATTAATTTTTTTAAACAATAAATCTCATTATTAATATATATTACAACCATTAGTTTAAAACTAAAACTAAATGAATCTCATATAATAGATGCATGAAACACATCATCCCACTAGCATATTAATCATTACTTAGTAACAATAATTAAACATAACATAAAGTTGTGAAATTGATCATCTAACATTAAGGCATACTAACTACTTTATGTGTAGATACATTTCATGAATCAGTTGAAAATAAAACTACATCCACTGATATTTGTAAATTATAATGTTTTATACAAATACACATCCACTATTTTGTTAATTATACATCAATAATTAAGGTACAACAAGGTATAATATAAAATGTATAGAATGATAGTAAAAAAGTACAATAAGACCCGTAGGTAAAAATATATGATCCATCACTTAGACCAAGTGTAAATCCATCTACTTGAATTGGTTGAAGAGGGATAACATCATTTGAGTGATTTACCTCAAATCATAGACCAATGATCTCCTCCAAACCTCGCATTTGGGAGTCCCTCTACCATTAATAGAGGTGTAGATAAAAATAGTGTGAATATCAAGAAATAACCAGAACCTATATGTTTACTAACAATATTACATGTAACAATCAAATATACCATTTAATTCATTCCTCTATAAAATGATAACACCAAGCATATAATATAGAAGTGCAGTGAAATGACAATGTCTCAGCTATAACGTTACTTTAGCCAAAGTTTTCATATATATTTTAGATATAAAATTTGAGTCATTTGCACTCACATAAAACTCTCTACTACTAAATCACACTAGATGATATCAATAGGTATGCATATGAGTCACCCACTAGTGTAGTCTTATAATTACTTCATGTTATCCAATAACATAATGATATTAGGAAGTACGTGTAAGGTCACCCACTGGCATACTCATATAATTACTTTTATTATCCAACATAGCATGTAACTAAAGACATAAAACCATAACATAAGTACTATTTTTTGAGTGAAAATATATGTATTTATAGATAAATACCTAGTTTAAACTCATATAGATATGTTAATAAGTAATAATGGAAATCAAGACTTTATATACTTATATTTAACATATCTTCGAATAAAAATCCTCATATATTAAATTAAGTCATAACCAAAAGTATAAATATTTATTTAATTGTGATTTCATCTAGTCATATCATATTCTCTTTGTATAATCTAAATATTTCATCTAAAATCATATTTTCAACCTCAATTATACTTCTAACAACATCCAAGTACATTACCATGTAAACAATGTCATATCACATCCTAAATCAAATATTATAATCATATTTAAACTTCAATACACTGTTAAAAGGAAACCCATACTTGTTCAAGGTATAAAATAGACTTCCTACTGAAAACATTTACTCATTAACCCATTACATGGACTCACCCACATTTTCCTATTTCAGATAACACTTACATTTTATCATTTTTATATGAATTATTTATATCCTTATGGCACATTTCCAAGACTTGAAATTCTTTTATAATCTCTAATACTTGGTTTCTCAATTCAAATTACACATTTTTATTTTTTTTTAAAATTTCAATTATTTTTTTCATAAAATTAATACTTACATATACCATTTTTATTCTAGTTCAAAAGTTTCCTCAACCACACTACCTTTTTATAATAGAACCTACATGATTTACTAAAAAGATAAATGTAAGATACACAATCACATGGCAACACCATAAAATTGTCTCATTATATTTCCATTTCTCTACATTTATGATCCAAAAATTAAGAAGGAATGCACTCACTTTTGAATTCTTACTATGGTCAATCCCTATACATAAAACCAAGTTTACACAACTTGTTTTATACCTTGGAATTTATTTAATAACTAATATCATAAAAAACAATGAATTCTTTGGGTTATTAATAACAAACAGATGATATTTTGAGTTAAGTTCACACCTCACTCTATATGAATTTAACAATTATTGACTCAATTGGAAAGATTCCCCAGAAAACATAGCTACAACCTAAATAGGTTTATTTATACCCAAAGTATACATCTCTATCATTAGGATATAATTTTCATTATATAAACATATGAGTAACTATGAAATTTAATCTTAAGTCAAGGGTGACCAACATTTGAACTAAGTCATCATATGTATATCAATTACAATTAAAAATAAGACCTAAATTGTTTTATTATTTCAACAATTAACAAACAACCTAACCGAACACTATAGAATAAAAATTTTCTTCTATGTGTGTGTGTGTATTGTAATAATGAAATATAATATCTCTCTCTCTCTCTCTCTCTCTCTCTCTCTCTCTCTCTCTCTCTCTCTCTCTCTCTCTCTCTCTCTCTCACACACACACACACACACACACACACACACACACACACACACACACACACATTTATAAATAGAAAACTCCATACATATATCTTAGACTAATATTTTATTATAAGGTTAAAGTATTAGAGTGATATATGCAGGGTTAAAACACAACTCCTTTCCTAGATCTATAACCCTAAAACATTAAAATAATCAACAAGACCTATTTACCCCAAATAAAAAACCCTATTTGTTATATATTAATATGAAATAATAGAATAACCAACTTATAGGTATAGATATCTTAATTGAACCACCCACTTATAGGTCCTTTTCCTAATTATCGAGCTAAAAATCCTTTCTTTCTTTTTCAACCATCCTTCTTAAATATATAACTAGATGCCCATTGTATTCCCTCTTCTCTACTTATCTCCTTATCCATTTTTATATGCCTGTAATGGTTTCCCAATGAACTCCACTTCTCTTAGTCTCTCATACACATGCTTAATTCCTTCAATGAATGAATAAATTCACTCTCCATTCAACTCATACTCCTATCTTTATTTTATGGGAGATCAATGGCCAAACCTATAATACATACAACCAAGTCAACTAGAACCATCATAGTCTAACCCTAATAATAATTCATTTTTTTTCAAAACACATCGCCCATTCAAAAGCCTCAAAATATCCATATTAACCTTATTCAAACCCATATCATTCAAATTCAAAGTTTTAAATTAAAATAGTAATAATTACTATAGGGGGAGTATTTTACCCTAACATTCTTTTTATAATAATACCTTAAATGGGTATAGCATAAAAAAACCTCAAATGAATTTAAACTATTTTAAGACCATTTAATGCATCATAGTGTGCATAATTCAAAATAGATATAGAAGTATTACCAATTATCATGTTATATTCAAATGATGGTTTTTAGTGAAATGTTAAACATAACATGGCAAGGTTACTTTATTTAATAAGTAATGTAAAACATCATAAGTTTTACTACATTGTATCTATCTGAAAAATAACATACAAATAAACATCATCCAAAAGAATGTAGGAATGTATTATTAAAGATAGTTATCAAAAAAATCATAACTTAATTCATTTAACTTGTTAAATCAACCATATGGTTAGCATTAAATCAATAAATATTTCCATTTCTACTATGGTGTGTCTGGGTTACCTACTATTTATATTTACCCACAAATGTAACCATCTACTCCCCCCTATCCAATGATACTCTCCATCCACACTATTGTTGAGGGTGGAAAATATCCTACATCAAACTAACCAAAAAAACCTATAGTTAGTCCATGCCTTGATAAAAATTAGCATGCAATCATAACAACTATTGAGTATCACTTATCAATAAATATAATGATCGTAAGCATAATTTAATATATCTTCAAGTAAAATATGTCTACTATTAACACAACATAACTAATTGAATTCATAATTATTGTCAAATTTGTTAATAAACATCACGTAATCTATTGAATAATATCTCCAATAGTCTTAGGGAAAAGTAGGTTGTAATAAAAAATATATATTTGGAAAGATGAGAGCATGTTCATTATCATGGTAATAGTTTTTTGAATTTTTTTGTTCAAATATATAGTGTAATTGGAGATGGAAGTTAAAATTTTATATTTTATATCAAAATTCTCAGACTTAGTTATAGATTGATAGGTTCAAGCCTTTGGCATCAGAATACAATCCATTTCTAAGCCAAAAGGCTTCGGTTTTGAATTCAAAATCACCATAACACATACATGTTATAAAAAATTAATAATTATGTGTACAAATTCAAATGGAAAATTATGCAATTTTGAAATTCAAAATAACAAAAGTGCATACAAATTATTAGTGTTAATAATGCATATGCATTATTACTAGTAATTTCAACAACATGTGTGCATTATGGTGATGTGAATCCATGAGGGAAAAAAAATGCAAGAGTTGGATTCTTTATAAGGTGGGTGGTGGGAGGGGGAATTTATTAAAATAAATGTTATATTATATTTACTTTAAATTTATTTTAGGAAATATAAGAAATTATGATCACTGTGCATCTCATAGAGCTGGTCTCAGATTTGTACACCTTATGATGTGGAAGATAGTTTTTTAAAACCTATTTTTAGTTGGTACTTAGCCATTATAAAGGTCTTAGTATTAAATTTATGGATTTTAGTGCGTAAATTTTACAATTGATGTCCAT
>JARHVA010005490.1:495000-512500 GCA_037957365.1 Torreya grandis
GCCTTATCAAGTAAGCATAACTACATAGGTAAGGTAAGAAAAAATATATCTATTAGAAAGTAACCTTCCTTTGATAGCCATGCCTTAATCTAGAAGTAAAACAAAACTAGATACCAGAAAAGAAAAGTTCCCTTAATATTTTTTCCTTAATCCATTGATATCCATCAGGAGTAAATATTCCTTTGATATGTTATTAGGTGAAGGAAAGTTAGATATAAAAAGGTAAGCTTCCCTTACCCTACTCCTTGGCATATATAAAGTAGGTAGTGAAAAATTCCATTACTTTAATAGGTAGGGAACATTTGATATTGGGGTAGGACCTTCAAAATTGTTCCCCCTATATATCTATAGTAGGGATACTATTCCTATATTGACCTTTGATATATTATATTAGGGACTAGGGAATACTCAAAGTATGGTAAAAAGCCTAGGTTGGACTTTTGGGCCTATTGGGTCATGTCCAAACTCTAAGTCATCCCTCATAGATAGAATGGATTAAGGAATATTCCCTTAATTCCATTTATATATCAGTTTGGGTATAGATCAAGTTGGGTATAAACCTATTTGGGTTAGGAAACACACTATATTGGCTACTAGGTTGGAACAAACTCTACCAGATTGGTATATATATATATATATATATATATATATATATATATATATATATATATATATATAGGCATAGGCATGAATCCCCATATAGATCTTTGAATCACACCAAATAATTAGACAATGTATTTGAGTTTATTATCTATAAGAATGAGGATGAGTGAAAGAATAGTTTCGTTGGGCCTTATTTGAGTGAGTAAAATGTTGAATTGGAACATAATCTAATAGAACACAAGTAGGAATCAACTGCACCTAACATAAAGGTATTAGAAAGAGTGATTAAGGATGAGGAGGTGATGTAAGATAATACATATTCTTAACCAATATTGCATCCAAATAAATAAAGTGCATTCTTATTTTTGTTGTTTACTCCTTTGTCTAAATTTTAGTGTTCTTCATAAGAGGAGGTTATTTCCTCAATGTCCATGTTGTCCATTCCCTTTATGGATTATTTGTATTTATGATTGAAAATTTTGTTTTCAACATTAATTTGTGAACAATCATGTTTCGCTTGGAGTTTTGGTAAAAAAAACTCCACCTTTTATGTTGGTTATTTTTCTCTTTGGTGAGACACTATGACTTGTACCTTTTTTATTTGGATTGCATTAACTGATTTAGTCTTGGTGAAACATTGTTTCACTTCCTATGTTATTCAAGTCTTGTTTACCATATTGGAACTTCATGTTTTCTTTGTCAACTTGTATATTTTTCATAATACATGATGTTATTTGGCCAAAGAAAACACATATAGGTCTACAAATTGCTTTTGTGTTACTTGATAGTAGTAATCAAAGTGGTGAAACCTGCATAATTATTATAATACCCTTGTTTTATCTCATTTAGTGATTGGATTTATTCTTTTGATGGAGTCTCTCTATGTATCAAATACAAAGTGATTGTGTTATTTGAGACTAAACAACCGGATAAATCTATGTTCAAAGATAAGTCTTCAAGTAGTGATTGGTTGAAATTAATTACATACAAATCCTTGAACATGCTATATTGTTTCACACAGTGGTATGCAATAAGGTAATCCATTACTAGGTCATGAGGAATCAAAATGGTATTTGACTATATTGCTTAGAGTTTGAAAGACCAAAAATGTCTTCTATACATATAAGTTTTTACACAATGGTAAATTATTTATGTAAATCCCAAGAGATTCCTGAGAAAGGAAAATGTTTTGATGTAGTTCTATACATTATCTAGAATCAACTAGGTTTCATGCTTAGTCATATTAGTTCTTAGTTCCCAGACGAAACTGGATAGGTTTGCATTATGTATAATACTTAAAATCCCAAATTTGTCTTCTAGTGAAAAATGTATTGATTGTCTTTTATTATGATCTTTGTCAAACTAGATTTAAACCACCCCTAGGCAAGCATGTGGTTTTGGAAAACACAAGTGATGATATTGAGGTATTGGGAGAAGACAAAGGGATGGGAAAGTAATTTAATTGGACACCCATTCTCATCTTTATAAGTAAATAGACATTTCATTTTAATGGTCAGTTGGAAAAATAAAGGAGAAGACTAAAATTACATTATATTATTATTATCTTCATATAGGAGGTCTGTTAGACTGTCATTACAAAGGCAGAGGTTAGTATATGAACTATAGGTGTTTTTACACTATTTTCCTCCATGTTGTGTATATAATAAGCCTAATAGTGTCATTGATTAAATATAAATTATATTGTATTAGTCAAGTTATTTTGACCTCTAGTATGTGAACCTCAATTGTTTTATGAAATGTTTATTTGTCTATTTTGGTTATTGAACCCATGTAATGTAGGAGTTAATGATATCCCTTAAATTGTCTCCCCCTCCTCATGTGTGTACCAGGAGGGATGAGGAGAGAGTGATTAGGGATGACTAGGGATGATGAGGGAGTCATTATGTATGATGAAAGATAATGAGGGTCAATGAGGGAGTGATTAGGGAAGGTGAGGGTTAATGAGGGAGTGATTAGAGATGATGATGAAATGTTTAAGGATGATGAAGAATGATGAACTAGTGATTATGGATGATGAGAGATGGTGAAGGATAGTGAGGGATTGATTAGCGATGATAAGGGAGTGAATAGAGATGATGATGTATGGTGAGGTTTATTGAGGGAGTGATTAGGGATGATAAGAGATGGTGAGGGTCAATAAGAGAGTAATTAGAGATGATGTCAGAGTGATTAAAGATGATGAGGGATGTTGAGTTTCAATAAGAAAAATATTAAAGACAATAAGGAATGAGGATAGACTGATGACGGGTGATGAGGGATGAGGATGAAGTGATTAGTGATGAGGGAGGGATGATGAGCAGGTGAAATTAACATGAAGTGGTTGTTTGATGTGCATAGGTTATTAATGTGAGCTATGCTTCCCAAATCACATGGCTTTGGCTTGAATTCAAAGTGCGTGGTTTATAAACTTCAATTTTGAGAAATCTATGACTCATAGAAATGTCATAAATCAATCTATAAAGTACAAGAATATAAAAAATGACTATACGTTTACCCAAAATGGACATCAATTACAAAATTTATGTCCTAAAATATAAATATTTAATACTAAGAGCCTAAAAATGCCTAAGTACTAACAAAATTGGATTTTGAAAAATTATCTCCCACATCTTAAAGTGTGCAAATATGATACTGACTCTATCAGATGCATTATGATCCTAATTTCTTATATTTATTAAAATAAATTTAATGTATAATATTACATTTATGTTGCTACTTTTATAAGTTTACATTCACGTTTTTACTTTTATATTCATTATAATAAGATTGCATTTATATTATTATTTTTATATTTTTTATACTTGACATTTATTTTAGTAAACCAAAAGACCTGCCTATTCATTTTTCTCTTTTTTATTCATTTGTGTAATGTCAAAGGAATGCGTACATATTATATCATAATACATATGCATTCCTTACACATTATACACAAGACCTTTATGTCCCTTCTTATTTCGGTTTTGGCTATATCAAGATAAGATGTCCACATTATGTAATCATAACATGTACACATAAATATGCATACATGTTATGGCCATAATGCATACACATTATGGCCATAAAGTGTATGTGTTAAGGAAATTTACATGAAATTATATCCCAAATTAGTGTAATCTTAGATTTGACTTTGAATAATTGATATGGTCAAAGTAGACATGTTTTGACTTCTAGACTTGGTCAAAGTTGACAAGATTTAACGTTTGACTTTGTGTTGATGTTTAAAGTGTGAGGGTTACAATAAAAACTTGTTTTGACAACACACACACAAAATCATAAACATAACAATCCATATGCCTAGTAAATAAGAGTGCATAACACAACTAGTAGCCCCCCAATCTACTTGTGCAAAGTGGTGAATAGGTCAAGGTCTCCCAACCCTCACTAGGCATTTGTATGTGGTGGCTAATCTTCATGAATGTCGTGTTCCCTGTATTGATAGTTGTTAGTGGTTGAATGGTCTTATGGTAGGTAAAATAGGCTCAACTAGGTGCATCCCCTATATGCATTGTAGTATGATGGGGCAATTTTTTTTAAAGATGTCAATCAATGGGTTTGCATGATAGGGTCTAAGATTTGATTGAAGTTTGATTGAAAAATTATTTCTTGAGGGGAATTATCTAAGATCTATGTATTAGAGCATGAAAGCTGCTTACTTCATGATGAGATTAAACCATGTAACCCCTTGGATAATAAAGACAAACATCCCCTTAATTTATATAGCCTATAGGAACATGGGGTTCATTTTTATGCTAGGTAATGAAATCCAAGTCACCACACATTAAGTGCTCACACTTGGTGATTGAGGTCTAAGTTGTACAACCAAAACAAAAATGGTTATTTCTAATTCTTATGGTGTCATACAGTGAATGTGGAGATCATACATAGCTTTCACTTCAGGATGGGAAAGACAACCAAAAAAAATTTAGTGACCTAATATCCTAAGAATGGGAAAGGGGAGAGTATACACATATACTCTGTCACACACAAAGACACACAATAAAATAAAAATGTAAAATTTTCATTTTAATGAACCAAATTTGAAGTATGTATTTATTTTAAGCACTAAAATCAATTATTATGATTTTTTTTAATGGGTGAAAACCTACAAGTAACAGATTATTAGTCTTATTTTGGTCTTTGACAAGTGTATAAAACCTATAAATGGGTAAGATATATGTGGAAAAATGATATTTTATGAGAAGAACATGTGAAATAAAGTCAAATCAATTGAAAACTCATAATGTTGGTGAAAAAATTATAGTTAAAAAAATACCTAAAACATAGTCTAAATGAGTTAGAACATGCCTCTAAAAGTTAGGTCATGGATTAAAAGTTTAGGTAATGGCTTGAAGTAAATATAGGTCATTGATTAACAATCTAGTTTGTATCCTGAAGTGAAGCTACATCATGGATTATCAATCTAGGTCATAAAATAGTAGCACATGAAAAGAAACATGAAAAACTTATTTATTGTGGTGAATTTTAACTCAAAATATCTCATATTTTTCTAAATACAAGTTAGGAGGCCTCAAAAGTGATTTTAGGCCGTGTATTCCCACTGCGACTGTCAAATTCAACATCATGAAATAAAGGTTAACTTCATTAATAGAAATAAAAACTCAAATTTAAATGCTTGTTGTTATCAAGACTTGCTTACCAATTTGACATAACTCTATTAGGTAAATTAGGGTTGTTGAAATGAGAGGGGGAACCCTCAATGTAAAAGATTTCATGATGATTGTGAGCCATTTATATTGTTCAAAGATAAATTGTGGAGAATGAATGCTCCTCCTCATTAAATGAGGGAAGTTGAAGAGTAAATGTGAGGTGTTGGGATGTGTTAAATATTTTTATTAATGATGCATGTAGGTGATTTGCCTTGGGATAAGGGTTGAATGCATGGTGATGTGGAGAAATATATTTAAAATTGGATTTTATTGGTTAGTTTGTGTTTGTCTTAATATTTGAGTGTGATGTAAGGATATTTGGATTCCATTGACTTATAGAAATAGAAATATTCAAAATCCATTGAATTTTTTATTAGAGAAAGATTAGTTAATTAATTTAGATTAATTAACTAATAGAATGCAATGTGAATTTTTTGGGATTGGATGTCATTATGGTACAGAAGGGATTAATTGGCTAGCAGGGTGATGAATAACATTGGGTTAGGCTAGGGATATTAGTGTGGACCAGAGGACTGATTTAGGATTTAAGAATGATGTTAGTACAAAATAAACATATAGTTAAAATTAACATGAAGTGTCATGTTTTAGTTATGTACATTATTATGAAATAAATATATTATATATGACTACATTATATATTATATTTTTATTATAATAGAACTATTATATATAATTGATGATCGAGAGCTCTAGATCTCTTCTAAAAGCTCACAACTTGAAATGTTTAGAATCTCGACATCTCCCGCTTGCTCTATTGTTCTCCTCTCTTGGATTATGTGGCACTCCTTTCACCTCTCTAACCTTTTCTTATGGTTTGTGGGATCCTTGGCCTTCATCTCACTATGTTCTTGATCGATGCATTTTGATAGCTAGGGTTGGTAAAATTATTCTATTAGTTGCTTATGGGAGGCATGACAAGCCCGTTTTAGGGGTTATTCAAAAGCAAGGTTTTATTTATGATAAGTTATCCTCAACTAGAAATGACTCTGATGGTGTAACCCTAGAGGAACTTGCTATAGTGAAGCCTAATTCCTTTGCTCATGTAGTTTCCAATGTGAAATAGGTGGATTCACATTGTGTTATGCCCATTGTTATGACTAAAAATACTCTAGTGGTGTCTTTCAAAGATGACAAATTGATTGAAATTCTTAGAGACTAAAAATCATTTGCTTCACAATATTTTGTATGTGTATGTGTGTGTGTGTGTGCGTAAATACACACACACACACACATTGTTAACAATTATTTGTAATATATTTTTTAATTATATTAATTTTTAATTTTATATATGTGTGTGTTATTATTAATATTAATATAAATATTATATATATTATTACTAATTTATGTGTGTGAGAGAGAGAGAGAGTGAGAGAATAGTATAATCTTGATTAGAAAATATATTATTTTGATTAATCTTTCATTTTCAAATAAATCATTTAAATTGTCAACCTTCAAAATAATATAATATAATGAATAAAATTTAATTTATTAATTTAGAATATAAATTATACATATCTTAAATATATTTATTTACAAATATTATTATGAATGAATTTTATTATCTAACTTAATATATTAAAAATTCACATTAATTAAATATTTAATCTAATTGAAATAGGTCGAAACTCCACCATTCCCTGAGACATCACAATTATTTTTTATTACATTCACTTGCACCATAATCATCAAATTTAAATCTCACACTACTAGAGCGAAAGCTTATTTACCTACTACGATCCATTTTCGACCAAATTTAACTTATTATTAATATGTCGTTTTGATTATTCTCTTTTGTGAGGGACGGCCGTCAATATTACTCTCGACTACGGAAAGTTGAAACGGATGAAGATGCTTCATTTATCATCGTAACGCAAAACGCAAAATTCAACTTTTCAAAATAGTCAATAAAAACACGGGCCCAAATCATTATTATATCTGGAAAGAAACAATTTCATTTTCTTCAAATTGAATGCACGCAACGGCAGCATATCGAGTAATTCAACTTTATTATTCAGCTTCAGCTTCGCTTTCATAATTTGGAAGGCGCCAGGCAATTTTACAGAAAATTTTGACGCCGAAGCCTTGCTGGAAAGTTTTAATGAAATAATTGATAGCGAAACCTTGTCGCACAATTTCAGAGGTGAATTTTGACGACGAATCTGATACAAAAGAATGCGAGCAGCTGGCGGAATGGGCACATGACAGCGGAGTAAAAGGTGCCACGGTTAATTTCCCGGAATCCCAGCCGAAGGGAACCGCCGCCGGGGAGGCGCAGTACAAAGCCATAGAGGAAGAATGCCCGACTTGGCATTCCTCAACGAAAACAAACTTGCTATGCAGGACAGCATCTTCCATGGCAACAGCTGGTCAAATTCGTTTATGTACATAAACACAAGTTCGGAGCTCCGCCGACCGGCTCGATACAGTCAACAGAATTGTTAAATGTTTTATTGGCGAATGCGTTAATAATGTGGCGCACTGATAAATTTGTGTTTGTGTTTTTGCTTAACGGAAAGATTTCGGGCTTCCACACGCAACAACTTTTGATTGGGATGGTGGGTTAATCGTAAGATCAATTTAATTCTATGCAATTAATGTTGGAGAAATGTAAACGTGGCAATGTAATATGGAAATAGGTATGGATAGGAGCATTTCAACTACTCAAGATTTAGGTGCTCCCATAGAGCCTGCCTTCATATTATAAGACAAAGCATTTCATTGTTTGTTAAGGTTGAAATAGATGACGTTATGAGTTTATTTATTGGTGAGATTTTATTTATTTATATAATTTTTTTAATATTATAAGGTTTTATGCATTTTTATTAATGTTATTTTATATGTTTTGAAATATATGATTTTTTTTAAATTATTAGTTCAAATTTAATATTATTGAGGTGTTATTGGTGTGTTTGTTGATTTTTGATAGTTATTATCTTTTTCTCTTTATAATTACTCTACTTTTTTTCATATTTTTTTGTCTTTATTTCAACAATATCGCTAATGCTCCAAGCATATGTCATGAGCACCCCTAACTATTATCCTTACTAGACTATCTATGAACTTTGCCCAAGTGCTAGGCCAAAAATGTAAGTGAAAACCTCGGAGAAAGAAACACAAGATCTATAATTGATTTGTTTTTGGTGTATACTTTTGATGCCCAATTGTTAAGACAATACTTGGTAAAGGTATGGAGGGTTGGAGTTGCTAAATATTGTGCTATTGATTTTTTCTATAGCCTCTTCAAGCATCCATTGTTAAAACAAAAGATCCTAAACCAAGCAGTGAGAAATAACATTAATCCATAAGGAAAACATTGTCATTGTAAGGGAAAGAGCTCTTACAAGAAGAAAAACTAAGGATATTAAAATTGCGGAATCAGGTTTTGGTGTCAGTTTGTGCAGTGAAAACACTTAAATCTCTTAGCAAAGACCTATGTGTGGTCCCATAAAAATAGTAGTAATGGTAATTACCCCATTTTTTTTAATAAAATAACTTGGGGAATCAGCAAAGTTTTCAACAAAACAATGTCAAGACAGTGGATCGGAATCAAGTGCCACCACTATAACCCTCAATAAAATAACCAATCTTTTGTAGCCTAAAAAATATTAAACATGGGCAAGAGCTCATAAATCCCTCAAATCTGCTGTCAGACCTCACCCTTACTAATTGTAATGGTGGATACATCATTTAAGCAATGGCAGAAATAGACCACCCTTGTAACGACACGGGTTCCCACCATTTAAAAGATTCCTTATGGATAATGGGATGCTCCACCTCAACTGCACTACCCTTCAATGCCTTTCTTCCCTTTATCATAATCATGTTACGCACTCGACCCTGAAATTAAATACCGCATCTTACCTAGCATTCTTAACAAACTTCTAACATACGTTTAGATTTTCCCAGAGCGAAACAAAGATGTTGGAGAACACTTATATTTAAATCAAACACAGAAGCAATGTTTTAAGCTATTCATGATCTCAATATTCATAATCTCAATGCATTTGATATCTTTTTAGTGTTTAGATTTGTTTTAATTTTGGCAATATTCAGTGTTAAGAATGAAGCAAACGCACAACTTACAACAAAATAGGCCCGTCTTCAACCCTATCAAATCTGAAATCGTTTTTAATCGTAGTTTACATTTTGAAGGAATTTTGAAAACACGGAGTGGCGGTGATGTGGGGGCAGACTCAGAGCATCTTTTTGATCTATTCTAATTTTTTATGTAATAAAATATATTGTAGACAAGTGAATCGAAATTTAATAATAAATGCAATATTTTGATTCAAAAGTCTGCTTATAATATTCCAAATAAGGAAGAATACTGATAGTCGGGTGTAATGGCAGAGTCAATCACTGAAAATGGCAGAGTAACTAAATATCAAAATTTATTTAATAAACGGTGTAAAAGGCTTTTCGAAAGAAGGCAAGATAATAAACCAACATGAAACAATGAAACAATGTGCAGTTTGATAAGAAGATAAGAGTAACAATGGAAAATGTGCTCCTCAACTTAATCCCCCTTCCGTAGCAGAAGCAGCAAAGGGATGTATGCAAGGAAGAATTCACCTTCAAGAACACACACTCAATGGGGTGAAACTCAGTTTTGATATCTCTGTGTAATTCTTAAAACCCGGTGTCGTCGTTTTTGGAATCAAAAGCTTATAATGAATTTTGTGGATAAATTTGTTTTAGACTATTCAATTGTTTCGGATCACTAGATATTTAAATAATCTCAAAGTGGAAAATAATTTAAAATTTTAAAATCATTTGTGAAAGTAAATCTTTCACTGATCACTCACAAACTGATTATGTCTCAGCACTAAAAAGCCACAAGATTTAAAAAACAAAAACTATTAAATATTTTCTAAATGAACGAGAGTAGCAAATTGTGATACCTCATGCACAAACAAATTGATAACACATGCAACATAAATAACCCTAAAAACAGGTTGTAACAAATCTAAATATCAACAGCGATCTACAGAACATGAAAAAAAATTGCAAGGTTCACAACTTTCCATATAAAAAAAACTTCTGAATTAAAAAAAAAAGTCCCACATCAATTAAGCAGAATTTTTATTTGCCACATTCATGATATACAACAATACAAAAACATAACTTCTAATTTATATCATGCAGCAAAAAAATTGGTATAATTTAAATGAAAGTTTATACGAAAAATAAATCTAGAGCCACTACTAAACATAAATTATATCTTCCTAGAAATCATGATCTATGCAATTGAATTTCTTGAAGGTTAATATGTTTCTCTTAAATAATCCATTACTAGTAAGGCAAACTTCCCCAATGTACGGTATAACATCAAGTGTTTACAAGAACACTGTAAGGCTGCAACAAAAAAACAGATCCATTCAAAATATTTAACATAAAAAAAAATGGTCATTCCAACAATAAAAAAGAAGACAAAGAAAAAATAAATTTAAAATCGCGTCACTCTATCTAGACTGGTTTGAATATAAACTACTTTGTATATAACAAAGTTGTTTCTACTTCTATTGTGCAGATGTAATTGTAGAATAGATAAGTTTATGCTATTAGTGTCAAACACTAATCACATGATAGTCGACTAAGCTCACATTGAAATGCACGGATTAAAAAAGTATTTATGGAATAGTTAAGATAACAAATATTATTAGAATTAATAAAATTAATCCACACAATAAAAAATATATATTTAAAGCTAATGTTTTACTCTCAAGAATGTCTCTTCAAATCTCATGCTTACCCACAAATATTTTACATTAAAATTTAAGTATATACTTATGTGCATTTTATAAGAATAGTCATTGCCAACAAATAGATTAACAAAATCTTGACTATTTAGTAATATATTTAATAAATTTAAATATATTACGTGTATTGAAGATTTCAACTTGATACTTCATTATCAGTGTAATGTTGGAGCTCAAGCAATTAAAGTGACCTTTTGCCTCTAGTTTTTTGAACTAGACTTTGAAACCTTTAAAAGCCATGTGGAATCCTAAAAAAATATATTGTATGTTTCTTAATATTAGTTTTTAGGTTCGCACTAAAATTAATGTGGTATTTCATATTCACAAGGCCATATAACTTTGTATTGCATTGTACAAATAAGAAATTTAAAAATAAAAATGCTGGAGATAGAAGCACAACTATTGTATGAATGTAATAAATAAAAAAGTTTGACAAAAAACAATTATATAAATTTTAGAGTATTTTTAAATAACATCCCTAAAAATATTTTAAATTTATATGTAAAAACTTTTAAAAAAATTACAATTATTAAAATTATATGCATTTAAAAAAAAAAAGATTAATTAAAATAAAATTAATTAATTGCAAAATGAAAACATTAATATATTGCCTTGGTAGGAACTAATAATTCACAACCTTTCTTTGAGCAATGACATTAAAAAGATTATAAAAAATCAAATTTTAAATGGTCAATACCTTCAAATAACCGTAAAGTCTTTCTATAAAGTTGGTTTTCATATACACTTAAGATTAAGTGTCAATAAAAAATAATAAATTTTATTTATTTATTATGTAGAAGATTTATTTATTAAATTATTTAATATATATTAGTTTTTGTCAAAAACTATTTTTTTTCAAGAAATATTTTGTACTAAATTGATTATCAAATATTAATTTAGTATATAATAAAATTTTAATTTTATTGAACAATTTTTTAAACTATAAAAATTTATTTTAGATTAATTATTATTAAAATTTAAAAATTTAAAAAAAAAATTAAATTTAAATATAATATATTAAAATAATTATAATACTTTGCAAAGTGGTGAGTTGAAATAAAGATTTAATTATAGAAATTTAAAAGGGTAGATATGGAAGATACTATCCTATTATATAAGTCTTTATAATAACCATAACATTAGAGTATGTTGATGGGTTTTATGAATTTGATTAACCTCACCATTTAAATAGAAATATTTAATTATTTTTAGTGTTAAAAATAATATAATTTTTTTAAAATTATGCTTTCCAATATCCACAGAAACCATCGTATATAACGTTACTCATTACCCACCACTACCAACGTCATTCTATCAATTAAATTAAAAGAAATGCACATGTAAATCTAATTGTATAAATATAGAGCACCCTCTCGACATTTAGACAATTTTATCAGACTTGCCTTGCTCTTCACCAATACAAACATTCTAACACCTTAGTTTTTTCATGCAGATAGTTAATAAAGTATTATCTTTATGTCAATATGAATAATGTGAAATTTAAAAGATCCTTCGATGAATATAATAATTGATTAGAAACACTTTACTATTAAATATAAAAGTTCAATTTGCTATTCTTTCTAAAATATATAACTTATTTAAATTTTTCATATCATATTTTTAATTTAAATTTTATATTATATTTTATTATAATAAATAATAATAATAATAATATGTCGATTTATTTAAACTCTAAAATATTGGGCTAAACTTCAATTCTTTTAGATATCAAAAAAATATATATTAATATCATTTATTTTTAGAAAATGTTAAATTAAATAGTTATATTTTTATCATTATTCATAATAATACAATATATAAAAAATGTTTTAAATATAACTTCACAAAATTTAAAGGTTAAAGCATTTATGGTCTCTTGTTAAACTCGTCATCAAGAAGTTTGATGATTTTGTTGACTGAGATTCCTATTGATAGTGTTTATGTTCAATATCATGTATACATTTTCTTGATGGCTACATAGATTGTTGAAAGAATAATAATAAATTTAAATGCAAAATAAATTTTATCATGAAAAGGGTTATAGATTTGATCAAGTGTATATTTATTCAAAATTATAAGTAATTAATTAAGAATGAGAGTGAGATGATGATATCTATGAGTGAGAGGGCCCAAACAAAAAAAAACAAACTACTAAATTATAGCTAAACGGTATCCAAGTAATTTAGTTAGAGTGGGAAGGCAGGTCCAGTTTTATTTATTTCTCCATTGTGAATATCACATACAATCAGTTGCCACAGCATATAAGCTGATGACAATGGTGGTTATCGACAATTTGAGCGCGCACAGCAAATGTTGTTGGAGCATTCACCAAGGCACACCTTACATTCAGGGGTATGATGACATAGGAATCGGTCTAAACGGACTGCAATTCAAATAAAACAATAATTATGGTCCAAACAATTTTTCTATAAAAACATAACAAATAAATCTTGTAAGAACAGAATAGTATTTTGGGCCCTAACCTTCTGCTTCTGCTGCTTCTGCCGATGCAAATAATATCGTCATGATGATGAAAAATATAGCGACCAAAACTATGGTAACTGTCTTCTTTGCCATATCTGCGAGACTAAGGTAAGGCGAAAGGTTTATATTTTATAGTAGAACGACATTAATATTTTTTAGAGATTTATCTTCATAGAATCTTTGCCAGTTAGAAAGATAGGACGAAATATTCTGTTCCGAGGAAGTTTTCTATTCCAGGTAGATTGCTTGGTTGCATCTCCGATCTGTTTGCGGGATGAGATAAGTCTTTCGTTATTGTTTTCTCTATTTTGGCAAATGATCCAATGTCGACGTAACGTTTTCTTGTGAATTGTTTGTCGTATATTAATTTGTATTGAAAATTGACTTTTTTTTTTAAAAAAATTAATAGAAGGATTATGTATTAAATTGTTTATTATATATTAATTGATGAGGGGATTACAGTATTTGATTTGCTTTAATGTGGAATTAATGGGTGGGTTGTTGGTCAATGAAATGTTGTCCTTTTGGGTACAAAAATATGCATATAAGTTTGGGGTAAGTTGCAAGATCTTTAACGGATTAAATTAAAAAATATATTATTTGTTATGTTGTGATTGGAGAAAATATTTGGGATATTATCGATGTCCTATCTTTGTTAAAGGTAGGTATTAAAAGTTGTTGACAAGATAGGGGAATGCGAGTTGTCCGGTTTTCTAAGCAATTTAAATGCAGACTACTAAATGTAGTTGTCGGCATGATAGTTAAATGTGGTTTTTTGACTCACCAAAGTTAGAAGGGGAATTGAAAACTTGTTAAAGTACTTGGCATTGAATGTTCACTTGAGATGAGTCGGAATTGCATGCAGGATTAAGATGGAGGCAATCTATTCCAATCATTTTTATTTTGTTGTTTCTAGGTGTGTGGAAGGACCATTGGGTATTTATAGTTTGTTGATTGATCCATTATTTTTTATTTGTGTTTTGGATGAAGAACTGACAAAGGTTGCCATGTTTTTGGTAGTAATCATGCTTGTATGCATGATCCACTCTTCTTTTTATTTGGCTCATGTGTGACATTTGGTTAATATTAACAGATTTTATTGGTTAGGAGCAGATAAATCAGTCGACAATGCTCGCAGACTGGTATTGATCCCATACTCGATAGGAATTTTAATCTATTTATTTATTTTTTTGTAAGAAGGTATTGGTGATGGGGTGAGGGTGGAGTTGAATACTGGATTTTTAAATAAGATGATTAATTACAAGGTATTTTAGGGATTTTGTTCACTCTCATGAATTTTAATTTCTTTCCCTTTCTTTAAATTCAACTTATGTGTAACATTATCAACAAATGGCCCCAAAAAACAATTCTAATATCGATAATATATATAGACTGGATGTGGAAGAATACATCTAAATGTGATAAATTAATAAAATAATGGATAACAATGTTTGTAATCAAGTTTACAAATCAAATTCTAAGCTAAGTCTCATTATCCTCTTTAGAATCTTTATCACTTCCTCAATGCAAAATTTATCGTAATATTGTTATGGATTTTCTTTGTTAAATTGTAATGCATGGATTTAGTGTAGTGGATTCTTTAACAAGCTCCAAAATCCTTGGCCCTTTTGGCCATCCACCATAAACTCTATAGGTAGTATGTCAACCAAAAGAAAACAGCACCAGTCCAAACCATGATTATGAACGATAAATACAACCTACACATATCAGTGGACATAAGATTCCTATATTCATCCTATAAGATACATTTGGATCATATTTCTTACATCTCATATTAAATCTAAACATGGATCTTTAAAAAAATGTCATGTGAAAGTAGAAAAGGCCAATCCTCAATACAAGTAACATACCTGCACATGAAATAACAACATAAAAAACTAGTAAAAAATTAAATTCCATACAGGGTGTGTAGTTCACAACAATAAATATTAATGTATAGTTCTGCACCTTTATTGATGTTTTATTTGGAAACATATCCATAATAATCCATTTAGGTGCTTGAAAAACATCTCACTCTAGGTTTATTTAACCAAAACAAGGACAGGTTATTGGGTTGCTAACATGAGGTTCAATTTGTTTGTAGGCTTGACCATACATATGCAAAAAAGATAATTTGGAAATCCTATAATCAATAATATTAATCTCAATCACAAATACTATGCATGCTTCAAATGGAAATGCTTCAAACGAAAAATCAAATCTCAAAGTGTAGTTACACTCTATTCCTTGTATTATGTAGGATAAACCCTATTCAATAGTTTTTTTTCTATGTAACCAATTCTTGTTTTCCGCATAAAATCAAGTCAAATAACTACAAATAGCTTAGTCAAATGAATTAATCAAATCATATCTTTATATAAGGATAAATAGATATGGTTGAATAGAGACCATCAAGGGGAGCAAGACAAATGGGAAATATGGATTTATCTTGTATCCATCGAGAGCACTTCGAACAAGATAAGAAATCTCAACAAAAACATGTGCTTGTTTACATTAATGACCAAATACCTTATCAAAGGTAAATGAATGTTCCTACCTTTGGAACAAGAAATAACACACTATATAAATATAGATATATTGTTAAACACAATATTCACTTTCAAGGAAAGGTAAAGAGATTGTGAAACAAATATTTGAATCATAGATTTTATTAATTGAATCACAATTAAGTGGACTATATATAGAATCAATGCCCTAACGAAGAGGTTCTGCACATATAGGATATACTAAAAATAAAGACTTGCTCATACAATCATCATTTAGAAAAAAAGGCTTTAACTTAAAGAAAACTATTATATTGCCTTTGAGTTCCTAGTACATGTTTAGTCAAATAATAGAGAGCATGGTTAATAAATGTGTATACATGTGTTATAATTCATAATTTTTAAAAATTTTATAGTTTCAATTACTTACAGATCTACGTGAATCCCCCTTCCCCAAGTGTCTTTAATCACAAATGATTAAATATTTATTCACTTTGTCATGTAGACCAAACACTTTAACAAAACACATTTTGATTATTGTTATTTGACCCTAAAAATGTTATGTGTTAGTTTATTGATTGGAAATGTATGTTCCATTTCAGATAGTATTTGAAGGAGATATTATGATAGTTTATGTTTTGTCCATGTCATAAATCCAACTTTCCCCATTAGGGCAATAATATTGCACATTGATTTTATTCATGTTCATGGACAAATGATTGGAAAAATTAACATTGGTAACAAATTAATTCAGAAACTTGAATCATATGTAGATCATCACAAAATTATTTATGTTTGACATTTCATGATTGGGAAAACAAAATATGAAAGAGGGGATGCTAGAATTCTTATTAAATGTTGACTGCAAAGTCAACTATGCAAAATGTTTCTATGATTTGAGGAAAACTTGAACTTACATGTAATTGAAAAATTATTTATATCAAAGCATCTGATCATTCATTTCAAGTAATCTTATTTATAACTTTAATAATAAGATAGTAGCATATAAGTACATAATTTAAATTTCATGTTAATAACTATGGAACAGAGCGTAGCGTAGTAATTATTATACCAAAAAATGAATTTAAACACAGTAAAAAGTATTGATTAAAGTTTAAAGCAAATGCTATTTCATTCACAACTAAGTTGGTTTTAGACAACTAATAAGTTTTATAATGCAATGACATTTAACCAATCAACATTTGAATAGTTCTATTACGATTGATTTAATCCAAACATTACATGTTGTACTCATTTATCATTTATGAAGTGTGTGTGTGGGGGGGGAGGATTTCGTAACATAATCCATGACTTACATATGTGTAAGTCATGGATTATGTTCTGGGATCCTCCATATGGAAATAACATTGTAAGTAATGGGCATTGGATATTTGTAAATTGTTGATAGGAATTTGGTTTATACATACAAAAGATACAGACT
>JARHVA010005490.1:517500-620000 GCA_037957365.1 Torreya grandis
ATATCAATGATGTAGTTGTGTATTCTATGGACATTTTACAACATGTGCATAAACATTTACTAATGATGATTTCCACCATTTGAATGGACACATATTACACACTGAAATAAAATCTAATTGATTTATTTAGATTAAATTGTATAATAAAGTCTTCATTTTTAGTATATACTACATCTATATAACCACTTGGATAGGGAATTTATTTCATAGAGAGTCCAGGTAATTCTGATTCAGTTAATAAAACTTATGTTTCAAACTTTTCTTTTACACTTTCTCTTCCTTTCCTTGAAAGTGGATATCAGGGTTACCAAAATATCTATATCTTTAGTATGTTCTTTCTTCTTCCCAGTGCCAAAACATTCATTGATATATTAATATTTTCCATTTCTCTTGCTTCTTTTGATGTTCTCTATCTAACCATATATCTTCATCATGATGCAAAGAAGTGATTTGATCAAGTTTTTTGTTTAAGTTATTTCTAGTTGAATAGAGGAATTGATTACATATATTATTTAAATGTTTCTTATGTTTGATATATAGAGGAATCCAGGAATGTATGATTTTACAACATAGTAGACATAATCGCACCTAAATTTTTTCATGTAAATGTAAACATATGCATGTATAGTTACTTTCATAGTGAAGTTTATTTCTTTTAATTCAGAACAATGAAGTTGTTTTTATTATTTGATTATATTTATTTCAAAAAATGATTGCTTGGATTTAAAAATAGAGTGCTATTGAATGGGATTTTTCCTACATAATACAAAAACTAGAGTGTAACTACACTTCCCAGATCTCATGTTCTATTTAAAGCATGTTTATATCAACCCTACATAGTAGTTACAATCGAAACTTATTTTATCGATTTCAAGATTACCCAATTTGTCTTTCTGTACATACTCGGTCAAAAATAGAAAGAACTAAATGTTGTGTTATGGATATCTTAAGAAAAATAACATGAAAAAAGGTATCTTAGAAGATCCATATAGAATTTTTATGTCCAGTGATATGTGCATGTTGTGTTTGTCAATATGTTCTACTTTGCAAACTAGCTATGTAGATTATGATGGATGGCCAACAAGAGCAAGAGTTTTTGAGCTTGTTGAAGAACCTAATGTACTAAAGTCATGAATCACAATGGAGGATGGAATGACCCATAACAATATTATAATAAATTTTTCATTGACAGAATGATAAAGATTCTAAACAAGTTGTTAATTATTATCTTGGACATTCATCTTGGAACTTTATTACAAAAATTGTTGTCCATATTTATAAATTAAAAATACACATTTGGATGTACTCTACCACATCCACTCTATCTAGTATAGTCATCCAGGGTAACAAATCTTTGGAGTAGTTTTGGGCTTTAATTTCAATGCTAAATTTTTTGAAGTCCTATATTCATACTTGTATTGCACTTTGTTGATGCATATGTTTTTGATTTGAAACTACTTTCATATAATATTAATTGATAAATAAAGATATGTACATGCCATCTGCCATTTCAATTTTGTTTAATATTGTTAAATTATTTTCAACACTATTTAACTAATTTAAATTACCTACATAATATGCTACTTAATACAGTTAAACAAAATAAAATAAAAAATCACACTCCCCAAAATGACTTGGCTACCTACACCCTTGTTAATTTTAATATATAATAAAAAATTAATTTTGATCAGTAATTTTTTAAATCACCAAAAATTTATTTTAAATTATATTTTATGAAAATTTAAAAATAGAAAAATAAATTATAATACTGTTTAAAATTTTAATATAATTATTTATTAAAAAATTATAATGTTTTGGTTGTAAAGTAAGGAGTTTGAGTGAAATGAATATTTGATTATAGAAATTTAATAGGATTGATATAAAAGTAGCATCATGGATTTATTATGTTGTAGATGTTCTCTAAGTGACTATTAAATAATTGTAAGACTTAAAAGAATATTTATTTTATTTTTTATTTTTTTATAATTTTTTTATTTCATTAAAAAAATTAATATTTAATAAATTTCTTAATTTTAATATAAATAATTATAAAATTTTATAGATAAAATCTATATTATTAGTATATAGAAATGAATAACTTATAATGGTAACAATAAGAGAAAGGTTTAAATGTTGTACCTATTAAAGGACAAGCTTTTATGTTAGTTTTTAGTACATAAATAATTTAAAATTTATCTGAACATGTGAAGACCTTTTTTTATAAAGGAAAATATTATTGTGTTTTTTTGTGAAAGATATTTACAATTTTTTTTTAAAAATTGTATAATGCAGATTTGTCTGTTATTTTTTTAAATTTTTTGTATTTTATTAATATTTTTATGATAAATTTAAAAAAGAATCCTATTATTAATTAGTATATATATTTTAATTAATTTTTATAAAAGATATTGAGAGATATCATTCTTCATATGTCTAAATTATATTATATTTGTGATATAAATAGAATAAATATCTCACAAAAAATTTTACATAAATATATTTAAAATATATATACTAATAATAAATAAATTTAAATTTGTTTATTCAAATTCATGAAAAATTGTATCTCGATTGTAACTCTCCAAAAATTAAAAAAAAAAATCTAATGTCTTGGACTTTCCTAACCTAAACAAATATTAAAAACAATACATACAAATTGTTACAAAGGGAAATCTTTATTATTCTCCTTAACTTAAAAGAGACTAACTTTTCTTTTTCCAAAGTCATATAAATGAGGTTTATCCTTCTTAAATAAGAAACCATATGAGTGAGAAAATACGATTTTAAAAACATCATAGTATTAATATTTAATAAATAAAATTTTATTTATAAAATAATATTTTATAAAATGTATATTTGAAGTTTCTTCTCCATTAACATTGATGATATTTTTTTCAAAAATGTGATTTAAAAAATTTATTAAAACAAAAATTATTATACATGTAAAAGTTTTATCACACATATCATCTATAACTCTAATTTGATCGATATGATAATTTATAACCAGTTTTCTTCATAACTTCTTGCAAAAAAAACACACACCACATAATGGTACATATGAATGGTTCCTGTGCCTTAGTATTTATAGGCCTAACAACCTGACCTTTCATGAAATGACTAAAAAAGAAACAAATATGTACAACCAAACTAGTAAGCCTATAAATATTGAGGCATATAATTGTCAATCAATGTCACCTTCCTTAATTTTTATAAGAGTCAACAGCACGAACTTTAACACACTTTGGCATCCTTAAAAATTATTGAAGCTTTATATTACGCAGTCTAGGAATTTGACTAGTTAAAGCTACGATAAAAAATAATATTCATGTTGAAGGCATTTATATGAGCAGAAGACATGTATTTTTTCTTTCTAAACCATAATTAGTATTAATTATAGTCACTAAATTATATGTATTAAACATGTAAAAATTAATCAGTATCATTAAATTTTATGTATCAAACATGTAAAAATTAATCATCGTGTATTATTTTTAATTCAAGTCATTTAATTTATGTCGTCAATCATTATCTGGGATGTATTTTTTTCTCAAAAATTTACTCTTCGTAATAAGACATATAATCATTAATTAGATTTGATTATATAATATAGATTGTTGATATAAATATTGTTAAGTTACGACTTTTCAAATTAAATTAGATAAAAATAATAAATAAAAATAAATAAATAATATACAATTTTTTGAAAAAAGAGATAATCTAAAATAATATGATAAATATTTAATTACATATCATTAATATTAAATTATATAATGTAATTGTCAAAATCAAAACAAATAAATATTTATCACTTTATTTAAACATATCTCTAAATAATTGTTGATTAAGTTATAAATATCAATCTTATATATCTTCAAAACATTGATAAAATTCAATTAAAAGTATAAAAAATAAATTAAAGAGATTAAATTAAATATCAAATATTCAGAGAATGCACATGTTTCAGAATTGACTTACAATTGCTCTTCAATAGATCAGTAATATTGGAGATTTCTAAATTTACCAATAATTCCAACAAAAGCACCTCTCTATTAGTTTAAAACTAATAAAAAGAAGTGCTGTGGAGCGGCTCGAGTACCTGAAAGTATGCATATAATTATTTTGGCAGGCTATTGTGTAGCATCTGGGAAGTTATTATATGGATTCTAAACAATATACAATTGCAATGCAAATCGCTATGCTAGCAGGCTATTATGCCCCACAACATATTCCCAAATAATTAAAATTGCATATGTATGTAGCTGGCTTACGGACTTGATGAATTTTAGATATAAACAATTGAATAATTTTATACGTCGTATGGTTTTATCGTTATATGACTCCTTCCCTTCTTAGTTTGTTGTTGTTTGTGTTTGGCAGTCATTAGCAGCCATAATAACTTAGCTCTAAAATCAATATAGAGGGTAAACGAGAAATCAATATAACCTAACTGACTGTAAAAATTGAATATGAACTCCAAGCAAGATAACATATTAAACAAAATGAAAATGACCAAGATAGATAATTTATATGAATAAAAACCAAATCATGGGTCAACAACTTAATCATTTCTTAAATCTGCCCATGAAATCGATATATAAGAAATTATCATTGGAGTTAACAAAATAGTTTTATAGGCATGTTTCTCCAAGCTTGAAGTAATGAAGGAGGACAAGAGATATATTGCAAAATTCTCACGTGCACATGCATAGGTCAAGAATAAATATTATGCACAACCGCAATCCCCATAATGATGGCCACTTTTACTTAAATCCACAAAAATATGAAGAAATGAAGCAAGGCCGGAAGTTACTAATCGAATAAGGCCAGAAGCTTGAACAATCCAATCAGAATAGGTTGCAGAGGAATGACCAATTACTCATTTACCTTTAGATGATTCATCCATAAAAAATCCCAAGCTATAGAGTAAAGTGTCGCAGGGTTTTCATTCGGCTTCTTCATCATCTTCCTCCAAGGGTATAAGCAGCTTGGCATTCATTCTTTGCTATGGAACCATACATAAAATTATCATGTCTAACTCTAAGTATAATTATCCATTTCCATAAAAATATTGTACAAAATGCTAATCTACTAGGTTCAAGACCATAAATAATAAAAAGAATGGAGTCAAAGCAATCCAACCTGTCAAAATCATCAAGTTTCGGTAGTGGGGAAAAAGGATCCAAGAACCCATTCCCTTCATCGAGAGTATAATTAAAAGGCAAATGGCATCAATGATGATAAAACCTAATTCAAATACTTAAGTGGGACATTACAAGATTACGTCATCAAATGCTATGTATAAGATTATGCCATCAAATGCTATGATCAACTTAAGACAAGGAGAAGTATACCAGGGAAAAAGCCAAAGTTTCAATCAACAAAGAATTTAAAACTTGGCACATAGATGCAAAAGCACTAAATGAATTGAGAATTTTTAAACAAAGGAAAGATGGATCAATAAAATATTATAATAGAAGGATGTTATGTCTAGTACAACTGATAGAACATCCTCTAGGAGAACATCTAAAATAGTAGTATATTGGCAATGGTTTGCATAAAGGTATTTAAGAAAAGCTTGCGGATTGTGCCAACCTCAAAATACTATGAAACACATGAGGCAATGCCAGATGTAGAATAAAAATAATATTTATGGAAAACAAAAAAATGAAGAAGAAGACAAGTCCAAAGTGGAACAGATACAAATGAACCAAGACATGAAGGATAAAGTGATGATTGGAAGTATATGTTGAGTTATGAATTCTAAAAATATACATACAAATATTTGAGATTATTCGGTATATGCTACAAATATTAGTGGCAAGAAACTAATGGTAGAACAATAAAAACCATGATTTGAGAGATGATCTAACTTAGGTTGTACACCTCGATTATGTTTGTCTTTGATAAGGCAAATAACAACCATTGTGTTTGTTTATTATAAGGAAAATATCAAGAGTATTACCATAGACTAGTTATTTCAAGAAACATCCTTTCCTATGGAAGAAGAAAAACATAATTATGATTATTAGAGTAGAGGTCACTAGGTAGAACACCCTAAAATAAATCCTTGTGCCATTTATTTCCAAGAAATAAACTAGCAAATAGTATTTTCTTCCAGCTAAAAGTTTGGCAACTTCATCTTTCATCCTGAACATTTGTCAACCTCCTCAAGGCTTGGGATTCATGACTTATCAACCACATGACCAAAATTATTGTTTTGTCTTCTCTGATAATAGTCAAAGGAGGGAAGGATCTGATGATTTTAAATTATATTTCATATCTTAATTAAGGTATGCAATTTACTTGATTGATTATGGACTACGGGGTTTCAAAAGTGGTGTAGTTCTTATATGTAAAGGATGTTATTCTCTATTACTCAAGGAAGCTCAAGGAAGGGGTCCGCATTAGAAACCCCCACTAATTCAGCTAATATAAAAGAAGTGTAATTTATCATGTAGAGTTGGGGTGTTCTATCATGCATCCTTATCTTAATAATGAAATATTTTAATATTACTGACAAAAAGAAAGTTTTGTTTTTACAATAATAGGAAAAATACTTTATTGTACATGTTTTCATAGAGAGAAAATATCCAAACAAATTAATCATCAACCAAGAATGCATAAAAATAATGACCTAATTAAAGATGTTTCTTCATAGCAATATGGTTATTCTATTTCCCAACTAAAGAACTGATAGGAAATAGTGAAGTAGGTCTTTCTTCCCACCTCTTGCAAGATGTTTTATTGAAATAAATTTGACATAACACTAAATGCCCTTTACAAAAATAGAAAGAAAAGTAAATTGAATGAAAAATATTAAAATGAAGGGAAAATGATGGATCACATACTAGATCTGTGTATAGTAGATGTTTTGAAAAAGGTAGAAAAATAAAAATCATTTCTTTGCAGATGTAAAAATAGATTCCATGAGTATAATTTACCTACTACAAGTCTCCCCATGAGTATGCAGGGATACAAATCTTGTATAAATTATCACACATTCAAATAAGACATTTATCATTGCCTATGGACACATATATCCATTTGCCTAGACATATATCTTGTAGGATAATGGGAGGTAAAGAAGCACACATATCCATTCCTCCACCAACTTCATTATGTGCTACTCAAACAAAAAAATAAATAGGTGTAGTACTAACATTGTGAGTGTAGGTGGCTTGGTAGTATTGAAACACTAGGATTAATTAATCCATCCCTGAGGATAGTTGGCACTATTGCATTTATGTGTTTTATAAATCATATTTATACTCTCTAAATGTAGACCAGTTTCACGCCTGGTCATTTATAGTTAAGCACACCACATCAAAAGAAAACTAGGGCTCAATCTTGGCACATCTATCTTCTAAAATCTCCTCAAGGAGAACAATGACTGTATTTTAACCAAATAAGAAGCAAAGGCACAAAGAAATATTTTGGCCATTTATGAAGAATAATTTCAAATAAATATTTTGGCCATTTATGACTGCATCCTTGATCAAGAAATGTGTTGCCTCGAGCCTCAAATCTCTTATTTTCTCTCTACTCAATCTTACAGGATGAGAACCATTGATTAGAAAATGAATAATTGAATCATACCAATCATTGGGTTGAAACTATTATTGATCAACATGCATCACACCCAATTTGGGATTATTGTTAGCAATTAATTGAATCAATTCTTGACACCTTACCAATTTGGTATTTTTCATCTCAAGATTATAATATTTGAGTATGCACATCCATTTATCTATTCTTTCTCCCAATTCACATTTATGAATCATATGTTTAGTGGTAGGATTTGACAATATTGCATGCATGTTATTCCTAAGAATATAGTGTCTAAGCTTTTTAATTGCCTTAACTAAAGCAAAATCTTGTTTTTCAATTAGAGAATAGTTTAACTCAACATTTTTAAAATTAGTGACCATAAATGCAATTATATGATCACATTTGTCTATGTTATGAGTTAAAATAATAACTTTAGTATGTTCAAAAGTAAAAGAATAAAGATAAAAACTTTCGTGAAATCATGACTTATCAACACAGAGGCTTCTCCTATTGCTTATTTAACATCCTTAAAAGATTTTATTGTCTCTTCATTCCATATGACCTTAGAATCCTTCTTCAACATGTCATTGAAAGGTTTCACAATCTTTGCAAAACCAAAAATTAGCTTTCTCACAAAATTAATTTTCCCAAAGAAAGACTTTAATTATTTTCTACTATTAAGGGGTTATTTCTTAGATATGGCATTAAATCTACTAGGATCTATAGAAATCCCATCCTTAGTTATTACATGTCCTAGTAATTTACCCTCAATTACATAAAAAAATACTTTTCTTAGGATTAAGGGAAATTTCATACCTTCTACAATGTTCAAATACTTTTTGTAAATGCATAATGTGATCTTCCATGTTTTTAGAAAATATAGTTAGATCATCCATATATATAATGATGAATTTACCTATGAGACGTTGGAAAGCATGGTCTATAGCTCTCTGAAAAGTATTTCCTACATTTATAAGTCCAAAAGGCATTCTTTTATAATAAAAAGTGCCACACTTTATTGTTAATGTAGCATTCATTCTATCCTCCTTGTTTACAAACACTTTATTATAACTTGAAAACCCATCTAGAAAAGAAATCATAACAAAAGCACTAACAATTTGAATAATTTGGTCAAGGTATGGTAAAGGATAATTATCCTTTTCAGAAGATATATTCAAATTTCTAAAGTCTATGCGTAATCTAATTTCTCCATTTTTATTTCTAACTAGTACTAAGTTAGTCACCTAGGTAGAACGTCTAATGGGACAAATTATTTTTTCATCTAGTAGCTTCTTGACCTCTTTATTAATCAATGGTTCCAAAATAGGATTAACAGGTCTTTGTTTCTACCTAAAAGGTTTTTAAGCTTATTTTAATGGATTGATTTGGGTAACGACTCTAGGATAAAAAATCTTGAAGTCTTCATAAAACCATGCTATAACATCCTTGTACTTGTCTGAGGTTGACCTTGAGTCCCTATATCAACTATATTATAACCCACTCACTTTGGTAACTTCAATAGTTTCAACTAGCTTGTCTTTGTCATATAATCTTTCTAAGGCAATCATGCCTTTGGAAGTTTTATTGTCTGTTAACTGTATAATATTGTCATCAACTTTATCTTTATCAAGACAATTTTGATTCACCTCATCAATTATATGATACTCAAATACTCCTGAGTTGTTCATGAAATCTATGATCTACTGATCATCACTAAATAATTTCAAATGATTGGCATTGTTAAGAACTAAGGGACATGGGACCAATTCAATGTTAAGGTTTCTTAGTTTTAAATCTTGATTTAGCATAAGATTGGATACAGCTAAATCTAGTTCATTAGCAAATTGGTTCTTTTCTCTAGAAATTGAAACAATGTTAAAAGCATCAAAATATTCAATCAAGTCCCACACTCTAAAATATTATCTCTTAATATAAGATAGTTTGGATTGGTACATACTTTTAACATGATTGATTACTAGTTGAGAATCACCATACACTATTAATTCTTTAACCTTGTGTTTGATAGTAAATTGCAATCCTAATATTAATGCTTCATACTCTACCAAATTATTAGTGAAAGGAATCTAAATTCTGTAAGAATTATTAAATTCCTTCCCAACACGATCGATTAGAATAATTCCTAATCCATAATTAGATTTACATCTAGCACCATAGAAAATATAACTTCCACAATTCAGATGTAACATGAGAGTCTTTAGAGTCAAATACATGAGGAGTGTCAAGAGTGTAAACTCCTAAATTATAATTGACCATGTTGACCTTTGCATTTACTGCATTATATTCAGTGATCATGTGCTTCATCTCGAGTGCCCTCTCAATCTAAACTTGATTGGGAACTCCCATCCATGGAAGCCACATATTATAATAGTAAATTAACATGTAACTATTCAAGTCCTTAGTCTAATCTCTATTAAGCAACATTTCATAAGCATCTAGAATGTCCACCACTTGAATGTTTATGAATTTTTATATCTTTGGCTGTGAAGAAAGCTACATATGAACATTCAAAAATTCACCAATTACTCTAACTCTTGATTTGTCTAATTGAGTAACTACTTTATCAGACTTAATTTGAGTTAAACCAATTTTTTCACAAATACCTATTGGCATGATGTTGGCAAAGGCACCTATATCTAACAAATAATTATACAATTTTTAAAAAAAAATCTAATTATTAGTCAAAAAAGGTCAAACCTTTAATTTTTTCTTGTACATAAGTACATTAACATGTGTAGCCTTTTGAGATTTACTAGGTTTTTTGCTAGAGGATTCTAGTAACAAGTCTCTTTATTCAATAATTTGAGTAAACTCAAGTAAGGTGATATTATCTTTGATATTTTTGATATTCTCAACTATATTATATCCATTCCTAGTAGATGAACTAGATACATCAACATTATTTATAGAGGTAATACCCTTTGGAGGATCTGGATTGTTGTCTACTTTAGGATCAAGAGGAGTATCAATGTTATTTGGTACAATTGAACTAGTCAAAGGTTACTTTTGCTCTCTATTCATAAAATTATAAGTATTATTTTGATACTATTAAAAATCATGAATCTCCTCTGGATTATCCTCAGGCTCTTTAAAATCTTGGAATGGAAAATAAAATGTCTCTACCATGAGAGTTGTGTCAGATGATTTAGATGACTTTAAATAATCAAATGTACCTACAACATTGTCTTTGTTAGGAATAAATCTATACAATCTAATTATTCTTGAAAATATTCAAAAGTATTAAAAAATCTATACAATCTAATTCATCATGCTTTGAAATACTATGAAATCTATAACAATCAGATAAGGCAACATCACAATGTTCATTTCAAGTACATTCTTATTAGCAGATAACTCATTGATATTATTTCTATTATGAAACCAATTTTTAGGTCTATTAAAACTTTGAAAAGAATAATTAATGCTAGAACATTCCACAATGTTATCTACTTGTTTTTACAACTGAATAAAATCAGTTCTTAGATTTTGAATGGAGTCATTCTTATTTTTAGGAGCCTCTGAGTTATGAACTTGAGTACTATCACTATTTTATGTCACCATAGATATTTGATCTTTTTCATGAGATCCACTTGAAATGTTATTTAAGAATCATAGGTTTTGACCAAAACGAGCATGCCTCAAAGGTAATTGGTTTAAAACTGCTATTTGATTCAAAGTAGGCATGTTTTGATTAGCATTTGGAATGAAATTTAGCATAGAAAAATTATGATTAAAATTAGGAATGGTATATGCCAACTAACATTGAGGTTGTATTTGATAATTAATTATAATATCTTTATCATAGGCTAAATCTAATGTATCTATAGCCCTAATAGATCTTTTCAAAAACATTGAAGCCATGGGATTTAATGTATCCTTATGAATCTCTAAATCTAAATTTTCAATAGGTCTATAGGAATCTATAGTTCTAATAAACATCTTCTGAAATATGGAATTAAAATCTATTATAGTTTTATTTGAATCTCCCTTGATAGTAGTGAATTGTTTATAAAGGACAGATGGATTGATGATCTTACCAAATTGATCAATAAAGTAGTCATTGAAATTATTCCAATTGATAATGTAGTTCTCAAGAAGGTTAAGGAACCACTCATATGATGCATCTCTAAATGTAAATGGAAAAAATATACATGAAACATCTTCATGAACAACATTTTACAATATTAGAGCTACCTTGAAGGTCTTGATATGTTCTTTAATAGTCACAACACCTTTAGGACTAAAATAAGACAAATATTTCTTGGGATTTATAGTTAAGTAATGTACCTGAGTAAGCACATTGATGGAAGATCCACCTAATCAAACCATACCTTGATGACGGTTGAACACAAGAGCAACATGAATAGGTGAACTTGGTTGAGATTTGGAAACCTTGTGCTTACCTTTGTCTACTCTTGCTTTTCTATGAACTTTTAAATAAAGAAGAGGTAGCCTAGTGTCTAATCTCAACCTATTCCTTATTATTAGTAGTTATATCTTTTAAAATCTAAATTCTATTCTAAATATGACATGTAAACCTTATCTTCACAAAAACCAATGATCAAACTTGCATATTAAGCAAATTTTGGACAAATTCATAGAAAGGATGACTATCTTCAACTGAATTAGCTTAAAGATATATATAAACTTATGAGTATGAGTAATTTTTACACTTTTAAGTTCAAATAAACCTAAACATGCAAATAATAAATAAATCTTTGAACAAAATTACTTCACTAAACTCAAATGCAACAAACTTACAAATCTTAAGCTACCTTTTCAATAATTACTCATAAATCTTCAAAGAATAGCTATCTTTACCTAAATAAGCCTAAAGACTAGTCTAAAACTACGAATATCAATGATAATTACATAATTGAGCTAAGAACAATGCAAATATCTAAAGGATCAACTAATCTTTGAATAAAATTACCAAAACTAGCAAAGATACATCAAATTTAGAAAGATTTATCTTAAGGCTCTCCTTCTAGTGCCAATTTAACTCATCTATTGATGCATGAAAGTGTATCACAAGGTTTCAATAGTGTTAATAAACACTTCTCATTTCTATATTCAAATAATCCATTATATGAGTTGTTGGTTTTGGTATTTTTGATATTTGTGGTTGAATAGCAGCCAAGTTATATAACTATTCACAAAATGAAATATAAATGGTTGTTGGGAGAAACCATGGTGTTGAAGCTTGCTTGTGAACATGAAAGTGATATGAACTAATTATTGTGAATTTTGACCAAAACCTAAAGCCTAAATCCTAATCTAGAATGTATATTTATACTGAAAAGCTAAACTATAGTGAATTGATTAAAAAAAGGAGCAAAATGAAGGGTAGGGAAAAAAAGAGAGGTGTTTCTGATCTTCAGTCTAAACATTATGACAAATCTTAAATTTCATCAAAGACATGCACTAAAACAAGCATATGACATAAAACTAAAAGGTATAGATCCTATCATATTTCAGGCAAATGTCTAAGCATAGTTGAAATAATGAAAATAAGAAACCTTATTGAATTTAAAGATTTACTTCCACAATAAAATTGCACCAACACATCTTCAAGAAAAATAAGGAAAATGAAATGAATCTAGGATCTTTTAATCAACCCACCATAAGCTCAAACTGATAACTCTGTATTAACATGTACACATCTAGAATTTATAAAAATCATTCAAATCTAGACATCAAACTAGAAATTTGAGGAAGCATCCATGATAATAAACACCCAAACAAATGTGAGACAATATTTTCATACTTCCCTTGCTTTCATTATTTACTCAAAATTTACATAAATTTTTTTCTCTAAAAACTCCCCTCTTTTTACAATGACAATAACCCTTATTATAGAAGACTAATGTGGTATGTCGGTTAATCATATCAAATAAAAGTTACACAACAATCAAAGATAGTTATCCTTCTAAAACATTCTAAAACTAATGACACTTTCAAGGTGGACTAACCTATAAGCAATGTGCTTTACAAGATGCACATGCTTTTACAAAATGGAATATTCTTTAAAAATGATTGTATATAATTTTTGACAAAATAATATAATACGTCAATAAATTTGACTTTAAGAAGATCCTCCGATTACAACTTGTTGTTTTTTGCTCTAGGATCTTCATTGCCTTGTCATGTTGTTCATAATTAGCATAAAATTGATAATTGGCTCCATGAAAATCTCTTTTTCTTGTTTTTCCAGATCTTCGAAGTCTTTTTCAACTATACCCATTTATTCCTTGATGATTTTTTCATTTTGAATTTTGTCCTTTATATATAGGATCATATCCAATATTATTTTTTTATATGCCCCTATAGTAATTTGGATGTTACTTTTGACTTCCTAGAAGAATTGAGTAACCATGTGTTTGAAATCCTTATCTATTATCAAACCAAATGGGACTAAGTATCATTGGATCCTTAATTAGGCTCCCTTTTATATGCACTCTATGGCTCTCTAACTGCTTAAAATCTTTAGAAGGACCTTCCAAACTATTGGACCATTTTTTCATATATTTGATATTCTCTATCAATATTAACATAACCATATTCAAATGTGCGAAGTTGTCTATTTTAAAATTAGGAATTTAACCTTATTTCATTATATTAATCAATTCCTTTACTTTACTGCTTGAATCCTACCATTGATTAACTTATTGCATGGTCATAGTCCTTTGCTTGTCCACCATATCTTTATTAGACCTTATACTTTCAAAAAACTAGTTGTGTCATAAATGATTGCTTCAAACTTATTGACAATATCACATGGCACTAATAGAATGGATTTTTCCTCCATATTCTTATTATTATGATTTAGCCCTTTGATAGTAGGTTACAATATTTTTGACTGTGATTGAGCTAGTTCCAATACATACTCCTAAAATATGGGATCTTTACTAGGCCTATATCCTCCCTTTTAGGTCAAATGAGTCAATGTCTCCACCTTTTGTTATATAATCTCTTCACCCCTTTTCATGACTGATTTTTTTGCCACTCTTTGTAAAATATTAGTCTATATATCATATCTAACCCCAACTAAAGATTTGGTCACATGTGGAACTAGGACCTCTACTTGTAATTAGACTATTGACTGACTTGGGAAATATAATCTCTTTTCCTCTTCTTCCTATAGAGAAATGATCCACGGCTTCAATTGTTGTTGTACAGGATTATTAGTGGCCTTGACTAAGCCCATAGATGGAATGTAGTAGGTATATTTTCTAAACTTTGTTCATAAATGAACCACTTAGGAATATGTGGTCCATATAATATGTTTTCCTCACTAAACAGGTTGACTTCACTCAAAGGAGGAGTGATGGCTACATTTAATTTTTTGCCTTTGGAACAATGGAAATCTCATCTTTCTTTTTGAGAGGATTAATAACCATCAATTCTAATGACTTTCCTTTACCTTATCTGAGTTATTTAACCTTTACCTCCTCATCTAAATCTATCTCATAAGTCATATAT
Source organism: Torreya grandis (assembly GCA_037957365.1). NCBI lineage: Eukaryota > Viridiplantae > Streptophyta > Pinopsida > Cupressales > Taxaceae > Torreya > Torreya grandis. Next base: position 532,549 of record JARHVA010005490.1, read on the forward strand.
ATCATTCTACATGCATATTCAATATATTCATTAGGATACAATGCTATCATATGAAGCTCTTATTGAGGTAGATCTTGCTCTATTCATCTTAAAGATTTAAGAGATGACGAACTTGAAGCCATTTCACCTGGTCTATTCTCTTCTAGTCTTTATTTTACTTGTGTCTTTAGTGAGATAATCTTGGAGGAACCAACATCAATTATATGATACTACCTAGGACCCAATTGCAATCTATCCTCCATTTTCTTGTCTCTATTCAACCTAGACTTAAGCCTTATGTTATGCTCCTTCAATATCTTAGTTATGTCAAAGTAAAAGGATGCCTTGGTCTATATAAGATAAAATTCAATAGACTCATGCTCATATGGGACATTCAAGATAACTTTGAATTTTAAATGTTATTTTACCCTTCAATAAAGGTCCCATTACCTACAATCATCCATCTGTGGGTTTAAAGATAGATAATAATTTGAAGCAACGTCAATATGTTTACTTTCTTTGAATATGGTCTTGACAATTATCATGGGGAAACTATGTAAGAGTCCCTTTCTCTTAGTTTTACAAAGGGCATCAATACTATTGAAGAGATGATATGCTACCTCTTTTTCTACTAATTTATTAGGTACATGAAATGGTAATTTGAGAGGAGTATTCAAGGTTCCCTCAATCCTTATAATAGTGTAATTAGGGTAGAGCATGTGTCCCCCATTACACCAATATAATTATTGATCAATAGACTAACTCTCATCATGGTAATTCCATTTATATCTTCACTTACTATAGGGTACACACAATCACAAATTAACTAGATTTGGTCTCTATACTTATAGACATGAAATTTGGAATAGTATTGGGAAAACGTCTGGGTACCATTGGGAGACCATTCTCTTTGATTGGGGATCTTGGTGGTTTCACACAAGGCATCTAATATATAGGAAATCATATAAAACTAAGCCCTCTTATTATTCTTGATTTCATATATATATCTACTTAGGGAGATATTGATTATCTCAGCTAATGGAGGAACCATTACCTTTTCAATGATGAAGTATACTGTGCACACCAATAATGGTTCTACATACGATGTAGTTGAATAGCCATACAATTTTTTTAGCATGATTATCACCATCCTAACTCTAGGTATAAACTGACTCACATTGATGTTCTTTGCAAGGTCTACAATAACCTAGTTACCAAATTACAACCACATAACTAAGATGTCCATCATGTTGTGCTTTTTAGATTTTGAATTAATGAAGGTTATGACAATCTAGGGCTTAGGAATTTTATAGTAATAATCAAAGTCAATTGAGGATATGTAAGCAATTTTACTCAAATTATTTTCATTAATCAACATACCCTCATCTATTTTAACATTATTGAAAATTGGACCAAGAACATCAATACAATAAATTACCTATAGTTTAGTAGTGACATAGTGAAGTCTAATCATCTCAATGGCCACAATCTTGTCATAAAGTCTCTTTGATGAGAGGATATTCTCTTCTCCATTGGTTATAGATCACTGGTTTTCAATTGTCTAGAACAATTTAGAGCAATTATTATCCCCAGTGTTCAAAGAAGAAGATATAAATTTTGTGTCCTCAAACACTCGATCTTCACCATCTGGTGATAGATATAGTTCAAATTGATGCTTTAAAATTTTTTTATGGGTCACCATTTCTATAATACCAATTCAATGATCCTTTTGGAAAATAATAATCTAACTCTTTCATCTCAATCACAGTGAATCCAAAGATAATTAGGGCAATATGTACATTCTTAGGATTTTTTGAGGTTTACACAGAGCTTTAATGTCAACAAACAAGTTCAAAATATGAGATTTGTTGACTTAGATTGCATTTGGATTACACATTTATACCTTCCACATGATTGGGTCTAGAAGATCTTCTAGTATGACATGTTCCTCCTATATTCCACTACCATGTCACACTACTCATTTATTTATAAAATGTTACCATTATCCTTTTTAAGACACATGTCATCATCTCACTCTCTCAAGCTTGATCAAATTTACAACTTTGATATATTTTGGAGTCATCTAGCTTTGACTTTTCCCACAAATGTTGATATTTTATCTTATCTTATGAGAGTGTGTAACTTGGCAACTCCACAGACTCTTTGTGTATATTGAAAATAGTTTTCATCATTTTAATGCTCTCTTGCTACATGGTATATTCTTGTGTAATTTGGGATCTTTGAATCCTTAACTCACTTCATAAAATTTATCTTGATTAGCAATATCAATTGTGATACGTTGATCTTGATTTGAATGATTAAAATTGCACCATTAATTTACTAGATATATAATCAAACAGAAACCATTGATTTTACTACCTATTCACAAGATCAAGTGTAGAATATTGATCTACTTGATTACTTTCCAGAATTGTGACACTTGTCACTATCATTTTTTATTTTAAAATCCTTTGACATATTGACTCTATGCTCATCATTGATCTTGGAATGCATGATTGAATGCATGACATAGTTCCTTGAGCTCAACTTATTGACCTTAGCTTTCATTATAGATCATAGATCAAAAAATTTCTATTGAGACATGAACCATAGATCTTTGATTTGGGGGTATTTTTATTTGATGACTTACGAGATCATCTATGTACCATTGATCTTATATCCAACATCTCAAGATTTTTCCACTTGATAATACCTTGTTTCATTCATTCCTATGAATTACAAAATCAACAAAGACATAATCACACAGGATATATGTAGAGACTTAACATAAATTTTAGACTAAGGTTTTAGACATATGAATAAACATGATTAGAACTTACGGTAAAACTTAAATTAATTCTAAAACATAATAAAAGTATCCCACATAAATATGAATAAAAACTTAGGATAAAACAATTAGACTAAGGTTTTTTACATTATTTATGCATGATTTCAATTAATTGACCCAAAACCAAAGGTTAATAAAAAGGGTTAAATTGGCATTAAATCCTAAAACCCTAAACACTATTAATTCAAATTTAACTCCATTAAACAACAGGGAAACACATGAAGAAAAAATTAGCAACATTAGATAAAGTCAAATAAGGATTATAGGTAAACATATCAATTAATCCAGATGAGAATCATGATATTCAAATAATGTAATTTGATCAAGTGGGATGTTTAATTTATAGCACAAATTTTTAGAATTTCAATAAGAGTCCTCATTTTTCAAAAATGGGAGTATGTTGACCTCAATAATGGGTAGAAAATAAGTCTTAGTGGCTACCATCACTTCATACTTCTACTATTTGTTATCAACTTTATTCATATTTTATATCTCTATTCCAAATATCAATTAGCTTGTATAATAATATTGACCCCTCTCACTTTGAACGATGAAATGAAGGAGGCATCAGAAGTGTCAGTGGGAGCATAGTCAAAGAGGTAGGGGAGAGTGAGGTTAAAGGAAAAAATATTTGTTCAACATATGCAGTAGAATCCAGTTTGTTAGAAGGTAGGGGGATGCTACAAGAAGAAATTGAGTTGCACAGTGATCAGATTGGAGATGTCAAGGTAGAAGAGAAGGAAGTTAAAATAGAGGTCAAGACCAAAATGGAAGAATAGGGGTCAACTACTAGGTGAAATAGGGGTAAGGTTAGGCATAAATCACAAGTTCCTTATCCTGAGGTTTATCACTCTGATCTTTAAGAATGAGGTTTTGGTCTTCCAAAGGAGGTGCTAGGGTAGAAAGTGATAGTGGTTAACCCTGGCATGACAAAAGGAGCCACCAATCAGTGGGAGAGTGAATATGTATTAGTAATAGGAGAAGCTAGGGTTTTAAAGGATTTAATTTTTTATCTTATAATAATAACATTAATCATTTTCATTCTTATGGGATTTTTTTCAAAGAAGCGATAATCAAGGCTCATCCAAGTTGTGATCCTATTTTAGTTCCAAAAAGTTAGGTTTCTTCAAATATTTCCCCAACTAAAGAAATAGTTGTGAAGGTTTTAAGGAGGTGCCACAAGCAGATTGTTCTGAATTTTAAGTTCCAAAAATGACTCATCTTGGTGATGTCCCCTTAGTTTTTTATCATTCTTCTCCTACCTTAGATATTTTGGATTCTAAAATTTCATATATTTATTTAGATAAGGGAACCAAATCATTGATTGGCAGATGTGTGGGGAAACAACTATTTGGGAAGCACTTCAACAATGGATAGCAGGATCTTGGAAAGCATTAAAACCTCCATCCATCTCTTTTTTTGTCTAATGAATTATTTTTACTTCAATTTTAGTCGGTATATGACAAGGATTATGTATGGTCAAATGGCCCTTGGTTTATGGGTAATTAGGGGTATTTTTTGTGCCCATGGGCTCCTTTATTTCATCCAAATTCATTGATTATTTTAAAATCCCTAGTTTGGATAAGGTTTATAATCTTCCCTTAGCTTTGTGATATCTTGGGATTTTTAATCAATTGGTGAGAAAATTAAGATTTTTTGTCAAAATTGATGATTCCATTGAAGCCAATCACAATTTTGTCTATCTCTATTTATTGGTGGATTTATCTAAACTACTGTTTCATTTAGTTAAAATTTCTTCTTCCTATGGAGTTTGGTCTCAATTTTTCAACTTTGAAGATATCCCATTTAGATGATTCAAATTTAATAAATTAGATCACAAGATGGCAACTTCTCTAGAGAAGACATTTAATGGTTCTCAAGCTTTGATTGTTTAATAATGGGTGAGAAAGATTGGACAATCGAATCATTACTTGGTTTATAGCTTGTATGGGACAACCAAATCAAAATAATTTGAGGATACACCTTAGGTATAAACTACAGTGGTTCATCATTCTTCACAAAAGAATGATTTTATAGAGGATACAATGAATCGGGGCATTTTGGATTCAGGGCAACCTTCTATTAATAAGTAAGATAAGATACAAAAATGTTATGAATTATGGGAAAGAGGATGTGGATAAATTTTATTCAATAAATAATAGTCCCAAACTGAAATAAACATCATAAGAGGTAGAATAATATTGGGAGGAAGAAAAGAAGAGTTAGTAAGCAATGTTGTTCTGTCTATTACTCAAATAGAAAGTACTTTGAAGAACCGCAACTTTGGCTTCAAAGGGAAAAGAGGAAAGAAGGTATAATAAAGGTTGTAGCTAGATGCTCAAAATTATATTAATGGTGACAGTCAATGGACCATGGAATCATTGATGATTTCAAGCAACAAATGGATGAACTAAATACTGGTGTAGGGGTGGTTTTTCTATTTTTTGTTGAAGTTTTTTATTTCTTTGATCTTTGATTAAGTTTTTACTTTTATGGAGTACCTATTTTTTCTTTTGAATCCTTACTCTTTTTTAGGGATTTTATAATATTAATGGATATACTCTTTTCTCTATGTGTGTGTGTGTGTGTGTGTGTGTGTGTGTGTGTGTGTGTGTGTGTGTGTGTGCGCGTGCGTGTGTGCATGTGTGCACGTGCGTGCATGTGTGTGTGCGTGTACATGTGCGTGTGTGTGTGCATGTGTGTGTGCATGTGCGTGTGTGTGTGCATGTGCATGTGCGGCGTGTGTGTGTGTGTGTGTGTGTGTGCATGTGCGTGTGCATGTGTGTGTGTGTGTGCGCGCGCGCGCGCGCGTGTGTGTGTGTGTGTGTGTGTGTGTGTGTGTGTGTGTGTGTGTGTGTGTGTGTGTGTGTGTGTGTGTGTGTGTGTGTGTGTGTGTGTGTGTGTTTGTTTAGTGTTTTATGATTCCTTCAAACCATATTTATATGTCTTTTTATTGATATGCATTTACTAAAACTACATCACGAGTCTCTCTGTGAAACACAAAACATGATAAAAATGACCATTTGAATGAAATATAAATTAAATAATAACTCACTCTTGTTTAATTATCATTATAAATTTAATAATCCTCTAGTGAAATCCAAATCATTTTGATATTGTTTTTATTTATATATGCATGTGTGTAAGTAAAAAAGGTGTGAAAGTCTACTATAAAAAATAAACACAACCTAGTCTTCCTTTGTGTGATAAAAACAACCCATTCTAGTGAGGTAAATGCATCTCGATGAACTATTTTGGAGAAAACCATGACATCAATAAAAGAATAGTTTATATACTTATTATTCTTAAGAAAATAAGAGTCACAAATTTCTTACTTGCTCATGGTGAATGTCCATCATTATGCTAATGGGATGCATTGGTTGAGAAAAGAATATGAGGGAGTCAGAGGAGTGGGAGGAGATTCAAACCTTGGACCTAATGAAGAACACACTACCTCTACAGGAGAATGAGTAGTTGGGTGGAGGCAACTTGACATTTTTATAAAGGAGAACTGGTAGAAAAAGTACCTTATTTTATCCGACAGTTAAGAGGAGTGATACACTCTACATTCATGTCCAAAAAATAGAGATATAAACTAGCATGCATTCTACTATTGATGCATACATACCACTGACAATTTTTATTAAGAAAGTCAAAATAATTGAAAAGTTAGCACTACTAATAATTGCATGTTGTCATTCTTTCATATGCTCACTGAATGAGATGCCTATTTATGTTGATTTTAACACTATATTTTCTTTTTATCTACAATTTTTAATAATATGTTCAAATTTATACTTATGAAATCCATCTCCATATTATTTCTTTTATAGATGAGGAATTTTATAATGAAGGCTTCAAAATTAATTATAATATAACCGTTTTGGGTTGATTAAAATTTTAATTTCTTATATAATAAAACTACTTAAACATTAATTATTGATTTTTTGGTGATTATAATACTCTTGTACTTAATAATAATCATGACATGCTTTAGATCTTATGATAAACTGTTCCAACGATGTAGGTTATGTTGGAAGAGATACGATTCTCTATTTAGATAAAGCAAGGATTTATAAAGTGAAATAGTTTAAATCCATAGTTTTACCTAACTCGAAACCAAAATATGTTGACCTCATATGACCATTTGTGAACAAAGTGTTAATAACAAATCATAATCAAATTAGTGGAAGGAATGTAATATTTTGTTTTTATAAAGTGAGGGAGCATAAATTGGTATGATTGTTGGTTCCATCTAATATTATAATCATATATACTATATTATTATTATTATTATTATTATTATTATTATTATTATTATTATATGATAGAATATTATACAATTCAATCTTACCACCAATAGTATAATATAGTATATTATACAAATGGATAGTGTTCAATTTGTTGGTTTTTATTGTTTGTTAAACACATTTTCAATCCATCTTCCTACTAGATCTCAAATGTTTTATTCATGGTTTATTTTATCCAATATTAAAAGTCAATACATTAATACTACCACTTTGTAAGTTATGGAAACCCTTTCAATAGGTGTTGGTCATGTAAATCCAAGTTCCAACCTAATGTCTTCCATTTTCAATGGTACATGACTTGATATCACAAAATTTGATTTGATTGTGGAAGGGCTACACATTTGATGTGTGGATCGAATCAATATTACAATGTCGTTGATGTGGGGATAAGACATTGAGGTATTAGAGTCTATCTTGTAACCTTTATTCATCCATGTTGCCAATATATTAACCCATGGAGTAATTAAATCAGGGTTAAGAACATATAAAAATGCCATAATTGAACACTTGAAAGAAAGCATAATGCCATAATGAACATGCAAGTGTTAAATGATTTGAAGGTGTGTTGGGTGGTGACAGTGAGGGGAATTACAAGGTTATTTACTGAATGGACTTGAATAAGCATGAAAAGATGCATGTACAAAGTTATATGACATGTGATATCTTTCATTGTAATATGTGGCTTCCACCAAACTATTTCAATTCCCCAATACATGATTAATATTATATTTATTAATATCTTAATAATATATATGATATATTTATATAACATACATAACCATTATATATATATATATATATATATATATATATATATATATATATATATATATATATATATATATATATATATATATATATATATATATATATATATATATGCTATTATAGAATATATAGTAGAGATTAATAATAATGCTAGTTATAATAAGAATTGTGTGTGTGTGTGTGTGTGTGTGTTGTGTTTTTGATGCAGAAAAAGAAGCCAAACTTTAGGAGGCCATAACTATTGATCTATAGCTCCATTTCATCCCATCTTCATGCCAAAATGACCATCTCAAAATTTGGAATTCTGCTATAACTCACACTTCCAATTATGGGGTTTTTATATATTCTGGGATGCTATGCATAACCATCTTAGGGTCTAAAATTATAGTTTGAAATTATTTTTAGGTTTTTTTTTTAAAAAATTGGAAATTATTTATTTTAGAAATTATCTATTTTGGAAATGATCTATTTTGGTAATTGAACTTGAAATTCAGTTGAAAATTATTTGATAGATTAATTTTAGTGTTTAGTTTATTTTTATAGATTTTTAGAGCTACGTACACTTTCATGTGAAATTTAATAAAAATTGTAGATACTAAAAATAACATGTCATGTTTTATTTATTTTTAGATTTCTAAATTTCACACGTCAACTCAAATTCTAGGTTGAGACTTATTTATGCATGGTTTGTAATTATTTAGATTATTCAATATGAATCAATAATGGTTATTATTATAAATATTGGCCTATTATATTTATCTTGATAGTATTTAGGTTCATTATTTGGTATTAGAGTAAGTTCAAATCTTAGATGTGTAAGAGATGGTGAGAGGATGAGGAGGAATCACTCAAATGAATCATACTACGAAATATTTGTATATGTAAGTATAATAATTAACTAATATTATTAAAAATCAAATAAAAAGGAGAATATAAGATGATTTGGAAGATGACACAAATAATGAAGATGAAATTCCTCAAGAGGAGTAATAAGAACATCTACCACCAATTCAAGAGAAGATGGTTAGATGTTTACAAGGAATGAAGACATGAAGGTTGAAGTTTCAGATTATGGTGTAAGTTTGAAACTAGAGATGTCGATAGATTGTATGTACAACATGGATAAGTTCTTTGAATGGATAACTATGAGAGAAGACTAGAAGGTAAAGTTTGCATGGATGAAATTTAAGGGTCATGTAATGATTTCATGGATCACCAACATAACAAAAGATAGAGAAAAGGTAAATATAAGGTTAAATCATGGAAAAATATGGATAAGAAGACAAGGGATAAACTTCTTCCTATGGATTATGCTTAAATATTATAGAATATTTTGAAATTTGAGGAAGACAGATCATAATATAAAAGAGTATACATATGAGTTTTACAAGCTTTCAATATGCATGGATCATGATGAGATAGAAGAGAATATGGATAAAAGGAATGTAAATGGATTTAAGTTTGATATTAAATATGAATTGAGCATGTATATAATACTTTGAATGGAAGAAGATTATCAATTATCTTTGAAGGCAAAAGAAAAACAAAATAGATAAAATTTTAGTAGAACATTCATTTGGCCAAGAAGAGGATAATCCCTTCCAATAAGGGGATGAGGTGTATTTTACAAAAATATAGTTGGGTTAAATAACACTAGAGGATAATAATCACATGGTATAGAAATATAAGAGGATAATAGGTAAGGGTTTTAATACCAACAAAGAATATGTGGACTTTAGAGAGGATGAAGCTATGGTGGTGGTAGAGGGTGGTTTCTAAATAAATGTAAGTATTATGTTTGTTACATATGTGAAGAATAAGGCCATAGAATATTTGAGTATCCAAACTAATAAAATAAAGAAAGGAGGCAAGAGGATCACCCAAGAGTTATTTTAGTTGAAGATGAAATAGAAGAGAAAAACATTGAAGTTGTAGCAGCAGATATTAGATAAAATCTCATGATGAGAAGAACAATGATTGATATAAGGAAATAACATGTGAAAAATAAAGAAGGTGGTGATGCATAGATGTGAGAAAATATATTTTGAATAAGGTGAATTGAAGGAGTTAAGATGTGCAAATTAATTATAGATGGTGGTAGTTGTCAAAATATGGTTTCCAAAGACATGATTGAGAAACTAGGTTTGTAGTGTGAAAAGCATCCTAATCCTTATCAAATTTTATGGTTTATGAAATGGAATAAAGTTATGATAGATAAATAGTGTTTATTCAATTTTTATATAGTTAAAATTTACAAACATGAAATATGGTGTGATGTTATACCAATGGATGCATGTCATGTGCTATTGGGAAGGATATCAGAGTTTGATAGAAAAGTAGTTCATGATAAAGAAAATAACATATATAGTTTCTAGAAAGGTGGTATGAAGGTAGTTTTTTTATCTATTAAAAAATAAGGGGAGGCTAAAATCATGTTTACTACAAAATAAGTTATCATACATGAAGATGATAGGTTGTTGATATGCATTAGTAGTGAAGAAAGAAGACATAAAAATGGTACAAATACCAGTAGAAGCAAAAGTAGTGTTGAAAGAATATGTATATGTTATACTTGATAAGTTACCAGATGGTTTACCACCAAAGATAGATATTTAGAATCATATTTATTTGATTTTAGGATCATCTCTACCCAATCAAGAATATCATACAATGATTCTAGTAGAAAATGCATAATTAAATAAACATGTTACTAAATTGGTGGGGAAGGGTGTAGTAAGGGAGAGCATGAGTATTTGTGCAACATTAGCATTGCGAAATCCAAATAGATATGAAGGATAGAGGATGTGTGTGGATAGTAGATCAATAATTAAAATTAAAATTAATTATATATTTATTATACCTTATTTAGGTGATTTGATTTACGTTCTTGAAAGAGCCAAATATTTTACCAAAATTAATCTAAGGATTGGATGTTATTAGATTTGAATTCATGAAGGAGATGAATAGAAAACAACATTCAAAACTAGATATGGTTTGTAGGAGTGGATGGTGATGCCATTTGGATTATCTAATGGACCCAACACATTTATGAGAGTGATGAACATCATTATAGGCTAATATAGTGGATTTTTAATAAAAAAGAAGCTCTATGTAAATTTGAAGAAGTTTAGGTTTGTTCAGAATAGTTTGGTGTTTGTGGGATTTTTAGTTTCATTAGATGGTGTAATAATAGATGAAGATAAAGTAAAGACAATTGTTGAGTGACACATCCCAAAGAGAAACATAGAGGCAAGAATAGTTTTAAAAAAAATATTGAAAGAATTTTAATTATATTAGTAATCTTGTTACACCACTAACAAATTGTATAAGACTAAAAGAGTTTGCATGGACAAGGGTAGAAATAGAAAGCTTTGAGTTGTTAAATAATAAAATTGCATACAAACCTATTTTAGAATTATCAAAATTTAAGAAAGTGTCTGAGGTTTATTTTGATACTTCATTTGTGGGAATTGATGTTGTGTTGAGTCAACAAGGGAATCCAATAACACATTTTGGTGATAAATTGTATGAGGTAAGAAAAAAGTATTCTATGTATGATGTTGAATTTTATGCCATTTTACAAGATTTAAGACATTGGAGGAATTACCTTATTCCTAAGGAATTTATCATATTTACTGATCATGAGGCTTTGAAGTATGTGAACACTCACAGAAAGTTAAATAGTTAGGCATGCAAAGTGGGTGTCATTCTTACAGGGTTATACTTTTGTGTTGAAGCATAAATTAGGAAAATATAATTAGGTAGATGATGATTTGAGAAGGAGAGTGGGAGTGTTAACTACTATGGTGAGTGAAGTAGTTATATTTGACTTTATTAAAAAAGTATATGATACTAGTCCATATTTTGGAAAGATATTGAGTAATGCAAGAATACATTGATAGATGATGCAAGTAATGTTTATGATAAGTATAATATGTAGGATGGCTCTCTCTTCAAAGAAAAATAATTATATATTTTAATTGGGTCTCTAAGAGACAATATTATAATAAAATTATATAGTGGTGGTTTGGATGGACATTTTGGTAAAACAAAGATAATAACTTTGATGGAAGAGAGTATTTTTGGCCAAAAATGAAAAGAGATGTGACAAGATATGTTAAAAGGTATAGGATATGTTAGATGGAAAAAGGACATGTACAAAATATAGAGATCCACATGCCATTATAGGATCCAAAAGGACCATGGATAGATTTGAGTATAGATTTTGTGTTGATATAACTAAACACAAAGATGTAACGACTCAATTTTTGTTTTTATAGGCAAGTTTTCTAAGATGGTTCATTTTATTGCATGTAATAAAACCAATTATGCCACTAAAGTTTCGAAACGATTTTTTAAGGATATTTTGAGATTGCATGGTATTCCAAAAACCATTACATCGAATAGGAACACTAAAATTCTATGTCATTTTTAGAGAAAGATGGGGACTAAGATACAATTTAGTAGTGCGTACCATATATAAATAGATAGATAGAAGTTGTAAACAAGAGCTTGGGAAATTTATTGAGAAGCATAGTGGGAGAGAAGCCCAAACAACATGACTTGGCATTACCATAAGCTGAGTTTGGATATAACAATTTAGTGAATAGATCAATAAAAAAATAAACTTTCTATATTATTTATGAGAAAAATACTATAAGTTTTAGATTTGGTATAGTTACCAATTGCATAATGAGTAAGTGATGATATAGAACTATTTGTAGAACATATACAATAGTTACAAGAAGAAGTAAGAAGAATTTTATAGTAAATTAATAGAAAGTTTAAAGTAACAATAGATGTCAAAAGAAAGTCAAAAATATTTGAAGGAGATTTAGTGATGGTTCACTTGAGGAAAGAGATATTTTCAAAAGGTAGATATAACAATTTGAAGTATAAGAAAATTTGACCATGCAAAATTCTGAAGAAAATCTATGATAATGTTTATGAGGTGAGTTTACCATAGAATTTTGATATCTCTCCATTATTTAATGTTTTATATTTATACGATTTCCATGTAGAATATGGTGAAGGTGAATAAGATGAGCAAGTATATTAGAAGCAATAGGTGCCAAAGAAAAAGAAAGAAAAGATAGTGCAGGTTTTAAATAAGAAGATAATAAACACAAATAAGGAAGTTATAAAAGGTATTTGGTACAATGTAAAGGTTTAGAGTAGGAATACAACACTTGCACTATAGAATGGGATCTAAACCAGATTGATAAGAACAAATGATAGTATTACAATCATATCAACTTGCAAGAGTTGAGTTATTTTCAACCAAAGGAGATGATGCAGAAAAAGAGGCCAAACTTCTAGAGGCAATATCTTTTGATTCATAACTCTGTTTGAGCTCATATTTCTTCCAAAACAACCATATAAAAAATTTGAATGTTTTAATAACTATCCCTTCCAATTGTGGGATGTTTTCAATATTTTTTTATGCCATACATTACCATCTGAGGGTCTTAAATTGTAGTTTAAAATTATTTTTGAATTTTTTCTACATTTATAAATTATCTATTTTTATAATCAGCCTTGAACTTTAGTTGAAATTTGTCTGAGGTTAATTTTAATTTTTAGTTTATTTTTAGAGCTATATGCACTTGCATGTGAAACTTACTAGAAATAATAACTGCTAAAAATAGTAGGTCATTTTTATATATTTTTTGAGCTACAAATTTTACATGTCAACTCTAATTCTGAGTTTAGTCATATTTATACATGGTTTGTAATTATTTGGATTATTCAATATGAATCGATATTGTTTATTATTCTGAATCTTCACCTATTGGATTTTATTTGTCCTAATAGTATTCATGTTCATTAGGTTTTATAGAACACACATGAGATACTCATTTAATCTAAGAATTATGATACTTATTTGATGTAATAATATGAGATCATGTTGTTCTTCATTTCTGAGTAGTTGAAAATTTTGAATGAGAAGTATAAATTATTAGAAGTTTATAATATCTTTGTTTGACTATTCTTTTCTAATGTTTAAATTAAAATTATCTATGTAAATTTCATACCAATTATCTAATGTGTGGGAAACATGGTATCCATTATTATTTTTTATACTCAATGTGGTACGCAATGAAATACACCTCAAAAAAAGTATAATAGTTTTCTTAGGACCGTATTGCATGAATAACCTAGACTTTAGGCTGGATCGATACATGATTAATTTTAAATTACTAGCAATTTGCTAGGAAATAAAACCAACATTTATTTATAAAAATATACAATAAATCCTTTTTGTAGAAAAATTGATAGAGAACAAACAAGATTTGTGTTCAAAATGAAATTGAGACAATGAAAATGATGTTGGGTAACAAGGAGATCATACAACTAGAATGTGTTTGAGGATTTAGAGCATGATAAAATAATTAAGGATTTTTGTAGTGGAAGAGATCTGTATAACATGGTTTCTTAAAGAGGTCCTTTTGTTGAATTTAAAGCTACAAATATCTTCAAACAAATTATTAAAAGCATTTATCATCACCATGCCAAAGGGATAGTGCATAGAGATGTGAAACTAAATAATATATTTTTAACTATTGTGCCCACTATTGTCAAGTTTGGAGTCTTCATATTTGCTTCTCTCTTAGAAAGAGGTAGGTAATACTCTTATGTTAAGTAACCTTTTTAATTAATCTATAAAAATGTAATGGGTTGTCATAAAGATTGTTAATAGATTCAATTTCATTTTTACTTCATGTGGTTTATATTGTAATCTACCATTTTTAAATTGTTGAAGGTAACTTTATATATAAACAAATGAGAAAAACTATGAAATCAACACCTAATATTTTAGGATGCGAAGGTTATTAAGAGAGCATGGATGTTTGTAACTCATAAATAGAACTTTGGGCAATGCTGAGTGGCCAATTTCCTTTTAGTGGAAAATACTTTTACCAGTTAAAGTACAAAATTAAGAAGGACCATTTAGATATAGACAATGGAATTTATCATAAGGAGTTTGTATTATAGTGCACACACATATCCTAATCCATGTCATGTTGTTTAGATAATATCCATAGGTACCATTACGTGTTGTTGTCTGATTAATTTTTTTCTATAAATAGGGAGTATATCCATGGTGATACATGTGGTGATCAATTATTTGCATAGAAACACATCTATTAGATGCCTAGATAAATATTTAAAAAATCCCAAGATCTAGAAATTTTCCACATGTAGGTCTTTCATCGATGAGGATTTGACTATATTTTGACCATATGTGCTTAAGCGGGAACTTCGAAACTTTATGCTTCATAGGGATACTATTCGAAGATGAATCTTGGGTGAAGATAGATATTACATAAATGAATAATATATTGTTATATAAAATATAAAATTTGGTTTCTATTGACTTTATATAAAATACAATTATATAATATATATTTTATGTAATAAATTAAGAAATATTATAATAAATATTATATTTGTATATAAAATTTAATATTATATATAATAATAAATTAATAACATTTGATGAATCTTTGGCATTCTATGGTTTATTATAGATATTGAATTTTGAAGTCTTTAGTATGGTAACATTGTAGCCTCCATGGACTAAATTATAACAATTGATATAGTGCTAATTTTGAGATACATCAAACCACCATAGTGCTTAGAAAAATTATTCAAACACTGGTGGGGATTAGAACACAAGTCTAGCAGATTACTCAATAGTGGTAGTGCTTGTGTTCTTAGCAGTAGTTTTTTGCTTTCTTCCATTCACCGAAAATGATAAATTAACACTATTGGTATGAATAAAATAGTCGTTAGTGTTATTAAGAATGAAAATGGAAAATGTTGGCAAGTGTTGTCATTATGTGAAATATTAGTGTCATGTGTGTATTGATATCAAAGGTAATGACAAAGTGGTGATGCCATCATGATGAATTTGAGCTTAAAGTTGTGAGAGGCAGGATTTGGATGCATATGAGCTAAGCTAAGCATTGTCTAAGGATTTTCATATTGTATCTAGAATGTTGATGTGGTTTTAGGTCAAGGAGAGAAGATAAGCATACGAATAGTGTGTTGGCATAAGTTTGGTAGCCTAGTATATAATCATGGATCTTTATTATATGATTAGATAGGATTTTTATGAATGTTATACATGATGATATCATGCTTTAGAGGTCTTATGGGGTGTCCAGAGTGCTTAAAATGATTATGGTAATGCATGGTGTTCATTTGATTCTTCATTATGTTCAACTAGGCATAGTTGGTTCTATCATAAAAAAATTTGAGTGGGTAGTTTAATGACATAAACATTTCCACTTATAGATCAGTGAGGGGGATTTGGTCATATGGGTATGATCACATTCATCTAAAGTTGTTATGGTTCAAGTTTTAGGTTATGTGGTTGAGTGGAGTAAAATATATAACTATGCAAATTTAGATTCCTAGGCATTTGCAATGTTTTCCCATACTTATCCAAATTTTCAAAGGAGATATATTGGTGCATGCTTAATCACATCACAAATCTATGGTGCAAAAATAATCTAAGCTTAATGTCTAAGTTCAAGTAAAAACAAGTAAGAGTTTGATGGCATCATTTTTCACACGCATGAAGGTTCCAGGAGTAGCTTGATATATAGATGGATTCCCTTATGTGAAGATAATGTGGTCCAAGTTTCAAGTCATGAGGTTGAGTAGAGAAAAAATTATTAAGGTGAAAAGTTGGCTTCTCATACAGAAGTTCACTAAGTTCCCATACTTAGCCAATTTTTCAAAGGGAGATCTAATGGTTTGAATTTAATCACATCACATATCTATGGAATGAAATTAGTATAAAGAGATAAGGATGTCATGATAGTTTTTATTATTTTTAGAGATCTATCGATGAGCGTGAAATCTATTAGATAAAGATGAATGTTGAGTGGGTGTTCATACATGCAGATTAATGATACATATTGAGTCAAATAGGTCAAAGTGATAGATGTTTAATGAATTTAAAATCTAGGATAATCTCAAAGAGATCAATAGAGTGCATTTACTCAAAATTATCAAGAAGCAATGAGTTTTTAAAAAGTGTTTGATGTTTAACTATGACCTTTGGCATTTAAATTAGTAAAGGGAAAAACTAGTCTAAAGTATTTTTATCATATCTTTTGATGTAAGACAAATTAATTGATGTAGTAAAAATAAAAGCTGTAGAGGAATTCAAGGGAAATTTAGAGAATCTAGTTAGAAAGTATACATGTTTGAAAATCCAAATTTATTTATCTCTAAAATTGACTGTGTGTGACTATGTTATGTAAGTGACCTGAGAAGGATTTTCTAAGCCATTTTGATGGTATTCGGATGGTCCAAGGTGACTTAGCTATTAGAGAGTGTTTTAAACTCACTAAGGATGATATATATTCATTTTAAGGGTTTGACCAATCCATATCTAGCATGAACAAATGCTTATAAGTTGATTGTTTGTTTGTTCACAGTGTTCTTGTGTAGAAGGCTAATGTTTGAGTAGATTGAGCATAGACAAAAGTGTCTAATGATGAATGTAATCATTTGAGGATGTGATAATGGTCATGTGGAGTGGACCTATGCATTTGAAATTTTTCACATATTTATAATTTGGTTGATGAAGAACTAAAGGAGTGAATAGGTCTCCATTAGACCTATAAAGGCTACTAGGGTCTAATTGAAAGATGTAGTTTCTCAAGGGTGACCCATGGATGCTATGGCCAACCTATGGGAATTTTATTGAGCTATGTAAGATGTATTAATGGTTAAGGAAAGTATTATGGTCAACCTAAAGTATAATAATCATGAAGGCTCTATAAAAGGTGAAATCAGTGGTGATGATTTCTAGACTTGTGAGAATGGACTCTAAGTAGAGGTAGAGTATAGATTTGAGAGGTGAAGGAGAGTAAGGGTGCCTATTGGATGGATTGAAAATTATATTAGTTTGACAACTGTGTGTATGACCTATAAGTCATATTTTTGATGTTCTAAATAGTGCTCTTATAGGTTTGAAGACTTGTGAAAGAGAGGCATATGTGAGTGTTGTGGAGTGAAGGATAGAAGAAAGGGAGTGTGATTAGTGGATGAGTTATAGATCAGAGTAGGTTGATGAATGTGTGTATGACTTATAAATCATATTTTTGATGTTATAAATAGTACTCTTGCAGGTTTGAAATTTGAGGATGAGCTAAGATCTTTAGAGTGATCAAAAGGATGTTTTGGATATCTTGACTGTGAGTAAAGGATATATGATGTTTGTGTAAGATTGGTGGTTGATATGAGAGGTAGATCATAGTGTGGACTATGTGTATGACCATTTTATCATGTTTTATAGGTTGTGATAGAGTTATTTTTGGGAAGTGTAGAGTGATCCAAAACATGGATTTGGATGTTTATTACTCTGTGAATAAGTGAAGGGATTGTTATACATTGTATTTGAATCAGATTGATAAGCAATTAGGGTTTAGGAGATGTTCATATCATAGGTGTTGGGAGGGTGCTGAACATTTAGGTTAGAAGGACTTGACCATCCAAATAGTAGCTATTCCTTATGAAGCATGTGTTTCAATAAATCTAGGTCATAAGGACTTGACCATCCTAAGGGCAAGTGTTCCTTATGAATTAGGTGTTTCACTAAATCTAGGTTATAAGGACTTGATCATGCTAGGGATAGGTGATCCTTATAGAATGGGTATTCCACTAAAGTATCATGTTTGTAATATCTTATAAGCAAGTAGTCCATGTGTTTGTAGGATTGAGAGTGGTTTTTTTTCCCAATGAGGGTTTCTCACATTAGATGTTGTGTTATGATAAACTTCCCTTATTCATACTTTGTATGTGGTCTCCTTCCTTTGATGGTAATCTAGTTGCATATGCTTGTTATGTTGATTTATGAATTCTAATGAATGAATGATAAGTGATCATAAAATGAAAATTGGTTGGTTAATTCACCCTACCCTCTTAGTAATTTTATACCTCTAATAATTGGTATCAAATCAGGGCCTTTAAAGGAAGATTAAAATCTTGAAGGAGATCCTAAGTAGCAAAAGATGGCTAAATATTTGAAGAAAGAGAATCAATAGTGGAAGGCTATGATCAAAGCACTTGAAGAGCAGATATGTAATTTGAAGAAAGATGCCAAAGAGGATGAGAAATCAATCAATGATCTTGAGGTTTAGCTAGAAGATGCCAATGTAATTTTGTGTTCAAAAGAGGAAAGTTGTTAAAAAGAAAAGGATATCATGTATGATGAATAAGTTTAACATGACAATGGAGAAGAAAAAGTGTTCTATGGTGGTGAGGAAGAAGAAGTGGATCTAGAAGATGAGCTCATACAGAGGAATCACAAGATGAGGTATGTGATCAAAGGTACTGAATCAAAAGCCAATTTTCTTGAGGGAAGTTTATCAGGAAAGACCAAGAGAGATGAGAAGAAGTATCAAGCGTTGGTCAAGTGTGTTGAAGAGAAAACATGTAGATTAGATGATAACATAGCTAAATAATCCAAGGAGGATAATGAGGTCATCAAATATCTCATAAGTCAATTAGAGGTTTCAAATGGTAGCCTAAAATCAAGAGAATAAGAGTGTAGATATCTCAAGACTTAGTTAGAATAAGCCAATACCAAGGTGATTTCAAAGCAAGGTGAGCATGATGAGTTGAAGAATAGTCTTGATTCCTTGAGAGTAGAGCATGAACAACTCATAGACATGTTGGACAAGTTACAAAAGGAACATGTAAAACATCAGTAAGTTAAAAAGAATGCAAGCTTTAAAAGTAATGCAAGAAAGTTTGTTAGACAACCAAATGCTTCAAGGTATGTTACTTTATTCCATAGCTATTGTTATACATGTAATAAGTATGGTCATAGAGCTAAGGACTATAGAAGGAAGCCAGTCAAGTATGGACATTCATGGATCTATGATAGAAGGAGTTTTTTGCTAAAGATTGATCATAGTTCAAATTTATAAAAAGGTATGAATGATGTTATTTGTTTCATTTTTTATAATAAATGTCATATTAATAGAAATTGTCCTAGTAAATTTGATAAGCCTTTAAGTCATCTAAATAAGGGAGAGACTCCTAGGAAGCATATCAAAATTTAAAACACAATGTGGAGACCTAAGGCAATGAAAGTTAGTCTTGTTGAGTTCAAGGATCAAAATGTAGAAAAGGAATCAATTTTGGAGGTGTCTCAAGAGTGTCAAGGAATCTTGATATCACTCCAAATAGATAAGAAGGTTGATTATCCAAGAATCAATTCAGTTATACCATTGAAGGCCAAGGAAAATTTGAAAGAAGAATCTCAATCTCCTAGTTTATTTTTTGTAGTTAAAGAATTTTTAGGTAAGAAGTAGTTTCATGATTGCGAAGAGTTCTTGATGTTTTATTTAAAAGAGAATAAGGTGTTAGTTGAAGAGATATTCTAAGAACCTATATTTTCATCATGCATTATAAAGGAAATCAAAGAAGAGATGGATCCCAAGAAAGTTTTTTTAGTAAAGAAAAGGAAGAAGAAGAAGGTTCTTCAATCCTATGATGAGGATTGGTATGCTCATAGGTTATAGGTCCTTGTGAAGTAGAGATGTCTTTTTTGTGCTTCATGAAGACAATTCTCAGTTTAAAGAAGCATGTCATCTTGCAAGGGTGTTTTCAGTCTACAGGGTCATATTGAAGGTTTTCAGGTGGTAAGGGAGGATTTAGGAGTTGTCAAGATGATCTTATTACATATAAAGGTATGTTAACCTTATTATAGAATCCTTCAAGTGGTTTTGTGGTCTGAATATATGTTGAAGTCAAATTGAATATTTTTTAGTGCTATTAATTTTCTCATATTTTGGCTTAAGGACAAGCATGTCTAAAATGGGTTATAGGATTTATGGGTTCCCAAAAGTATGGAAGCTCAAATCTTTGTCCAGAAGTGTGTGATGGTTGTATCTAGGAGTGTAACAAGTTTTAGAGGTGGTTGTTAACCAGAAGGAGCTTTATGGACCATGTTTGTTATGAGATTCTAGTGTTTTAGGATATGCTAGAAAAGTGGTTTTCCATATGATTTGAGGTGTTAGGATTCTTAATAGGTTGAGTTGGATAAATGGGTTATCAAATAAAGATTCACAAAGATTTGAAGCTTTGTGGTTTTAAAATTATTCAAGTTTTTGTCAAGATGGAGGCTTAATTGGATAGAAGGTTTGTGAAGGAAGTTGTTACAAAGGATGAGTTAGGTGATGAGAATTGGTGTTCTTGAGGGGGAATATGAGAGTGTTTCAGATATGATGTTTTAGGTCTTGAAATATGTCCACTAAAATTTTTGGGATATGCAAGTTTTAGGTAGGGCTACAAGGAGTTTAGACATGCCTAGTGTGAAGATCTAATGTTTTTGATTAGTTTCTCAAAAATATAAAACCATGAGTGTTTCAAGGTGAGTTCCTAGGTTGGTTTAGAGCATGTTTCTTGTTTGGTGAGTAGCATATAGATTGTTCATTTTGTCAGGTCCAAGGATCAAGAAGGCTCAGAGTAGAGGTGCTTTTTGTAGGCTCAGTGGCATGAAGTTTTGTTGGTGATCCTTGAGGTGGATTGAGAGAGAAGGCTAGTAAGCCTATGTGGTGGATATTCATGGTGCTAGAGATATAATGATGATTAATAGGTGCAATGTCTTAGAGATATTAGAGGCAGTCCCTCTCAGTGTCCTCAAGGTAAGTTCAATTAGTTTTTGGTGTTCATGTGTGTTTAGTCCTCATTGATAGAAGTGAATGATCAAATAAGAGTGTTGTCATGGTTCATGGTTGAAAATTAAAATGTGGTATGCACAAATTTAGGTAGAGTTAACTTAGATAGTTTGAGTGGCTTGGCGATCTATGCATGATGTAAGGAGAAGTATTTGTGAGATGTTCTGATCATTAAGAAAATTTGTTGAATCTTCATGCATAAGCAAAGGGATATTGTGAGTTTTATAGGTTAATAATTCTAAGGATCAAAGAATCCCAAGTTCATATTGGTGTATGTCAAAGGGGGAAAAATTATTTTATATGAGGTATGTAAGTATCCTGATGACCCAAAATTTTATTTGAATACATTCATGATGCTAATAGGAGCTTGGTGGTTGGTTAGTCTACTTTATCATTAATGGAAAAGGGGGAGAAGGAAAACAAGAGGTTTAAATCAATGCCAAATTGGGAGCTTGTTCTCAATTGTTGTCATTAATTTAAAATATTGATGTCATGTGTACATTGATGTTAAAGCTAATGAAAAAGTGGTGATGTCATGATGATGACAAGTTTGAGCCCGAAGTTGTGCAAGGTAAGATTTGGATGCATATGAGATAAGGTAAGCATTCTCTGAGGCTTATAATATTATATCTAGCATGTTGATTTGGTTTAAGGTGAAGGTAAGAAGATAAGCCTGTGAACAGTGTGTTGGCATAGGCTTAGTAGCCTAGTATATAAGCATGAATCTTCAGTATATGATTGGATAAGAAGTTGATGAATGTTATAGATGATGATATCATGTTTCAAAGGTCCTATGGGGTGTCAATAGTGCTTAAAATTCTTATGGGAATGAGTAATGTTTATCCATTTTTTCATTATGTTTATCTAGGCATAGTTGGTCTTATAGTAGAAAAATTTGAGTAGATAGTTTATTGAAATCACCATTATCACATATGGATGAATCAAGGAGACTTGGTCATATGGGTGTGACCACATTAGTGCCATGTTGTTATGGTCCAAGTTTTAGGTCATGTAGTTGAGCAGAGAAAAAGATATAATTGTGTAAATTTGGCTTCATAGGTAGTTTCCAATGTTTTCCCATACTTAACCAAATTTAAAAAGGAGTAACGGTGTGCATTTAATCGCATCATAGATCTATGATGTGAAATTAATTTGAGATGAATGTCTAAGTTGAAGTAGAGCCGAGTAAAGAATTTGATGTCATCATATTTCACACACATGAAGGTTCCAAGAGCAAATTGATATATGGATGGATTCCCCTATGTGAGAATATCATGTGATTCAAGTTTTAGGTCATGAGGTTGAGCGAAGCAAAAGTTATTAAGGTGAAAAGTTGGCTTCTCAGATGGAAGTTCACTAAGTTCCCATACTTAGCCAACTTTGCAAAGGGAGATATAAAGATGCATGCTAAATCACATCATAAATATATGACAAGAAATTAATCTGACTAGATAAGGATCTAATGATGAGTGTTATTCTTGTTGGAGATCTAATGGTGATCATGAAACCTATCATATAAAGATCAATAGTGAGCGAGTGTTCTTACATGTAGATCAACGATGTTTATTAAGTCAAATAGGTCAAAGTGATAGATGTTTAATGAAGATAAAGTCCAAGATACTTTCAAATATATTGATGGAGTGTGTTTGTTCCAAATTGTTAGGAAACAATGAGATGATAAAAAGTGTTTGATGTTTAACAATTAGCAAAGGGAAAATCTAGTTTGTAGTATTTTTCTCATATCCTTTGATCCAGGAAGAATTTATTGATGTAGTAAAAAGTAAAGTTGTAAAGGACTTAAAGGCAAATTTATTGAATCTAGTTAAAATGTCTAAATTTTTTTACAACCAAAATTATTGACATCTAAATCTTACTATGTATTTGACCATTTTCCTGTAAGTGTCTCAAGAAAGATATTTTGAGATATTCTTATGGTATTTGGATGTTTCAAGGTGATTTATATATTGGATAGTGTTGTATACTCCCTAAGTATATTCTTATGGATTTTGGAGGTTTGACCAATACTTAATCAATATGAAAACATGCTTAAAATTTGATTGTTTGTTCATTCATGGTGTTCTTGTGTACAAAGCTAATGTTTGAGTAGATTGAGCATACATAGAGGTGTGTAATGATGACTGTAATAATTTAAGGATGTCATAAGGGTTATGTGGTGTGGACCTATGCATTTGTAAGTGGTCTTATGTTTCTAATTTGCTCGATGAAGTGCTAAAGGAGTGAATAGGTGTTCATGAGACATATAAAGACCACTAGGGCCTAATTGAAAGGTGTAGTTGCTTAAGGGCAACCCAAGGATGCAATGGCTGACCTATGGGAATGGTATTAAGATATGTAAGTTGTATTAAGGGTTAAGGCAATTATTATGGCTGACCTAGAAGATAATAATCATGAAGACTTTATAAAAGGTGAAATCAAAGGTGATGATTTATAAACTTGTGAGAAGGGGCTCTAAGTGGAGGAAGAGAATAGAGTTGAGAGGTGAAGGAGAGTAAGGGTGCCTAGTGGATGGATTGAAGAATATAGTAGGTTGATGACTATCTGTATGGCATATCAGTCATATTTCTAATGTCATAAATAGTGCTCTTACAAGTTTGAAGACTTGTGAAAGAGAGGGATGTGTGAGTGTTTTGAAGCCAATGATAGATGAAAGGGAATGTGCCTAGTGGACAGGTTATAGAAAAAAGAAGGTTGATGATTATGTGTATGACCTATATGTCATATTTATTATGTTAGAAATAATACTCTTTTAGGTTTGAAGATTGAAGATGAGCAAAGAGGTCTAGAGTGATCCAAAAGGATATTTTGGATGCCTTGAGTGTGAGTAAAGGATAGATGATGTCTATGTAAGATTGGTGGTTGATTTTAGAGGTAGATCAGATTGTGGATTATGTTTATGACCATTTGGTCATATTCTTGAGGTTTTGGTAGAGTTGTTGATAAGTGTAGAGTGATCCAAAAGGGGGTTTTCGGTGTTTGTGGTTGTGTGAAGAAGTGAATGGGGATGATATACATTATATCTCTATCAGATTGGTAGGAAATCAATGTTTAAGAGATGTTCATATCATAGGTGTCAGGAGGGTATTATAAATATAGGTCAAAAGGACTTGACCATCCTAGGGGTAGGTGTTCCTTGTGAAGTAGGTGTTTCACTAAATCTAGGTTAAAAGGAATTGGCAATCCTAGGGGCAGGTGATCCTTATGAAGCAAGTGTTTTACTATATCTAGGCTAGAAAGACTTGACCATCCTAAGGGAATGTGCTCCTTATGGAATGGGCATTCCACTAAAGTCTCATTTTTGTAATACCTTATAGAATAAGTATTTCATGTGTTTGCAGGCTTGAGAGTGGGATTTATTCTCCATGAAGGTTTCCCATATTAGATTTTGTGTTATGATAAGCTTTTCTTATTCATGCTTTGTATGTAGTCTCCTTGCTTTGATGGTAATCTAGTTACATATGTTTGTTATGCTGATTCATGATTGCTAATGAATCAATAATAAGTGATAAAAATGAAAGATTGGTTGACTGATTCACCCCACATTCAATCTCATTATACTTTTAACATAAAAAGGTTTAAAATATTAATATCCATATATATTTTCACAAGGAATCCTACATTGATTGACTAGATTATATAGGAGGAATATTTCATAGAAGAAACCTTTCATTTTTTTTTAAATTGGTTTTAGAGTCATCTAATTTAGTTTTTTATAGTTAACATAGTATGTACATTTACGTAATGAGATTTAGACTTGTATAAATTCACTTATGGTGCATTCTTTGAATTTTTAGAGATGTTCAATATCTGACACATGTTTTCATTGAGATGACTCATATTTCTATAGTGTATTGAGTAAATGAAAAAATCTAGTGAAATCTATAGATTTGATTGAAATATGTGGCATGTCACTTAATGTTGTATGTGTATCTGATCAGACTTCTTTGAGTCTATATTTTGAAATACAACATTTGAATTCATATTATAATGCTCCACATCTCCACATTTGATGACAGTGATGGCACCAATGAGATTATAATTTCCTTCATATGAGGAGGAAATGCATTGTGTAGTAAGGAGATGTTTTGTTACCTGAAGAGATTGAGAAATGGAAAAGTGGTGAGGAAGGAGTAGGCAATACAACATGCAAGTGGTAAAATATTTCAAAGTGAGCTAGTTGGTGAGTGTGAATGGAAATGATATGGTATTTCATGTGATATCAAACACTATAAAGCCCATATCATATACCAGATCCAGGTTTAGGGAATCTATTATATTTATAAGACTTCACACATTGCAAAGGGATATGTATCTTTCAAGGTGGTAACATATGTGATTTATCATTTTTTATATTTAAGGGTTGATAAGGATGTCATGAGCATTGATTAAATTAAAATAGGTCTCCATTTCTGATGAGTGGCTTCAATCCATATTACAATGTTGTTTATGTAGAGACAAGACATTGAGTTACTAGGGTCTATATTATAGAATATATTTGTCTATTTTGTGAATATATTAACATCTATAGAAATTAAATATGATTCACAACATAAAAAAGCACCAAACTCGGACCCTTGGAAGAAAGGGTAAGGCAATATAAAATATTGAAGTGGTAGTAAACTTCAACATGCATTGGGTAGTGACGATCACTAACTATGACATGGTTTTTCATGGGACACCATATGCTAGGGAGCCCATATTATACACAAAATCAAGATTTAGGGTAGTGTTTTCATTTACATGACTTGCATCACCCATTGCAAACTGGTTTGTAACTTGTAAGGTGAATAAGGTTATAATGACAGCTAATTTGATTGAAACAAGACTCCACGTTTGATGTGTCACTCAAATAAATGATGCAATGTTCTTATTTTGGGAGCAAGACATTAAGTTCCTAAAGACTATCTTGTTTATTTCATTCATCCATGTTACCAATATATTGACACCTAAAAAAATTATTACATCCCTTCCAACATTCCTGACATCATAAAAATAACTACTAATTTTCATTTTCATAAGATTTGCCTAATTTATAGATTGCATTTTAACTAGATTCATAATTTATACATATTCACCACCCATCCAATAACCCTTTTTTCCCAATAAATTTATTAAATTTTTATTTGAACAGTTATGTTATAGTTAGAGCAAATCTAATAGCCTCATCATTTATACTAATTAAACTATAATATTATTGAAAAAAATTAGTGATAATGCATATACTTAGCTATAGATCTCAATAAAGTCATAAACTACATCTGAACATATTTTTTTCCATATAAAACTATAATCAACCTTGGATTCTAATTGAATAATCCATAAATTCAACTTTATTATTCTTCTTATTCATCATTATCTAATTAAAAAACTTTATGTAAATAGGGAGTATCTGCATGGTGATACATGTGGTGGTCAATTATTTGCATAGAAAGGCATCTAATAGATGCCTAGATAAATATATAAAAATCCCAAGATCTATGAATTGACCACATGTACATTATTGATTGGTGAGGATCCAATTGGATTTTGACCATATATGCTTAAGAAGGAACTTCAAAACTTTATGCTTCATAAGTAAACTATTCAAAGATAAATCTTGGGTGAAGATAAATCTTATTTAATTGAATAATATATTAATATATAAAATATAAAATGTAGTTAATGATGACCTTATATAAAATACAATTATATATTATATATTTTATATAACAAATTAAGATATAGTATAATAAATATTATATTTGTATATAAAATTTAATATTTTATATAATAATAAATTAATAGCATTTGATGCATCTATGCCATGTTATGGTCTATTGTAGATATTAAAATTAGAAGTCTTTAGTATACTAAATTTTTAGCCTCCACGGAGTTAAATATAACAACCGATATGGTGCCTAATTTGCGATACATCATACCACCATAGTGCTTAGAAAAATTATGCAAACACTAGTGGGGAATAGAACACAAGTCTAGTAGATTACTCAATAGTGGTAACACTTGTGTTCTTGATAGTAGTTTTTCCTTTCTTCCATTCACCAAAAATGATAAAATAATAATATGGTATGAATAAAATAGTTGTTATTTTTACTGAGAATGAGAATGGAAAAATCTTGGAAGTATTTTTATCCATATCTATTTGCATATGGCATCCTACATTGATCAACTAGATTATATAGGAGGCATATTTACTAGAAGAAGCCTTTCTATTTTTTATCTAATTAGTTTTAGAGTTGTCTAATTTAGTTTTATATAGTTAACATAGTCTGTATGTTTGCCTAATGAGATTTAGACTCATATAAATTGACATATGGTGCATTCTTTTCTTTTTTAGAGGTGTTGTTTAATATCTCACACATTTTTTCATTGAGATGACCCTTGTTTCAATCATGTATTGAGTAAGTAAAATAATCAAGTGGAGCTATATATTTCATTGACATATGTTGTATGTCACTTAATATTTCACATATATCTATTCAAATTTCTTTGAGTTTATCACCTGAAGTAAAATACTCAAATTCATATTACAATGCTCCACATTTCCACATTTGATGTAGGTGATGGTACGAATGATATTTTGTGTTATTTTATATGATGTGACAATGCATTGTGTATGAAGGACATTTTTTAATTTTTCGAAGATCTTGAGAAATGGTAAAGTGGTGAGGAAGGGATATGCAATAAAAAACATGCAAGCGGTGAAATATCTCAATGTGAGCAAGATGGTGATGGTGAGGGGCAATGACGGGGCATTTCATATGATATTAGACACCACAAATCCCATATCATACACCAGACCCAAGTTTAGGGCAACTATTAGATTTATAAGATTTGCATACATTGCAAAGGGATATGTATCTTTCAAGGTGGTAACATCTTTTATTGACTATGTTTTATTGTTAAGGGTTGATAAGGATGTCATGAGCAGTGACTAGATTATGACAAGTCTCCATGTCCGATGAGATACTTGAATCCATATTACAATGTTGTTTATGTGCAAACAAGACATTGAGGTACTAAAGTATATCTTGTATCTTATGTTTGTCCATGTTGTGAATATATTGACATCTAGAACAACTAAATCATGGTTCACAACATAAAAAACATCAAACATAGACCCTTGGAAGAAAGGGCAAGGCAATAGAAAACATGCAAGTGGAAAAAAATTTCAATGTGCATTGGGTAGTGACGGTCACTGACTATGACATCGTATTTCAAGGGATGCCATATGCTAGGGAGCCTATAGTGTACACTAAACCAAGAATTAGGGTAGTGGCCTGATTTACATGAACTGCATCACCCATTGAAAAGGGATGTGTAACTTGCAGGGTGGGCGAGGATGTCATGAGAGCTGATTTAATTGAAACAAGACTCCATGTTTGATGTGTGGCTCAAATAAATGATGAAATGTTGTTATTATGGGGGCAAGACATAAAAGTCCTAGAGTCTATCTTATTGCTTCTATTCATCCATTTTACTAATATATTAACACCTAAAAAAATATTACATCCCTTCCAACATTCCTTGCACCATCGGAGCAACTACTAGTTTTCATTTTCATAAGAGTTGCCTTGTTTATGAGTTAAATTTTAACTAGATTCACAATTTATACAGATTCACCACACATCCTATAACCCTTTTTTCCCAACAGATCGCTTAATTTTTTTTTTGAACATTGATGTTATGGTTTGAGCAACTCTAATATCCTCATCGTTTATACTAACTGAAACTATAAGATTATTCGAAATTTTCATCGACAATGCATAGACTTAGCTATAGCTCTCAATAAAGTCATAAACTACACCGGAACCTATATTTTACCGTATAAAACTCGAATCAAACATGGCTTCAAATTGAAGTTAATGATTTCATTTGAAACATGTTCATTCCTTACAATTCCTATAGTTTACAAATGTATGAAGCATTTTTTTGACTCATTCAGTATATGAAGCATTTATTTTTATTTTACAATTCTTGCAATCAATGCATTCCGGCTCTCAGAGTGCAGGTACGCGTGGAGCCTATAAATGGAAAAGAAATACAAACATCAACTCATCAAATCGGGAAATTGCATGCACAATAATCTGCCAGATTAGTGCTCTCGACTATGAATAGTCAGAACGGATGAAGATGCTTCATTTATCATCTGTAACGCATAAAACGCAAAATTGATTTTGTAAAAAAATCAATAAAAACACGGACCCAAGCCATTATTTTATCTGGAAAGAAACAATTTTAGTTTCTTCAAATTGAAGGGCATGCAACGGCAGCACATCGACTAATCCATACATTCAACTTTATTCTTCTTCTTCAGCTTCAGCTTCGCTTTCAGAATTTGAAAGGCGCCACACAATTTTACAGTAAATTTTGATGCCGAAGACTTGCCGGAAAGTTATAATGAAACAATTGATGCCGGACAATTTCAGAGGCGAATTTAACGACGAAAGGCGAATGTTACGATGCAATATAGATATGGGTATGGTTATGAGCTTTTCAACAACTCAAGGTTTAGGTGCTGCGATGGAGCCTGCCTTCATGTTATAAAACATTAAGCATTTCATAGATGAGGTTATGAGTTTATTTATGGGTGAATTCTTTATTTTTTAATATATTCATAAAGCTTGTGTCATTTTATTAATTATATTATTTTATGTATTTTTAAATATATTTATTTATTCATTATTAATTTAAATTTAAAATTATTAAAATATTATTGATATATTTGTTAACTTTTAATAATTTTTATTATATATTACTTTATTCTCATATTTTTGAGTCTCTATTCCAAGCATCTATCATGACCACTCCTAACTACTATCCTTATTAAATTTGCGTTCTCATAAACCTCAAGTTCTTCCAACTTCTTTTTCTTTATTAAACTCGAGTCTGTGAATTTTTGTCCAAGTACTAAGACAAAAACAGTAATGAGAGCCTCAAAGAAAGAAATACATGATTCATAATTGGTTGGTTTTTAGTGTATACTTTTGATGTCCAAATTGTTGTACAGATTGTGCTACCAGTGCCTTCTATCCTCTTCATGCACCCATTATTAAAACAATAGATCCCAACCCAAACAGTGAGATATAACATTAATCCATAAGGAAAACTCATCATTTTAAGGGAAAGGACTTTGTTACAAGAAGAAAAACTAAGGATAATATAAGTGTGTAATCAAGTTCTGGTGTCAGTTTGTGTAGTGGAAACACTTAATTTTTAGTAAAGAATTAAGTGTGGTCCTGGGAAAACCGTTGGAATTAATTTTTTATTTTTATTTTTTGTCATAATGTAAAGAATCAGTAACATTTTCAATGAAGCAGTGTGAAGACCATGGATTGAAACTAAATATCAATACTATAACTCTCAACCGATTATATAAATATAAGAGTAACCAATTTTATTATAACTCTCAACCGATTATATAGATATAAGAGTAACCAATTTTACTATAACTCTCAACCGATTATATAAATATAAGAGTAACCAATCCCTTAAAACTTAAAATATTAAACCTGAATAAAATCTGACAAAACACTAAGATCTTACAGTCAGACCTCACCCTTACTAATTCTAATGGTGGGTACATCATTCAACCAATGGCAGAAATAGACCAGCAAAACCCTTCTAATAACAGGGGCTTTGACCATTTAAAACTTTCCTCATGCATGATGGGGTGCTCCACCTCAACTGCACTACCTTTCAATGTCTTCCCTTTATCATAATCATGTTATGCACTCGATCATGAAATTAAATACCACAGCTTATCTAGCATTCTTAACAAACTTCTAACATCCATTTAGATTTTCCCAGAACGAAACAAAGATGTTGGAGAACACTTGTATTTAAATCAAACACAGAAGCAAATTTTAAACTATTCCTGATCTCAATGCATTTGTTATTTTTTCAGTGTTTAGATTTGTTCTCATTTTAGCAATATGCAGTGTTAAGAATGAAACAAACACACACCTTACAACAAAATAGGCCCGTCTTCAACCCTATCAAATCTGAAATCGTTTTTAATGGAAGTTTACGTTTTGATGAAATTTTGAAAACACCGAGTGGCGGTGATGGGGGCCAGACTCAGAGCATCTTTTGCTGTATTCTAATTTTCTATACCAGATTAATTCACAATAAAATACATTGCCAATGAAATAATTTAAAATAAAATATATTGTTAACAAGTAAATCGAAATCTAATAATAAATGCAATCTTTTGATTCAAAAGTCTGCTTATAATATTCAAAAGAAGGATGAATACTGATAGTCGGATGTAATGGCAGAGTCAATCACTGAAAATGGCAGAGTAATTAGATATCAAAATTTATATAATGTAAAGAGTGTAAAAGGCTTTTCGAAAGAAGACAAGAAAATAAATCAAAAATGAAAACAATGAAACAATTTGCAATTTGATAAAAAGATAAGAGTAATAATGAAAAATGTGCTCCTCAACTTAATCCCCCCTTCCTTAGCAAAAGAAGCAAAGGGATGTATGCAAAGGAGAAGTTTTCTTGTTATTTGTTCATTTTCAAGGACACGTACCTTTTTTTAACTTGTCTGATGATGGGGTGAAACCCAATTTTGATATCTTTGTGTAAGTCTTGAAACCTAGTTTCTTTGTTTCTAGAATATTAAGATTATAATAAATTTTTCTAGATAAAATTGTTTTATACTATTCAATCACTTTAAATTATTACACAATTAAATAGTTTTACAGTGGAAAATAATTTAAAAGTGTAAGATTATTAGTCAAAGTAGATTTTTCATTGGTTATTTGTAAACTAACTCTATCTTAGTATTAAGAGGTCACAACATTTAAGAAATACAAACTATTAAATATTTTATAAGTGAATGAGAGTAGAAAATTGTGATACCTTCTGTAGAAACAATTCGATAACACATGCAACACTGCTAACTTGAAAAATAAAACTGTAACAAATTTAAATATTAACACTAAACTACAAAACACTTTTTTTTTTGTAAGATTGACAAATTTTTATGTAACAAATGCTTTTGAATTTAAAAAAAAATAGTCCCACATCAATCAAGCAAAAATTTTATTTTCCACATTTATGATATACAACAATACAAAAAGATAACTTCTAATATATGTTACACAGTAAAAAATTATATAATTTAAATGAAAATCTACGTGAGAAAAAAAATCTAGAGCCACTGCTATGCAAAAAATATATCTCTCTAGAAATCATGATCTATGTAATTGAATTTCTAGAAGATTATTAGTTTGCACTTAAATAATACCTTACAACAGAGACAAACTTTGCCAATGTAGACTATAGCATCAAGTGCTTGCAGCAAAGTTGTAACATTGTAACAAAAAATGAGTTCTGATCAATATATTTAATATAAAATAAAATAAAAAATGTCACTTTCTCAGGACTGGCTTGAATATGAACTACTTTGCCTTTAACAACTTTGTTTCTACTTCTACTATGCAGATGCAATTGCAAAATATAAATTTGGGCTGTGAATATCTTGCACTGATCACTTGATAGTCGACTAAACCCACATTTATGCATGCACAAAAAACCATTTATGAAATAACTAAGATAATAAATATTATTAGATTCGCTAAAATTTAATCACATAATAGAAAAATAGATCTTTAAACTTGATGTTTTGCTCTCATAAATGTCTCTTCATATCTCATGCTTACCCACAATTATTTTACTTTAAAATTTAAATATATACTTATGTACAATGTATAAGGACAGTCATAATCACATAATAGATTAACAAAATATTGATTATTTAAAAATATATTTAATAACATTAAATACATAATATGCATTCGAGATTTGAAATTGAGACTTTGTTACGGATTTAGTGCTAGAGCTCAACTTATTAAGGTGACATTTTCCTCTGGTGTTTTTACTAGACTTTGAAACCTTTAAATGCTATGTGGAATCCAAATATAATTGATGCAGTGTTTCACATTTACACGGACATATATATTTATATTGGACTATACAAATAAAAAATAAAAATAAAGGTGCTAGTGATAGAACCACAACCATTGTATGATTGTAATAAATGAAAAAAATTACCTAAAAAAAATTATATAAATTTTGGAATATTTCTAAATAACACCCCTGAGAATATTTCAAATTTATATGTAAAAAATTTCAAAAAAATTTACAATTATTAAAATCATATGCATTTAAAAAAAAAAAAGATTAGATGAAGCAAAAAGGACAAATTAAAAATTAAAAACATTGGTACCTTGTCTTGGTAAGGAAAAATAACTCTCACCTTTTTCTAAAATGTTGACTTTAAAAAGATTAAATTTTAAGTGGTCAATACCCTCAAATCGCTACAACCCTTTGTATAAAGTTGACTTTAAAATACGGTTAATATTAGGTATCTTATCAAGATAATAAATTATCAATAGGTAAAACTTCTAAAATAATAACTTGTACTAATTTATATTGAACGACTTGAAATCATTACAACCCAAACCATGCTTAAATAAGCCACAACTCTGATTAGAGTTTACATGAGAATTTTTTTTTAAAAAAAATTAAAATTTAAAAAACAAAAATCTATTTTTAGCAGTGGTTATTTGTAGTAATTTTCGTATGCAAGTGCATGTAGCTCTAAAAATCTCCTACAATATTTTAAACACTAAAATTAACCTATGGGATGAAATTCAACTGAAGTTTAAGATCGGTCCTAAAAATATGCAAATTCTAAAAGTTCAAAAACCCTATAGAAATCATTAAATTCTAATTTTAGACCTTCAGATGATCTTGTATGGCTTCCAAAAAATATTAAAAACACATCTAAGCAAAAAGTGTGGCTTAAGACAACAATAAACTTTTCGACACAGAGATTTTTTTGCATGAAAAAGCTCAAACGAAGCTATGGGTCAAAAGTTATGACTTCTAAAAGATTAATTTGTTTTCAGCATTGGTATCAATCGAAAAAAAATTAATATATTTTATTTATTTATTACGTAAAAGATTTATTTATTGAATTATTTATTTTATATATATATATATATATATATATATATATATATATTTGAAAAATATTTTTTTCAATAAATATTATGGATTAAATTGTTTAAAATATATCAATTTAATATATGATTAAATTTTAATTTTATTTAAATTTTTTAAATTATTAAAAATTTATTTTAGATTAATTATTATTAAAAAAAAAAAAAAAATTAAAATTAAAATATTTTTTAATTTTAATATAATTTATTAAGATAATTATAATGTTGTGATTGTAATGTAAAGTGTTGTGTTGAAATGAAGATTTAATTATATAAATTTCATAAGGTGGATATGAAAGATGGTATCCTATTATAAAACTCAATATCGGTAACATTAGAGTATGTTAATTGGTTTCGTAGGTTTGATTAGTCTTATTATTTAAATAAAAGTATTTAATTATTTTAACTTTTTTATTATTTTTTAATTTTTAATAATTATATAATTTTTTTAAAATTTTATCATAAATAATATTAAAAAAACAGTTACTACTAATATAAATTAAATTGTGAAAAAAATTACACTACGTTTACTAATTTCCTCATTTGTCTTAAATTTATGCTTTCCAACATCCACATAATCCATCATATAAAGTTGCTCATTACCCACCACTACCAATGCCATTCTATCAATTAAATTAAATCAAATTAATTGCACATGTAATTTTAATTGTGTAAATGTAAAGCACCCTCCCTCCTGTGGTGTAATCATACTTTAGGGTTTTTTATTTGTTCAGTAGTGTGGGCTTTTATTTTAAGGGCATCCTCTCGACATTTAGACATAATTTTATCAGGCGTACCTTGCTCTTCCCCAATACAAACATTCTAACACAGATTTTTCATGCAGATAATTAAAAAAGTATTATCTTTATGTCAATAGGAATCATGTCATATTTAAAACGGCCCTCTTATTCGTATAATTATATTAATATATTAATTTATTAGATATACCTTGTTTTAGATTAAGGTAAAAATAGGTTTTGAAGGGGCCCCAAAAACCCTTTACATCAAATAAGATAAAAACCTTAAGCACATCCAGGGAACGAAATAACCTGGAACCTACAAAAGCAAAACCAGATTAACCAGTAATCTGCAAACAGCTGACAAGAGCTAGACAAACAATAACTAAAAGTTATTATTTTTTTTTACAAGACCGAAGTTTCATATCTAGAGGAGGGACCAGAGGCTTACATTTTTTCCTCTTAACAGTAGTCCAGCCATCCTCTACCTTAGCTGCCTCAGCAACCCATTCCTCAGATATACCTTGTTATATAAATATAAAAGTTCAATTTGATATTGCAATTGACTTAAATATTATATCATATTTTATAATTTAAATTTCATGCCATATTTTATAATAACAAAAAGAAATATATATCGACTTATTTAAATTTCAAGATATTGAATTAAATTTATATATATATATATATATATATATATATATATATATATTCAAAAACATTATACTTGTATTATAGATTTTGAATGTAACTCCACGTAATTTAAAAGGTTAAGACATTTATGGTCTCTTGCCAGGCTTATCATCCAAAAAAATTGGTGATTTTATCGATTGCCATTCTTATTCATGGTGTTCATGCTTAATATCATGTATACATTTTCTTGATATCGTGTATACAATTTCTTGATTGCTATTAGATTATTGAAAGAATAATAATAGGCTTGAATGCAAAATAAATTATATCATAAAAAGAGTTATAATTAAAATTATAAGGATGATGATTTATAATATCATTCATCTAAATATAAATTCTGGAGACACGAACATGAAAAGAATCGGAATCGGTCACTGAATAACTTTTAACGATATGAAGTGGATGTATACTTAAATTATTATAGCTAAACTAAGAATGAAAGTGAGATGGTGATATCTATATAACTGAGAGGGCCAAAAAAAAAAAAAAAAACTAAATTAGTTATAGTATCCAAATAACTTAGTTATAGTGGGAAGGGATGTCAAGTTTTATTTATTTCTCCATTGTGAAAAACATATGCAATCAGTTGCTGCAGCATGTAAACTGATGGCAATGTTAGTTATCCACAATTTGAGCACACACAGCATATGTTGTTGGAGCATTCACCATCGCACTGCGCACAAGAGGTATGATAACATACAAATCGGTCTAAAAGGACTGCAATTCAAATACAACAATAATTATGGTCCAAACATTTTCTGTAAAAAAGCGTAACAAATAAAACTTTTAAAAACAGAATAGTATTGGGCCCTAACCTTCTGCTGCTTCTGCCCCTGCCCCTGCCTCTGCCTCTGCCCCTGCAAATAATATCGTCATGATGATGAAAAAAATTGCGACAAAAACAATGGCAACTGTCTTCTTTGCCATATCTGCGAGACTAAGGTAAGGCGAGAGATTTATATTTTATAGTAGATAGAACGACATTAATATTTTTTAGAGATCAGCTAGGACCAGTAATTCGCAATTGACTTATCTTCATAGAATTTTCGCCAGTTAGAAAGATGGACGAAATTTTCTGTTCCCGGAGAATTTTCTATTCCTGGTAGATTGCTTGGTTGCGTCTCCGATTTGTTTGCATGATGAGATAAGTCTTTAATTATTGATTTCTCTATTTTGGCACATTAACCAATGTCGACATAACGTTTGTTGCGTACAAGATTTATTTATTGAATTGTTTATCCTATATTAATTTTTATTGATTTTTTTTTTTTTCGGGTTAAATACAAGGATTATGTATTAAATTGTTTCTTATATATTAGTTTTTGAGGAAATTAAAACATTTGAATTGCTTTAATTTAGAATTAATGGGTGGGTTTCTGGGCAATGAGATGTCATTTTTGGTATTAAAATATGCATACAAGTTTGGGGGTAAGTTGCGAATCTTTTTACGGATTGAATAAAAAAAATTGTTTTGTTACATTGTGATTGGAGGAAATATTTAGGATGTCATTGGCATCCTATCTTTGTTTAAGGCAAGTATTAAATGTAGCAAACAAGACGGGGGAATGCAAGTTGTCCGGTTTTGTAAGCAATTTAAATGTAGACTACTAAATGTAGTTGTTGGCATGATGGTTAAACATGCTTTCTTGTCTCGCAAAATTTGGAAGGAGAATTGGAAACTTGCTAAAGTCTATGGCATTGAATGTTCACTCGAAATGAGTCCAAGTTGCATGCAGGATTAAGATGGAAGCAATATGTTGCAATCATTTTAATTTTGTTGTTTTTGGGTGTGTGGAAGAGGGACCATTGGGTATTTAGAGTTCATTGATTGTTCCACTATTTTATTTTTGTGTTGTGGATGAAGCATCAACAAAGGTTGCAGGGTTTTTGGCAATAATCATGTTCATATGCACAACTTGCACTTCTTTTTATTTGGCTTATGTGTGACATTTGGCCAATATTACTAGGTTTTATTGGTTAGGAATAGAGAAACCAGATGACAATGATTGTAGATTGGGACTGATCCTATAATCGGCAGGAATTTTAACCTACTTCTTCATTTGTTTGCACAAAGGTATTGGTGATGTGATGAGGGTGAAGTTGGATACTGGGTTTTTAAGTAAGACAATTAATTACAACGGATTTTAGGGCTTTTGTTCATTGTCATGCATTTCAATTTCTTTCCCTTTATTTAAATTCAACTTATGTGCAACATTATCAATAAATGGCCCCAAAAAACAATTTTGATGCCAATAACAAGTAGACATGGATGTGGAAGAATATATCTAAATGGGCAACATTAATATAAAAAAATGGACAACAATGTTTGTAATCAAGGTTACAAATCAAATTCTAAGCTATGTCTCTTCAACCTCTTTAGAATCTTTATCATTTCATCAATGCAAAATTTATTGCAATATTGCTATGCATTTTCTTTGTTAAATTATAGTGCATGGCTTCAGTGCAGTGGGTTATTTAACAAGCTCCAAAATCCTTGCCCCTTTTGGCTAGCCCCCATGACCTCTATAGCTAGTATGTTGACCAAAGCAATGCAACACCAGTACAGATCGTGATTATGACTGATAAGTACGACCTACACATATCATTTTACATAACAGTCCTATATTCATCCTCTAAGATACATTTGAATCCTATTTCTTACATCTCAAATTTAAATTAAACATGGATCTTTAAAAAAATGCCATATGATAGTAGAAAAGGCCAATCCTCAATACAAGTATCATACCTACGCATGTAAAGACACCCTAAAAAACTAGCAAAAATATGAATTCAATACAAGGTGTGTAGATAACAACAATCAATATTGACATATAGTTCCACACCTTTAATGATGTTCTATTTGTCAACATATCCATTTAATACCCCATTCGATTGCTTGAAAAGCAACTATCTCCAAGTTTATTAAACCAAAATGAGGATGTGTTATAAGGTGGCCAACTTGAGAAGCTACTTGTTTGTAGACTTGACCATGTATATTCCAAAAAGAGAATTTTTGGAATCTTGTAATCAATAATAGTAATCTCAACCATAACCAATATGCATGCTTCAATTGAGAATTATTTAAACAAAACATCAAATCTCAGAAATGTAGTTACACTCTAGTCTTTTTATCATGTAGTAAAAACCCTATTCAATAGCTCCATTTTTTTGTGTAATCAATTCTTGTTTTCAACATTAAATCAAACCAAACAACTAGAAATAGCTTAATCAAATAATTTAATTAGATCATGTCTTTATAGCATGTTGAGTATATATGGTTGAATAGAGACCATCAAAGGGAGCAAGATAAATTGGAAATATGGATATGTATTGTATCCATCAAGAGCACTTTGAACAAGCTTAGAAATCTAAAAAAAAAACATGTGCTTATTTACATTAATGACCAAATACCTTATCAAAGGTAAATGAATGTTCCTACCTTGGGAACAAGAATGAACACACTATAAATATAAATATTTTGTTAAACACAATATCGACTTTCAAGGAAAGGTGAAGAGAATGTGAAACAAATATATGAACCATAGATTTTATTAATTGAATAACAATTACCTAGACTATATATATAATCAATGCCCTGAGAAATTGGTTTTGTACATATATATGATATATTACAACTAAATAGTTACTCATACAATCATCATTTGGAAACAAAGGCCTTATTCTAAAGAAAATCGTTATATTGCCTTTGAGTTCCTAGTACATGTTTAGTCGAATAGTAGAGATCATGGTTATTAAATGTGTATACATGTGTTGTAATTCTACATTTTTAAAACTTTTTTAGTTTTAATTACTTACTGATCTACATGATCCCCACCACTCTCGTCCCCCCGCCCCCCGCAAAGTGTCATCAATATTCAATGCTTAAATCTTTATTCACTTTAACATGTAGACCAAGCACTTTAAAAAACACATTTCAGTTACTGTTCTTTGACACCAATAATGTTAGGTGGTAGTTTATTGATTTTCAATGTATTTTCCATTTCATATAGTGTTTAAAGGAGATATTATGATAGTTTATGTTTTGTCCATGTCATAAATCCAACTTTCCCCATCAAGGCAATAATACTGCACATTGATTTTGTTCATGGTCAGTGAAAAATGAAAGTAATAATTAACACTAGTAACAAATTAATTCAGAACTTGAATCATATGTAGGTCATTGTAAAATTATTTATGTATGATATTTCATGATCAAGAAAACAAAATATGAAAGAGGGAATGATAGAGTTTTTATTAAATGTTGACTACAAAGTCAACTATGAAAAACATTTCTATAATTTGTAGAAAACTTGAATTTACATGTAATTGTGAAATTGCTGATATCAAAGAATTTTATCATTTATTTTCAGTAAGCTTGTTTGGACCTTTAATAACAAGATAGTGGCGAACAAGTAAAAAATTTAACTTGCACATTAAGAAGGGTGGAACAAAGTGCATCACTTCAACTATTATACCACAAAATTAATTTAAACATGGTACCAATTATTGATTAAATTTACAATCAAATGTTATTCCATTCATAACTAAGTTGGTTTTAGACAGAAAATAAGTTTTATAATGGAATGACATTGAGCTAGTCACCATTCGAAGAGTTCTAGTACCATTGATTTAATCCAGACATTACATGTTGTACTCATTTATCATGTCATCCATTAAAATATTCATGACCACACACACACACACACACACACACACACACACATGAAGTGAATATTTCCAGTACCATTGCTTTAATCTAGACATTACATGTTGTACTCATTTATTATGTCATCCATTAAAATATTCATGAAGTGTGTGTGTGTGTGCATACTATTATATAATTCACAAATATATACTATAATTCACACACACACACACACACACACACACACACACACACACACACACACACACACACACACACACACACACACACACACACACACGGGCACGCGCGCGTGTGCACACACACGTATATCTGTGTGTGCGCGCGCGTATGCGCGTGTGTGTGTGTGTACATATATATCTATGTATATACATATGTATACGTATATGTATATGTATATGTGTATGTATGTATATGTGTGTGTGTGTGTATATTTATGTATATATATGTATATGTATACATGTATGTATATATACATATATATACATACATACATATATATACATGTATACCCACATATATATATGTATATGTATATGTATACATGTATATATATGTATGTATGTATATATACATATATATACATGTACACACACACATACACACACACACACACACGCGCGCGCGCACACACACACACACACACACACACACACACACACACACACACACACACACACACACACACACACACATACATGTGTGTGTGTGTGTGTGTGTGTGTGTGTGTGTGTGTGTGTGTGTGTGTGTGTGTGTCCATACAAATTATACAAATAATTAATCAAATTTACAATCAAACATTATTTCATGTGAAAAGGAGTACATTTTACACAACTGATAAGCTATGAAAGGCAATGGCAACAAACTAGTCATCACTAAAACAATTCAAATAACATTGACTCAAATTATACATGAGATATTTCATTAGTTTATTGTCATAATTTTTAAAGTATTTATCACACCCACACACATAAATATATATCTCTTTATGTGTATAACTATAAGTACACACACGTGCATGCACATAGATATTTGTGTGTGTATGTACACACACACACGCACATCTATGTATATGTATATATCTACACACACATATGTACATATATGTAGGTGTATGTATACATATCTATGTATAGATACATATGCAAATACATAGATATATTTGTGTGTGTTTCTAATACACACACACTGACACTATATGTATGGCATATTATATATGTGTGTGTATACACATACTATGTGTGTATGTGTGCATAGATATACAATGTGTGTGTCACACTATGTGTGTATAACACATGTATATTATGCATATATATATACACACATATAATGTGTGTATACATATACACACATATTGTGTGTGTGTGTGTCTATTGCATACACACACATATGTGTGTGTGTGTGCCTACATATATATGTATACATAGACATATACATACACATACACATATGTGTGTGTATGTAATACACACACACAAACATAAATATGTGTGTTTGTAACACACATACACACACACACACATATCAAAACAATCATAAAACATGATTTGTCATATTCTCAAAGTTAGTAAGAGAATCTATTATTATGTATGTCTTTACGGATACAACATTAGTAAAGATATTGAACTATATATTAATATTGATTGTTTTTATCCACACACCTTGTTTTGAATTTAATTTTTTGCTAATATTTAAGGTTATCTTTTCGTGCACATGTATGTTATATTTGTTAAAAATTGGCCTTTTTTTTCTTGCATTGTTTATTTGAATCTTAAATACCTATGTTGGGTTTAATTTAATATGTAAATAATAAAATTTGGATATATCTTATAAAATGCGTATTAAATTCATATGTGCATACTTTATATGTCAGTCATAATAATGGTTTAGAATCATATTGCTCTTGTAAGATCCTCTTGATCTACCTTGCTTGGCATAATGGCTATCGAGATTATAGTAGTTGACTAAGAGGATCAATGGTATTTGATCTTGTTAAATAACGTTTTTCACTAATGGCATCCATTACAATGGATGATGGGCTATCCCATAGTAATAGTATAATAAATTTTGCTTTGACATAATGATAAAGATTCTAAATGGGCTGATGAAAGTTAGCTTAGACTATAGTTTGTAAACTTGATTACAAACATTATTATACATTTTTAAAAATCAAAGCTACATATTTGGATGTATTCTTCCATGTGAAATCTATCTATTATCATCACCAAAGTTGATTTTTGAAGCCATTTATCGATTTATATGATGTTTGGTATTATATCAGGGTGTTTTTAATTTTTAACACAATGTGTTTTTTTTGCCTTGCAAAGGCTCATCTTTGTAGTGAATATTTATTCTTGAAGTGGGTTCATTTTTACTTCAGTCAAAATGGGTAAGATTTTTTTTCTTTGCTTTTAGAACAAAATGATAACTTTCTTCTAGATTAATTGTAATTTTATTCAATATATGTTTATTATTATGCCAGGTGGCACTCTTTGCCCTACACATTGAATTATAACAAGATTTAAGTGATCGAATGTTTTTATGGTTTTATTCAAATAGTTATGGTCTTAATGG
Organism: Torreya grandis; assembly: GCA_037957365.1. Lineage (NCBI taxonomy): Eukaryota > Viridiplantae > Streptophyta > Pinopsida > Cupressales > Taxaceae > Torreya > Torreya grandis. The sequence goes on from JARHVA010005490.1 coordinate 575,866, forward strand.
GTGAATCTATTTTTGTGATTAAATTTCATTGGGTTTTTTCAAGGTCTCAATCATGCCAACATTTACATTCACAAAATATGGTAATGACTCTTAAGGAATCAAACATATGACCATATAAGACTGACCTACTTATGAAGAGAAAATTTATTTTAGGTTACATTATTAGAGGCCACATTTTAGGAATTTTATTCTTTTAAAACATTTATATACTTGACATCATGTGATTTCTCAACAAATTAAAAAAATAAAGATCTTTGAGAAACAAGCCTTGAATCTATCCTTTAGGTCCTTAAACAACCACCACAAGTTCCTTTAAAGTATTAACATACACTTCAGGTAAATTGCTAGTAATTTATTCAAATATGGAAAAAAATGTAATTCATTTTGGTTTTCAACCTCATGATCAAGTTTCAATCTTACAATAAAAATATGTGTAAAACTAAAGTTTAACAAATTGATGTTCTATGCTCTAAAGAAAATTTTCTCCTCAAATTTAACATGTTAACAACTCACAACAATTACATGAATTGAAAATAAAAAAATATATGTATGTAAATTTTAAAATAAAAAATAGAATAATACAATTGTGAAGTGATATAATTAACATTATATTACATTTATATGTTATTGTAAATAACTGATCATGAGAAGTCACATGTAATGTATTTATTTGTGCTTACATGTTACAAACTCACCAAATTTGTAGTTACAAATCTTGACGTGCCAAAAAAAACAAGGAACTAGTAGAACTTAAAGATCGGCTTGCAAGGGTAGATATTCAATCTTTTAAAACTAAGGTACTATGAATGGAACTACATATCACAAAATTGATAATCTACCTATGTATTTTTACCATAGTTTACAACACATTCATACAAATTTACTAACCATGATTTCCATTATTTAACTAATCATGTATTACTAAATTTAAAGGAAAATATAAGGGTTATCTTTAAATTAAGCCCTTTATTTAAAAATAACAACTGTATGAGAAAGTCTATAGTCTCACATGTCCATTAGTTTCTACTTGGTTGTAGACTTACCGACATTGCATCTATAATCTTGCTGTATCAAATAACATAAAAAAAATAGTAAAGCTTAAAAATAGGCTTGAATGCACATATATTCAAATTTTAGAATGTAAGTTACTATGAACAAAACTACATAACACAATATCAATGATGTAGCTGTGTATTTTTTGTACATTTTACAATAGGGGCATACACATTTACTAACGATTCTTTCTACTATTAAAATGGACATGTATTAAACACTCAAATAAAATATAATGGATTTATTTAGAGTAACTTGTATAGTAAAATATTCAATTTTAGTATATATTGCATCTATAAAACCACTTGGATAAGGAATTAATTTCATAGAGAGTTTGGGTACTTTTGATTCAGTTAATAAAACCTCTATTTCAAACTTTTATTTTGCAATTTCTCTACCTTTCCTTGAAAGTGGATATTAGGCTTACCAAAATATTTATATTTATAGTGTGTTCTTTCTTCTTCCTAGCACAGGAACATTCATTGCTAAATTCATATTTTCCATTTCTCTTGCTCCTCTTGATTCCCTCTATTTAACCATATATCTTCATCATTATGCAAAGCAGTGATCTGATCAAGTTATTTCTAGTTAAATAGAGGAATTGATTACATAAATGATTTCAATGTTTCTTATGCTTGATACATAGAGGAATCAATGGATGTATGATTTTATGAGATAGTAGGTCCATAAACACACCTAAATTATTTCATGTGAAAATAAAAGTGCACATGTATAGTTAATTTTATAGTGAATTTTATTTCATTTAATTTATCATAGTGAAGTTGTTTTTATTATTTGATTAGGTTTATTGAAAAAATGGGATTGCTTGGATTAAAAAATAGAGTTATTCAATGGGTTTTTTCATACATAATATAGAAATTAGAGTGTAACTACACTTCCAAGATTTGATGTTGTGTTTAAAGCATTTTTAGTTCAAGCTTACATAGTAGTTAAAATTGACGCTTGTTTTATTGATTTTAGGGTTACTGAAGTTGTCTTTTTATATATACCCAATCAAGCATAGAAATAATTTAATGTGGTGTTATGGATATATTCAAATATAAAATAAGATCAATAAAGGTATCTTAGAATATGCATATATAACTCTTATGTCCATTGATATGTGCATTTTGTGTTTATCGATATGCTCTACTTTGAAAACTAGCTATGTAGATTATAATGGATGGCTAACAAGAGAAATAATTTTTGATCTTTTTGAATTACAATGGCACATAGAACAACCCATATAAATATTACAATAAATTTTGCATTGATGGAATCATAATGATTCTAAACAAGATGATAAGAGTTAGCTTGGACTTTCATCTGTTAACTTAAATATAAACATTATTGTCCATTTTAATAAATTAAAGTTACACTTCTAGATGTATTCTACCACATCCACTCTGTCTAGTATGGTCATCCAAGTTAACAAATATTTGGAGTAGTTTTGGGTTTCAATTTCAGTGTTATTTTTCAATCCTATATTCATAGTTGTATTGCACTTTATTGATGTATATGGTTATATTTTGAAACAACTTTCATAGAAAATCAACTAATGAATAAACATATGTACATGCCATCTGCCATTTCAATCATGGTGAACATTGTTAAGTTCTTTTCATTACTACTTAAATTATTTAAATAACCTAAATAATGTACTATTTAATATAGTTAACAAAATAAAATAAAAAATCAAACTCTCTATAAGAACATAGCATACTATGTTCTTTTTAATTTTAATATATGATTAAAATTTTATTTTGTTCTATAATTTTTTAAATCACCAAAAATTTATTTTAGATTATTTTTTATTAAAATTTTAAAATAAAAAAAATAAACTATAACACTTTTTAAATTTTAATATAATTATTTATTAAAAAATCACACTATTTTGGTTGTAAAGTAAGGAGTTGAGTGAAATGAAGATTTGATTATATAAATTTAATAGGATGGATATGAAAATAGTATCATTGATTTATTTTAGATTTTCTCTATGTAACACTATTAAATAATTGTAAGACTTCAAAGAATATTTAATTAATTTATTTTTATTTTTATAAATTATTTATTTCTTTAAAAAAGATTAATTCAAATTTAATAAATTTATTAATTTTAATATTAATAATTATAAAATTCTATGGAAAAAATTATATATATTATTATTAAATAAAGAGGTATAAACTATAATGGTATCAATAATAAAAAGGTTTTAATATTGTGCCTATTAAAGCACTAAATTTTATGTCACTTGGTGGTACATAAATAATTTAAAATTTATCAAAACATGTGAAGACCTCTTGTTATTAAAAATAAAACTATTGTGTTTATTTTGCTTAAAAGAATTATGTGAATGATATTCCCATATATATTTTTTAAATTGTATAATACATATTTTAGTGTATTTTTTGTTTTTAAATTTTTTATCTTATTAATATTTTCATTATAAAATTATAAGAAATTATATTATTAATTTATATTAATTAGTATATATATTTTAAATAAATTTTATTAAAGATATTGAGAGATACGATTTTGATATAATTATATTATATTATATTTATGATATAAATTGAGTAGATATCATGAAAATGATATCTCTCAACATTTTTTACACACACAAAAATAATAGATAAATTTGAAATTGTTTGTCCAAATTCATGAAAATTTAAATCTCTATTATAAATCTCCACAAATTTAATAAAAAAAACTAATGTTTTAGACATTCCTAACCTAAATAATTTTTTAGAACAATACATACAAATTGTTAACAAGGGAAAGCTTAGTTATTATCCTTAATCTAAAATAGACTAATTTTTCTTCTTCAAATCTCATATAGACTAGGTTTATCCCTCTTGAATAAGAAGCAATATAGGTGAGAAAATACGACTTCAAAAACATCATAGTATTGATATTTAATAAATAAAATTTTATTTATAAAATATATTTGAAATTTCTTGTCCATTAACATTGATGATATTATTTTCAAAAATACGATGCAATAAAAATTATTAAAACAATGATTATTATACACGTGCAAATATTAATATACATATCATCTATAACTCTAATTTGATCGATATGATAATTTAAAGTAAGTTTTCTTCCTAACTTATTAAAAAAAAAAACACCACATAATGGTACATACGAATCGTTCTTGTGCCTTAATATTTATATGCCTAACAACCTGACCTTTCATGAAATGACTCAAAGAGAAACAAATATGTCAAACCAAACTAGTAAGCCTATATATATTGTCTCATCTAATTGTCAATTAATGTCACCTTCCTTACTTTTTATAAGATTCAACAACACCAACTTTAACATTTAAAAAAGAAAATCATAATTAATATTAATTATAGTCACTAAATTATATGTATTAATTAATCATTATCATTATTTTTAATTTTTAATTTAATCCATTCAATTTATTTTGTCAATATATTTTTTGGATGTATTTTGTTTTTTTTTTTAAAGTTTTTTAATACTTCGTAATAGGACATGTGGTTATTAATTAGATTTTATTATATAATATAGATTGTTAATATTAGTTACAAATTTTCAAATTAAATTAGAAGAAAATAAAAAATATGAATAAATAAGTAATGTACATTTCTTTTTAATAAAAGAGTTATCTAAAATAATATGATAAATATATAATTAGATATTTTTAATATTAAATTATATAATTATCAAAATCAATACAAATAAATATTTATCACTTTATTTAAACATCTCTTTTGATTAAGTTGTAAATATCAATTTTGTATATCTTCAAAATGTTGGAAAAATTCAATTATAGATTCAAAAAGATTAGATTAAATATAAAATATTCATAGATTGCACATGTTTCAGAATGGACTTACACTTGCTCTTCAATACATCAGCAATGTAGGAGATTTTCAAATTTACCAATAATCCCATCAAAACCCCCTTCTGTATTAGTTTAAAACTAATGAAAAAACAAAGACATTGACGATATGTTATCAATTATGAAGAATACAAATACAAAGGGGTAGCAACAAAGAACATAGAATACAAAACATGAATAAATGATTAGAAAATAAGAGTTATTGAGTACCACCACTTCATACATGTGATACGAGTTATTAATTTTATTCAAAATTTTCCAACTATCAATTGCCTTGTGCAATAATATTGACCCCTCCCCGTAATAATGCACTCTTGTCAATATTTAAGCACTTAAATAATATAATTACATTATAATAAACTAATATAAAATAATGATACATAGCATAATTATAATATAATATAATATAATATAATGAATTATAATAATAATATATATTATTATCATATCATATAATTATATATTATAAATCATATATTATATAATAATATATGAATTATATTATTATTAATTATATTATATAATTATGTATATTATAAACTATATTAATATAATAATTATTTATGAAATAATAATAATAATAATAATAATAATAGTAATAATAATAATAATAATAATAATAATAATAATAATAATAATAATAATAATAATAATAATAATAATAATAATAATAATAATACATGTCTTAAATTTTATTATGTAATTCTACATATTCATCATTTATATATGTTTTGTTTGGTATTTCTTTTCCCCGTTACTTTATCATTTTTTAAACATGCAGTGAAACAAAATGTCTTCTCATTGTATAGATCATTTCCATATATTATATTAATAAGTACAAAACCTCATTTTACACCTTCACTTCCATAAAATATAAGAATATTTTTTAACCTTTCATACATAAAAGTGAGACGGGTCAAGAATCATGGATTTTGTATGAGGTATGATTACTAATTTAAACTATCACTTTAAAAAAATGATTCCAAACTACACCTCATACTCAAGATATCATGATTTTATATTACATTCTCTAAAATATAAATAAGAATTACATTATAAACATCAAACTTGAAGTAAGCTATTTTTATTGACATGTGACACTTTTACACTCCACCACCATGTATGATTAACATTGTAAGTTACACATATTGACATAATAACCATAATACATTTGTGTATATATGAATGTTTAGTCTTTTACATATTTAAATCTTGTTTAATCTTTCATATTTCAACATAACTTTTAAGGTATCTTCCTTCATATATTATTGGATTTGAACTATAACATAATTTAGATATTTTTATAAAAAAATAATAATCATAATTTGGATATATATATTTGGGATCTCGGATCACATTCACTGAAAACTTAAGGGGAAAATTTAAATTCAATTAAACTTGATAATTATGCATAAAATTTATATCTATCTATTTATCTATAAATTGTAATAGAACACTATTTCCCATTCTTTTGATTTTGAAATTGTTTAAAAAATATAAATAAATCAATTAAATCAGTGATCCAATATACAAATAAATAAAAAAATTTCAGATTTGAATTAGGAAATATTTTTATCTAACTCAAACCTTATAGCATTGCATTTTTTAACTCACAAGTAAATTTATTAAACCATTTGAAAACACTCATACAATTGAAGTTTACAACTTATTTTTCCATCTAAATTATAACTAATTTTTATACTTCCATCCCATATAATATGTTTGTGATCATTTCAAACAAAAATTACATTCGTAAAATTTTAGTGGATGGCGATGTTTTTCCATAGATAGTATGTGTTTTCAAGTATTTGTGGTTTTTCTAGGCTTATAATGCTTTCCTAGGCATGTGATGCTTTCCTATGCTTGCAATAGTTTTCCAACTCTATGATGATTTTCAAGTTTATATAGTCATAAGTATGTTGGAGGTGTGTTATAGTGGGGAAGATACTTTAGATTTGTATATGGATATAAGGATGCCTTCTCACTATTTAAAACTTCACCACATGGATTTATGCTAGAGATACACTTTGTACTTTCTTTAAGTTTTTCCTCCTATTCCTATGTTGACTCATGTATAGAAAAGACATGTTTTTTAATGAGGGTATGATTTGAAGTAAGTAATGTTTTCTTCTTATTTTTATAAAAACATAAGACTCTATTAACTATAATGCATTTTTACTGAATTATATAAGTTACATGGTTTTAAATGCTTAACATTCTTCTATCCCTATTGATAAACTCTTCCATGGGTTTCTATTTCTATTGATAAATATCCTTTCATGGAATTTGGCAATATCAAATCAATTTATCTAATCATTATAAATGAGTTATCACATAGTCGAAGCTTATAGACAAAATTTACTTGATGTTACATGAAAATAATGTATCCATTACAAAAAAAAAACTAAAAAATATTGGTAAAGTGTATCATATGCTAGAGGATCATATGCAAGGTGAAAGTTCTGGATGGACTATTAAGACAATTAAAAATTATAATATATATTATAATTCTTAATTGTCTTAATAATCCACCTATGATATATATAATTTTATGATCCCTTCAAACCTCAATTAGATATATTTTCATTGATATGCATTTACTAAAAATACATCATAAGTCTCTCCATGAAATACAAAACATGATAAAAATGACCATTTGAACAAAATATAATTTAAATGATAACTCACTCCTCTTGTCTAATTATCATTATAAACTTAAGAATCCTCTAGTGAACTCCAAGTCATTTTTATATTGTTGTTGTTTTTATCTCTACATGTGTGTACATAAAAAGGGTGTTAAACTCTACTTAAAAAATTAAATAGAACTTAGTCTTCCATTATGTGAAAAAAACACCCAATTATGGTGAGGGAAATGCATCTTGGTGAGCTATTTTGGAGAAAACCATGACACCTATAAAATAATAGTTGATCTATTTCTTGTCCTTATGAAAATAAGAGTCACAAATTTCTTACTTTCTCATGGTGAATGACAATCAGTATGTTACTGGATGCACCAGTTGAGTAATGAATAGGAGAGGGTCAGAGGAGTGGGAGGAGATTCAAACCTTAAACCTAGTTAATAATACACTACCTCGTTAGGAGAATGATGAGTGGGGTGGAGGTCAAATTGACATTTTTAGTAGGGGAATTGGTATAAAAATTACCTTACTTTAACCACCATTTAAGAGGAGTAATACACATTGCATTCATGTCGACAAGATAGTGATATAAATTATCATGCATTCTAATATTGATGCATACATAACAATGACACTTTTTCCATGGAAAGTCAAATAATTAAAAAGTTGACACTGAGCTGATAGTGGCATGTTGACATTATTTTATATTTTTACTGAATAAGATGCCCATGTCTGTTGATTTTAATGTTATATTTTATTTTTATCTACAATTTTTAATTATATGTTCAAATTTATACTTATGAAAGCCATCTCCATTTTATTTCTTTTATAAAAGAGGAATGTTATTATGAAATATTCAAAATTAGATAAAAATAATTTTTTTGGGTTAATTAAAATTTTAATTTATTATATGATGAAACTACTTCAACATTATTTATTGAAGTTTTGGTGATTATAAAACTCTTGCACTTATTAGTAATCATGACATGATTTATATCTTACGAGATATTGTTCCAAAGGTGTAGGCTATGCCGAAAGGGATGTGATTCTCTATTTTGATAAAACAAGGTTTTATAAAGTGAAAGAGTTTAAATGCATGGTTGTACCTAACTCAAAACCAATAGACGTTTCCCTGGTATGACCATTTGCGTATAAAGTGTTAATAATAAATCATAATCAAATTAGTGGAAAGAATGTAATATTTTATTTTCGTAAAGCAAGGGAGTGTAAATTGGTATGATTTTTGAATCCATATAATATTATAATTGTATATACTATATTATTATTATTATATAATAGAATATTATACAATTTAATCTTACCATCAATCGTATAATATAGTATATTATACAAATGGATCATGTTCAAAATTGTGGTTTTGATTGTTTGCTAAACACATTTTGAATCCATCTTCCTACTAGATCCCAAATGTTTTATTCATTATTTAATTTATCCAATATTAAAATTTAATACATTAATAATGCCATTTTGGAAGCTATGGACCTATTTTCAATGGGCATTAATATTGTAAATCCAAGGGCCAACCTAATGTATTCTATGTCAAGGGTTGATGACTTGACATCATAAAATTTGATTTGATTGTGGAAGGGATCCACATTTGATGTGTGGATCAAATCATTGCTACAATTTCATTGATGTGGGGATAAGACATTTAGGTCTTGGAGTCTATCTTGTAGCTTTTGTTCATCCATGTTGTAAATAAATTGACTCATGGTGTAATTACATCAAGTTTAGGAACATATAGAAATGCCATAATTGAACCCATTGAAGAAAACATAATTCCATAATAAACATGCAAGTGTTAAATGATTTCAAAGTGTGTTGGGTGGTGACAGTGAGGGGAATGACAAGGTTATTTAGGGAATGGAGCTGAATAAGCTCGAAAAGATGCATGTACAAATTTCTATGAGATGTGACATCTTTCAATGTAATATGGCTTCCACCACACTATTTTAATTCCCCAATACATGATTAATATTATATTTATTAATATATTAATAATATATATGATTTACTAATATAATATACATAACTATGATTTTTATATATATTAATATAATATATATTATATAGTATGATATTATATAATAAATAATGGAGATTAATAATAATTCTAATTATAATAATAATTGTGTGTGTGTGTTAAGGTTTTGATGTAGAAAAAGAGGCCAAACTTATGGAGGCCATAAATATTGATCTATAGCTTTATTTTAGCCCATCTTCCTACCAAAATGACCATTTCAAATTTAAAATGCTACCATACCCTTCTATTATGATTATGGGATTTTTTATAATGTTTTTGGAGGCCATACATAACCATCTTAGGGTCTAAAATTGTAGTTTAAAATGATTTTTAGGTTTTTTCTACTTTTATAAATTTTATATTTTAGTAATCAGACTTGAACTTTAGTTGAAATTCATTTGATGGATTAGTTTTAGTGCCTAGTTTATTTTTATAGATTTTTATAGATACATGCAGATGGATGCAAAATTTACTAAAAATAGTAGTTGCTAAAAATCACATGTCGTGTTCTATTTACTTTTAGAGTTATGAATTTTTCAAGTCAACTCCAATTCCAGGTTGAGGTTTATTTATGCATAGTTTGCAATCTTTTGGATTATTCAATATGAATTAATAGTGGTTATTATTATGAATCTTGGATTATTAGATTTCTTTATCTTGATAATATTTAGGTTTATTATTTGGTATTATATCAAGTTTGAATCTTAGACATGTAAAAGATCGTGAGAGGACGAGGAGGGATCAGTTAGATGAATCATACTATGTAAGAGTTGTAGAGGCAAATAGAATAATTAACTAAGTTTGTTATAAATAAAAGACAAAGGAGATCAAAAGGTGATGTAGAAGATAACATAGATCATGAAGAATAAATTACTCAAGAGGAGTAACAAGAACATCTGCCATTAATGTAAGAGAAGATGGTTAGAGGTTTAGAAGAAATGAAGGAATAAAGTTTGACATTTTAGATTAAGGTGGAAGTTTAAAACCAAAGGTGTTGATAGATTGGATGTACAACATGGAGAAGTTTTTTTAATAGAGAATTATGAGAGAAGACAATAAGGTAAAGTTTGCATACTCAAAATTTAAGGGTCATGTAATGATTTGGTGGATCACCAGCTTAAAAAAAAGATAGAGAAAAGGTAAAGAGAAGATCATCTCACGGAAAAAGATGGGGAAGACGCTAAGGGATAAATTTATTTTTGTGGATAATGTACAAACCCTATATAAAATATTTTAAAATTTGAGGCAAATGATCACAATATATAAGAGTATACAAATGAGTTTTAAGATATTTCAATATGCATGGATCATGATGAGATAAAAGAGAAATGTTTTAAAGATATGGAAATGGATTGACATTCTATATTCAATATTAATTAAGCATGCATATAATACTTTCCATTGAGGAAGCTTATCAATTAACTTTGTAGGTAGAATAAAAATAAAATAGATAGAATTTTAGAAGAATGTCTATTTAGTAAAGAAGAAGACAATCCCCTCTAATAAGGGGATGAGATTTATTTAATAAAAAATAGGTGGGTTAAAAAACACTAGATAAGAATCATCACATGGTATAGAAAGATAGAAGATAATAGGCAAGGGTTTCAATACCAATGAAGAATAAAAAGATTTCAAAGAGGATGAAGCTATGGTGGTGGTAGAGTATAATTTCCAAATCAACTTAAGTATTACATTTGTTACATATGTGGAAAACAAGGAAATATAGAATTTGAGTGTCCACACTACTAAGGTTAAGAAAGGAGGCAAGAGGATTTCCCAAGGGTTATTTTAGTTGAAGTTAAAATAGAAGAAAAAAATATTGAAGTTGTAGTATCAGATATTGGATAAAATCTAATGACGAGAAGAAAAATGATTACTATAAGAAAAGAACATGTGTTGAATAATTAAGGTGGTGATGCATGGGTGCAAGAAAATATATTTTGAATAAGGTGTATTAAAGGAGGTAAGAGATGTAAAGTAAAAATAGATGTTGGTAGTTGTCAAAATATGGTTTCTAAAGACATTATCGAGAAACTAGGTTTGTAGTGTGAAGAGCATCCAAATCCTGATCAAATTTCATGTTTTATAAAATAAAATGAAGTTATAGTAGATAATAGGTGTTTAACCAAGTTTTCTATAGTTAAAACTTAGAAGAATGAAATATGGTGTGATGGTATACCATTGGATGCATGCCATGTGCTATCAAGAAAGCCATGATAGCTTGATGTAAAAGTAGTTCATGATGAATAAAGGAACACATATAGTTTTTGGAAATGTGGTATGAAGGTAGTTTTCTTACCTATTGAAGAATAAGTTTATGCTGAAAGCATGTTGACTACAAAAGAATTTATTAGATATGAAGATGATAGGTTGTTGCTATATATTAGTAGTGACGAAAGAAGACATAGAAGTGGTATAAATACTATCAGAAGTATAAGTAATGTTGAAAGATGTTATACCTAAAGAGTTACCATATGTTTTACCACTAAAAAGATATATTCAACATCATATTGATTTGATTCTAGAATCATCTCTACCCAATCAAAAAATATATATAATGATTCTAATAAAACATGCCAGATTAAATAAGCATGTTACTAAATTGGTGACGAAGGGTGTAGTAAGGGAGAGCATGAGTCCTTATGCGAAAATAATGTTTTTGACTCCAAATAAAGATGGAGGGTGGAGGGTGTGTGTGAATAGTAAAGAAATCAATAAAATTACAATCAAGTATAAATTTCCTACATCTTGTTTAGAAGATTTGATGGATGTTATTATAAAAGTAAAATATTTTACTAAAATTGATCTAAAGAGTGGATACTATCAGATTATAAATCATGAAGGAGATAAATATAAAATAACATTCAATACTAGAGATGGTTTATATAAGTGGATGGTATCTCCATTCAGATCATCTAATGCACCAAACACATTTATGAGGATGATGAACATAGTTCTTTGAGAATATAGTGGATTGTTAAGAAAAGTGAAGCTCTATGTGAATTTGAACAAGTAAATGTTTGTGTACAAAATTTTGGTATTTTGGGACTTGTAATTTTAGCACATGCTGTAATAATTGATGAAAAACGTAAAGACAATTAATGAGTGGCATATCCAAAAGAGCATCATAGAGTTAAAAAGTTTTCATGTTTTAACAACTTTTTACAAAAAGCTTATTAAGAATTTTAGTAGTCTTGTTGTGCCAATAAAAAATTATATGAGAGGAAAAGAGTTTGTATTGACATGGGAAGAGATAGAAAGATTTGAGTTGTTAAAGAAAAAAAAATACATACAAACCTATTTTGGCATTACCAATTTTTAACAATGTATATGAATTTGATTGTGATGCTTCATTTGTGGGAATTGGTGTTGTGTTGAGTGAATAAGGGAGTAGAATAGCATATTTTAGTGAGAAATTGAATGAGGTAAGAACAAAGAATTCTATATATGATGTTGAATTTTATACCATTGTAAAAATATTAACACATTGGAGGAAATACCTAGTTTCTAAGGGATTTGTCATATTTATAAATCATGATGCTTTGAAGTATCTAAACACTAAAAAAATAAAGTATTAGGTATTCAAATTTGTTGTCTTTGTTACAATGTTATACTTTTGTAGTCAACCACAAATAGGGAAAATAGAATCAGGTAGCTGATATTTTGTGCAAGCGAGTGGGGTTGTTAACTACCATGGTGAGTAAAGTAGTTGTATTTGACTTTATTAAAAAAATATATGATACTGATCCATATTTTTTCAATATAGTTGAGTAATGGAGGAATCCATTCACAGGTGATATAAATAATATTTATTAATAGTATATTATGTAGGATGGTTATCTCTTCAAAGAGAAATGATTATATATTTTATTTGGGTCTCTAAGAGACAATATTATAAGAGAATTATAATGTGGTGGTTTGTTTGGACATTTTAGTAAGGCAAATACAATAGATTTTATGGAGTATAAGTATCTTTGGCCAAAGATTAAGGGAGATGTGACAAGATATGTTGTAAGGTGCAGGATATGTCAGTTGGCAAAAGGACATGTACAAAATACAAGGATGCACATGCCATTATCGGTTACAAGAGGACCATGGATAGATTTGAGTATATATTTTTTGTTGAGATTACCAAACACATATAGAGGTAATGATTCAATTTTTTTTGTTGTAGGCAGATTTTCTATGATGGTTAATTTTGTTGCATGTAAGAAAACTAATGATGCAACTAGAGTTACAACGGTATTTTTTAATGATATTGTGAGATAGCATGGTGTATAGAAAACCATTACATCAAATAGAAACAAAAAATTTCTAAGTCATTTTTGGAGGAAGATGGGGACTAAGATATCATTTAGTAATGCATACCCCCTACAAACAAATAGATAGATAGATAGATAGATAGATAGATAGATAGATAGATAGATAGATAGATAGATAGATAGATAGAAGCTATAAATAGGATCTTGGGAAACTTGTTGAGATGTATAGTGGGAGAGTATCCCAATCAATAGGACTTAGCTTTACCATAAGATGAGTTTTCATATTTTTAATGGGATAAATCCTATGAGTGTTCTAGATTTGGTAAAATTACCAATTGCATAATGAGTTAGTGATGAAACATAAACATTTGTAGAACATATACAACAGCTACAAGAAGAATTAAGAAGAATGTTATTGTAAAGTAATAAACATTGCAAATAAAAAATAAATGTTAGAAGGTAAAAAATATTTGAAGATGGTGATTTAATGATGGTTTACATCAAGAAAGAGATATTTTGAAAAGGCACATATAATAATTTGAATTACAAGAAAATTGGACCATATAGAATTGTGAATAAAATCAATGATAATACTTAGGAGATGAGTTTAACACATAATCTTGATATTTCTCTAGTTTCTAATGTTTTAGATTTATATGATTTCCATGGAGAATATGGTAAAGGTTAATAAGATGAAGAAGTAGATCAGAATCAATAGGTGCTAAAGAAGAAGAAAGAAAATATAGTGCATGTTTTGGATAAGAATAAAATAAACATAAGACAAGGAAGTTATAATAGGTATTTGGTATAGTGGGAAGGAATAGAGTAGGAATAAAACACTTGAATTATAGAATGGTAGATGAAGAAGATTGATAAGAACAAATGGTAGTAGTACAATGAAAACAACTCGCAGGAGCTGATTTATTTTCAACCAGAGGATAATGATGTAGAAAAGAGGTCAAACTTATAGAGGCCATAAATTTTGATTCATAGCTCTATTTGAGCACATATTCATCCCAAAATGACCCTATCAAAATTTTCAATATTTTCATAACCCACCCTTATACTTATGGTATTTTTTCAATATTTTTGATGTCATACATGACCCTCTGAGGGTCTAAAATTGCAGTTTAAAATTATTTTTGATTTTTCTCTAAATTTATAAATTTTATATTTTTGTAACTACACTTGAACATTAGTTAAAATTCATATGATGGGTTGAATTCACTGTTCAATTTATTTTTATATATTTATAAAGCTATGTGCGCTTGCATGTGAGACTTACTAAAAATAGAAGATACTAAAAATAGTAGGTCAAGTTCTATTTATTTTTAGAGTTCTAAATTTTACATGTCAACTCTAATTCCAAGTTTAGGCTTATTTATACATGGTTTGTAATTATTTGGATTATTCAATATGAATCAATACTAGTTATTGTTCTAAATCTTATCTTATAGAATTTTTATTTATCTTGATAATATTCATGTTAATTAGGTTTTGTATAATACATGTGAGATACTCATTTAATCTAAGAATTATGATACTTATTTGATCTAATAATATGAGATCATGTTGTTCTTCATTTATGAATAGTTGAAAAAATTGAATGAGATTATAAAGTGTTAGAAGCATATAGGATCTTCATTTGACTATTATTTTCTAATGTTTAAATTAAAATTATCACTGTACCATTCATGCCACCTATCTGATGCATGGAAACATGATATCCATTTTTATTTCTAATACTCAACATGGTAGGCAATGGAATACACCCTAAAAAAAGTATAATAGGTCTTTTTAGGATTGCATTTCATGAATTACCTAGACTTTAGGTTGGATTGATAAGTGAATACTTTGAAATTACTAGGGATATTGTAGGAAATAAAATCAACATTCATTTATAAAAATATACAAGATATCCTTTTTATAGAAATTTTTTTCGAGAAACAAACATTATTTGTGTTCAAAATGAAATTGAGACAATAAAAATGATTTTGGGTAATAAAGGAATCATATAACTTGAATTTGTTTGAGGACTTATAGCATGATAACATAATTATGTATCTTTGTAGTGGAATAGATTTGTTTAACATGGTTTTTTAAATAGGTCTTTTTGCTTAATTTGAATCTAGAAATATATTCAAACAAGTTATTAAAAGCATTCATTATTCTCATGCCAAAGGGATAGTGCATAGAGATGTGAAACTAAAGAACATATTTTTAACTAGTCTGCCCACTATTGTCAAGCATGGAGTCTTAACCTTTGTTACAATTTTATAAAATCGTGGGTACTACTCTTATGTTAAGCAACCTTTTTTGGGATCTGTAAAAATGTAATGGCTTATCATAAATATTTTTCATAGAATCAATTTCATTTTTATTCCATGTGGTTTAGATTGTAATCTACTATATATAAATTCTTATAGGTAAATTTATATATAAATAAATGGGAAAAACTATGAAATCAACACCTAAGATATTGGGGGACAAAGGTTATTCAAATATCTTGGATACTTGTAACACATAAATAACACTTTAGGCAATGGTTAGTGGTTAATTTCCTTTCGGTCGAAACTACTTTGACTAGGTAAAGTACACAATTAAGAAGGACAATTTGGATCTAGATAATGGCATTTATCATGAGGAGTTTTTACAATAGTACACACACATCCTAATCCATGCCATGTTATTCAGATAATACCAACAGGTAACATTATGTGTCATTATGTAAATAGGTAATATCTTCATGGTGATACATGTGGTGATCAATTATTTACAAAGAAAGGCATCTAATAGATGCCAAGATGAATATTTAAAAATCCCAAGATCTAGGAATTGGCCACATGTACATCTTTGATCGGTGAGGAACTGATTAGATTTTGACCATATATGCTTAAGGGGGAACTTCAAAACTTTATGCTTGATAGGGATACTATTCAAAGATAAATCTTGGGTGAAGATAAATATTTTATAAATGAATAATATATTATTATATAAGATATAAAATTAAGAAATAAAATATAATTATATAATATATATTTTATTTAATAAATTAAGAAATAATATAATAAATACTATATTTGTATTTTAAATTTGATATTGTATATAATAATAAATTAATAGCATTTGATGCATCTCTACCATTCTATGGTCTATTCTAGATATTCAAATTGGAAGTCTTAAATATGCTAACTTTACAACCTCTACAGAATAAAATATAACAATCAATATGGTGCCTAATTTGAGATACATCAGGCCACCATGGCGCTAAGAAAAATTATGTAAACACTAGTGGTGAGTAGAACATAAGTCTAACAAATTACTCAAAAGTGGTAGCACTTGTGTTATTGGCAGTAGTTTTTCCTTTCTTTCATTCACCAAAAATGATAAATTAATAGTATTGGTATGAAGAAAATAGTTGTTAGTGTTATTGAGAATGAGAATGGAAAAAAAATGGAATTATTTATATCCATATCTGTTTTCATATGGCATCCTACGTTTATCGACTAGATTATATAAGAGGCATATTTCATACAAGAAGCCTTTAAATTTTTTATCTAACTAGTTTTAGAGTCATCTAATTTAGTTTTATATAGTTATCATAGTCTATATGTTTGGCTAAAGAGATTTAGACTAATATAAATTGTCATATGGTGCATTGTTTACATTTTTAGAGGCATTGTTCAATATCTAGCACATGTTATCATTGAGATGACCCTTGTTTCAATCATGTATTGAGTAAGTAAATGAATCTAGTGGAAGCTATAGATGTCATTGACATATGTGTCATGTCACTTAATGTTGTACATGTATCTACTCAGATTTCTTTGAGTCCATCACCTGAAATACAATGCTCAAATTCATATTGCAATGCTCCATATCTCTACATTTAATGTAGGTGATGTTACAAATGAGATTGTGTGTTCCTTCATATGATGTGGTGATGCAATGTGTAGGAAGGAGATGTTTTATTCCCTAAAGAGTTTGAGAAATGACAAAGTGGTGAGGAAAGGATAAGCAATATAAAACATGCAAGTGGTGAAATATCTCAAAGTGAGATAGGTGGTGAGGGTGAGGGGTAATGACAGGGTATTTCATATGATATCAGACACCACAAAGCCCATATAATACACCAGACCCATGTTTAGGGAAACTATTAGATTTACAAGACTTGCACACATTAGAAAGGGATATGTATCTTTCAAGGTGGTAACATCTTTGACCGGCCTTTTTTATTGTTAAGGGTCGATAAGGATGTCATGAGTATTGATTAGATTATGATAAGTCTCCACGATTGACAAGTGACTTAAATCTATATTATGACGTTGTTTATGTGAAAATAAGACATTGAGGAACTAGAGTCTATCTTGTAGCTTGTGTTTGTCTGTGTTATGAATATATTAACATCTAGAGTAATTAAATCATGGTTCACAACATAAAAAACATTAAATGTAAACCCTTGGAAGAAAGGGCAAGGCAATAGAAAACATGCAAGTGGTAAAATATTTCAGCATGCATTGGGTAATGCCGATCACTAACTATGACATTGTATTTCAAGGGATGCCATATGCTAGGGAGCCCATATTATACATTAGTGGTTTGATTTACATGAGCTGCATCACCCATTACAAAGGGGTGTGTAACTTGTAGGGTGGATGAGGATATCGTGAGAGTTAATTTGATTGAAATAGGACTCCACATTTGATGTGTGGCTCAAATAAATGATGCAATGTTGTTATTTTGGGGGCAAGACATTGAGGTTCTAGAGTCTATCTTTTTGCTTCTATTCATCCATATTGTCAATATATTAACACCTAAAAAAATATTACATCCCTTCCAAAATTCCTTGCACCATCAAAACAACTACTAGTTTTCATTTTCATAAGAGTTGCCTCATTTATAAATTACATTTTAACTAGATTCACAATCTATACAGATTCACCGCCCATCCTATAACCGTTTTTTCCCAACAGATCGCTTAAATTTTTCTTTGAACATTGATGTTATGGCTAGAGCAACTCTAATATCCTCATCGTTTATACTAACTGAAACTATAAGATTATTGAAAATTTTCATCGACAATGCATATACTTAGCTATAGCTCTCAATAAAGTCACAAACTACATCTGAACATATTTTTTCCCGTATAAAACTCTAATAAAACTTGGCTTCAAATTGATGTTAATGATTTCATATGAAACATGTTCATTCTTTACAATTCCTATAGTTTACAAATGTATGAAGCATTTTTCTTACTCATTCAGTATATGAAGCATTTATTTCTATTTTACAATTCTTGCAATCAATGTATTCCGTCTCTCAGAATGCAGGTACGCGTGGAGCCTATAAATGGAAAACAAATACAAACATCAACTCCTCAAATCGGTAAATTGAATGCACAGTAATCTGCCAAATTAGTGCTCTCGACTATGAAGAGTTAAAACGGATGAAGATGCTTCATTTATCATCTGTAACGCATAAAACGCAAAATTCAACTTTTCAAAACAATCAATAAAAACACGCACCCAAATCAGTATTATATCTGGGAAGGAACAATCACATTTTCTTCAAATTGAAGGGCACGCAACGGAAGCACATAATCCATATATTCCACTTTATTATTATTCTTCAGCTTCAGCTTCGCTTTTATACTTTGAAAGGCGCCACACAATTTTACTGTAATTTTGATACCGAAGCCTTGCCGGAAAGTTATAATGAAACAATTTGATGCCGGACAATTTCTGAGGCGAATTTGACGACGAAACGCGAAAGTGGCGATGCAATATAGATATGGGTATGGTTATGAGCTTTGCAACAACTCAAGCTTTAGGTGCTGCCATGGGACTTCCTCATATTATAAGACATTAAGCATTTCAATTGTTTGTAACATTAAGGGTTGTTCATAGATAAGGTTATGAATTAATTTATTGGTGATTTTATTTTATTTTTTTAAAAATATATTTATAAGGCTTGTATCATTTTATTAATATTAGTTTACATATTTTTAAATATATTTATATTTATATTTTATTAATTATTAATTTAAATTTAATATTATTAACATATGTATTGATTTTTTATAGTTCTCATCCTTTTCTTTTTATATATTACTCTACTTTCATATTTTTTGGTGTCCATTCTAACAGTAACTTTTATATTCCAAACATTTATCATGACCACCACTAACTACCATCGTTATTAAAATATCGTTCACATAAACCTCAAGTTCTTCTAACTTCTTTTTATTTATTGAACTTCAACCAAATATG
The DNA here is from genome assembly GCA_037957365.1 of Torreya grandis. Lineage (NCBI taxonomy): Eukaryota > Viridiplantae > Streptophyta > Pinopsida > Cupressales > Taxaceae > Torreya > Torreya grandis. The sequence continues at coordinate 596,004 of JARHVA010005490.1, forward strand.
TGAGTTTTCTGAACTTTGCCCAAGCACTAGGACAAAAACACAAGTGAGAGCCTCAGAGAAAGAGCTACATGATCCATAATTGTGTGGTTTTTGGTGTATACTTTTGATGCCTAAATTGTTAAGACAATACTTTTTAGTGGTATGAAGTGTTGGAGTTGATACAAATTTTGCTACCGGTGCCTTCTATCCTCTCCATGTATCTATTATTAAAATAAAATATCCCAAACCAAGAAGTGAGATATAACATTAATTCATAAGGAAAACTCCGTCATTGTAAGGGAAAGGAATTGTAAGGGAAAGGAATTTGTTACAGGAAGAAAAACCAAGGATATTATAAGTGTGTAATCAGATTTTAGTGTCAGTTTGTGCAGTGGAAATATTTAATTTATTAATAAAGAATTAAGTGTGGTCCTGTGAAAATAATTGTAATGATAATTTTTTTTATTTTTATTTTTATTATATTAATTTGGAAAATCGGTAACATCTTCAATGAAACATTGTCAAGACCACAAATCGAAACTAAGTACCGACACAATAACTCTCAGCTGACTATGTAAATATAAATGTAACCAATCCCTAGAGCCTAAAAAATATTGAACCTAAATAAAATCTGGCAAAACACTCAGATCCTGCTATCTATCTATCCATACATATCAAAATGTGGTATTTTAGCCTTATTCATTGACCCGACCACCAATGCACCATTTATAGTAACTTCTACACATTTTCTAGCCCACTTATACCAACACAATTTAATCACAACCAATTTCTAGGATGGGTGGTAGATGGTGTTTGATTATCCATCACGTAATAACCATGAGGTCCAATTATATTTTTTTAGAAACTACTGTGATTTTGTCCTTAATGAAATTATGAATTCTTTTTATTTTACTGAGTTTCAGGGTCGAGGGAAATGCTCTGCACAAGATCAACCAGGTATATGTCATACACCTAATTGACCTATAAAGATTCATATCCAAAATCCACTTGAACCCAAGATCCCCTCTATAGTTTAGTAGGTCATGGACATTGACACTCTACATGCTCTTAATTTTCTCACTGATACATTCATTTACCACATGAGTAGGCTCTCACAAAGTGATGATATAGATACACCATCTACTGTGCATACCCAACCCTACCCTTGTAGACCTTGTGTAGCTATATACACTGAAACTTTTGATGATGATGGTGTTGGTGGTTCAAAAGGCTTAGATAATATAGTTACAAGTGATAAATTTTTGGCATGCATACTTGATGTACAGACATCAGCCACTACACAGATGTAGGTATATTTTATATAAATGTCATGTTAAATTAAAGTTATAATTACAAATTTAATTTAACTAATAGTTAATTTACAAATAAATTGAATAATATATATGTCATTTTTTATGTCCCAGGGGGTTATGGTGCCTTCATTATCATAGTTGACATTTACAACATTTAATTTGACATAGCCATTATTTACATTTTTAGATCCAGCTACTGGCCCATCCACTACTCCATTTGTCTCTAGTAGGATGACACCTTTTGCTTATAAAGAGGTAGAATTTTGATTTAATCTTATGCTATATGTACATTTAGTCTATGTGTATTTGATTTTTATATTTAAGTTAAATTTGTTTATGAAATATCTCAAAATCCAAGCAAAGTGATATTAAATACACTCTTGTTTTAATAAAGAAAAAAATTACAATATATATCTTCGATACTTTATTGAAAAGTAAGTGAGACCTTGTTTATCTTCAGTTGATCACTCAAGTAGACACTTTTCCATGGATACGAGTCGAGATAGATGTAGGCATTACTGCTGTAATATCTTATACACAAACAATAATAGAGGTATATATTAACTTGTAATTTTGAATTATAAAAATATACTTATTTTTAATAATTTTAAAATATACTTGGGGTAAATATAACTTATGTGAATGTATTGCATATGCATGGTTATCACATGCCATCTAATAGTCCCAATTAGATGATTAGTAGGTAAAATTCTCATGTTTAATCCGTATATTAGATGCCTATTTGAACAGTTGAACTTTCCACTAACTCATTGGAGAGTAAAAAACAAATTGAGTAAGATTGTGAGCTTGTAATAAGGGCACATTTAAATGATTATTTATTCTAGTTTAAACTTAATTTCTTAACAATACTTGAATGTATTTTATATTAATTTTTTAATAATACTTGTATTTGAATAGGTTTAGTTGTAAGCAAACGATGAGCATAGGACTCACAGTTGGACTTTGGAGCAATCCAAGGCATCAAAGGGATCTCCGTCTACTACTAGGGCATCTTAGGGAGAGTCTTCTTTGAGTAAGGCAAAGAGAGGGAGGATATTTTATGATTAGTAACTCTTACATGAGACATACTTTTTGTATTCCTATATGGCAATGTACACATTTTTGGTAGTGTATATACGTATATGACCTTCACTCAACATTAGATATTATGATGGTAGATGTTGTAATTTTTTGTATGCCTATCATGGTAATCTATGTATTATTAACATTGTACATGTGCCTATATGATTTTTTTAGATTTTTCATTTCAATTATGTGAATTTATCTAATCTATATTACATTTTAATTCAAAATGTTCTCATATAGTGTTGTTTTGATCTTCCAAACTATTATTTATCAGATCTCATATTTAATGTTGTACACAAATGAGGATTAAAATTTTGCTCTTCTTAATGATTTATATCTATGATATCCCAAAACAAATTAAATTAAATTTTTTATTTTATTATGTGTTAGTAAAATAATTGGTGACAGTCTTATCTATTTTTCATTTTTCATTACCCATTTACAAATTTTTAATTAGTCATTATCATGCAATTTGATTTCCCTTAAGGCCCATAACTAGTCATGTTCATACTTGTATAATCTAGAGATGAACTTCTACCTAATCTTGACTATAATATATTTAGTCTAATAAAAGGTGACCTTATCGACTTGAAACCTAATATTCACTAATGAGACAATGATCCATCATTGGCCAAAACCCTTTATCATCCCCTAATACCACCTAATGCATAATTTGTTCTTCTATGTTTAAGAAGGCTATGAAAGTCCTATTTATATGATCTAAGATCATGAAGAATTATAGCCTCACTTATCCACTCTTTTTATCAACTTGATTCAAAATCTACTCTCAAATAATCTTATTTTTAACTAGTCAATTACTCATTAGGTATGCTCTTAACTAGTCACCAATATCTTAGATCTGCTCTCCTTCCTTTGAAAAATTATTATTTGAGACACTTTGGATATTTATTAGGAAAACTCAAAGATTTATCTTGGTTTCAAAAATTAAAATAAATCAACCAACTATAGGTCTCTAAGAGATGGAGCTTTTATTCTAAAATTATATCTTTTTAAATTTCTAGGTCTCTAGACCTAGGTTTTACCCCAATAAGTCAATTTATCGTAATAGAGTTTTTATATCTTAAAATTATATTTATAGTATTATTTTATCAAGTATAACATTTTCCATCCCTTACCCAAGTTTATAGAACTTAAATCACCAAAAATTCATCTTACCTTATGGACAACTTTCTCAAAAATGGTCTTCTACTGGTGTACAGAAAAATATTCCTCTATACCTAAAATTAAAAACATCTTGTCAATCCAATGATACTTATTATAAGTTTTAATATCCATTACACATCTTCTCATAAAGGTTAATACCTTATATTTTAATCATTTTAGTTTTAGATATGTTTTATTCAATAAACCCTTACTTCAAATTTACTCAAACTTTTTGCATGCTGAGAGCTAATTATTGATAGTTAATAGAGCTCGTAGGGATTATATATAATCTAAAATATATATAAATTTCTTATAAAACCTATTAAACTATTCAAATACTCTTATTTAGTTAATAAAATAGTTTCCACATGTGAATAAGCCTCTAGAAATGACTATAACAATAAAAATATAGAATTCTTGAGGGTTTCATGAATATAACTGAGATTTAAGCTTGAAATCAATATGAAAGGATTAGAATCATATTATAAAAGGATAATATAATGTAAAATATGCAATAAGACTCATAAATATTTATTATGTGAAACAAGAAGTCATTTACATACTTCTTCTCCATTGAGACAGTCGTATAACATATGTTTTAACCTCTTAAAAAATGATATTTTTTTTCCTTTCAATCTCTTTGGTTGGTATTGTATGGTTCCTTATCTTATGAGTGAGGATTATCCCTTTCTTAGAGTCTAAACCAAGCTCAGTAATTTACTAAACTTGATCATATTCTCTCTTACTCGGTCAAATTAAATTTACTATACTAACCTTATTTATAGGTCTTAATAATTACCTAAGACTATTATCAAAATAGAATCTACATGTATTTGGTGATGCTCCTGCATAACCTTTACTATCCTCTAACCTAAACTTTTTTCATTCACTCTTCACACTCTCTCATTATATATTATATAATTTTTGCCATGCCTAGATTCCTTCCTCTTGTTTAATCCTTTCAAGAACACTTCCTATACCTCTTATATCCACCTATCCAACCTTCATTCAATTCACTCAATCTAATTTCAAAGGCCTCCAAAATCATTTACACTTTATTGCACCTTTTCCCTTCAAGGTATATTTGGCCTAATAGGCCTAATACATATTCTTGAGACTGGTTTCTGACCCTTCAACACCTCACTCTTTCAACACCACACTCTTGATGTACTTTAACTCCCCATTGAGATATCTAGACCCAGGTCAACACCCATTAATAGTTCCATTGAATTCTAATATTATCCCTTAAGGGTGTTATCCATCATAAAACTAATATTTGACTTTATCACTAACTTATTCTAGCCTCTAAATCACCTTGAACACTTAAAATACATTTTCATGTAAAAGTGGTTTATGAGAGAGAGAGAGAGAGAGAGAGAGAGAGAGAGAGAGAGAGAGAGAGAGAGAGAGAGAGAGAGAGAGAGAGAGAGAGAGAATTGCATGGGGGTGTGTGATTTATGAGAGGAGAGGGAAGTAGTATGAGTTAGTAGATTAGGTAAGAGGTTCAGGAAAGAGGGATAGATGGATCAATAATATGAAAAATTATATGGAGGATTGAGTGGGTGTAGGAAGACAGAGGGGTAGTTTCATCATCAAGTAAAGGCGGTTTGAGGAATAACAATCATGGAGATACTTTTACTACAATCCTATGGAAAGAGTTTGATTGATTTGTTGGAATTCAAATCTTTTATAGATACTTGAAACTATCAAATTGAATATGTTAAACACATATTCCTTCCATCATTCAAATAATAATAATTGGCTTCCATTTAGCCATACAAAGATTAACAATAAGTGCAAGTAGAAAATAGTAGTTTCAAGTAAAGTGTCAATATGGAAAGACCTCATCTTGACTTGAATATGAAAATTTCAACACGTACGAGGGGAAAATAACATCTAAGACCAATTTTTTGGCCTCCTATTAGGCTTGATCGACAAACCCACTACCCATTTTCGTTTCAAGAATGCCCTTCCCAGTACAAGAAAAATATAATTTTTTTGACTAAGTTCAGACATGCATAAAATGAACCCTGTAAGTCATTCCCATGAACCGTCAAATCCCTCCCATACCTATTTAATCCTTATAATCTCACCTTGGATCATTCAAGTGTAACCTTATATAATAATCCATTGGATAAGTTGTAGTGATGGGTCCAAAAATGCAAATTATAGGCATTAAATAGGCAACTTCTTAAGCTCCAACTCCTATTTCTTCCTCTAAGGCCTCCACTTGAAAATATATCACTTTGATCACATTTGGATAGGAAATAATATATGATCACATTGACATGATGTTTAAATCCACTCGAAGGTGCATTTTCACTACCATTTAGGAGCTCAGAAATATTGACAAAAAATATTGTCAAAGTTTAATTTGTGGTTACATAACTCTCATTCCAATGCATTCTAACCAAAACTTGGCATTGAGAACATATACATGGGGGAATATAATTTCCATGACCAGGTTTTTGGATTCCCATCTAGTTTGAATGATAAACCCACAACCCATTCCGGCCTCAAGAATGCCCTTTCTAATACAAGAAAATGTAGATTTTTAACCTAAGTTCAAACATGCATAAAATTAAATTTGTAAGTCATTTATATGAACCATAAGATCCATTCCATTCGTATTTAATCCATCTAATCATACACCAAATCACTTAGGTTAAACCTTTGATATCAATCCATTATACAGGTTGCAGTGACGGGTCTTAAAATGTAACCTTTTGGTATTGAGTAGGCAACTTCTTGAGCTCCAACTACCATTTCTACCTACGACACCTCCACTTAATAATATATCACTTTGATCACATCTAGATAGGAAAATTACACATGGTCCCACTACTGGGACATTAAACAGATTATATATATCCATTTTTAGGGTTATTGTACCTATATATTATATATATAGGTACAATAACCCTATATATATATATATATATATATATATGTCCCAGCAGTGGGACCATGTGTAATTTTCCTATCCAGATGTGATCAAAGTGATATATTCTCAAATGGATGTGTCGTAGGTAGAAATGGTAGTTGAAGCTCAAGAAGTTGCCTATTCAATGCCAAAATGTTGTATTTGAAGACTATATATATATATATATATATATATATATATTTGTGAAGATATAAATTAATTTGATAAACCTATTTTTTATTATCTTTCTGCCATGTGAAACCCATAGCCACAAATATTTCTTTTGGTTGTTATTGATAATTTATTATTTTAAAATTATTTATTTAATGTAGTTGGCCCAATAGTCATGCTACTCCATCGAGTCATTGGTACCATCTCTACAATGAGCATTATCAACGCATAGTTGATAACATTCATAGTTAGTGTGATTAAACATAATTATATTTTATTTGTATGTGGTGGTTATATCGATGCCTAACATACTCCTAATGCCAAAAAAAAAGGGTCGTGATTTGAGGCATGCAACCATAACCTCAACTCACACATGCAATGAATCCCATGAATACAACATGCATAGTAGAGGTGAAGACGTTAAGAAAATATCTGATGTTAAGATAAGTACTTTTACCTTGTTTTTTGAAGATGGAGAAAAAACATTGTCATTTATTAAAGATTCTTAGATTGCAACCACTCTTCTATAGATTTAGGGTTTAACAGTTGGAAAATGCAATCCTTTTGCAACATTATCCATTTGGAGGGCCAACAAATATCATTTTTTACAAGAGTACATCTATTGCAATGCTATGATTTTGTGGTGTGTTAAAGAAATTGGAATCAAAAGTCTTGAGTATGGTAGTTGGAACCTACACATAAGAAGTTATAACAATGGAGGTCGTGCCTAATTTGAGATAAAGTAGGTTGTCATAGCATTTGGAGAGATTATACAGAGATTGGTGAGAATTTGAACCCAGGTCCAACAGACTACCCAAAATTGGCAAATTTTGTGGTCATGGTGTGAGTCTTTCTTACCGTTCCTCCATTCACTGAATAAAGAGAAATGAGCACTACTATTACAAAAATAATGGTTGTTCTTATTGTTACTGAGTATGAGAATGGAAAAAGCTTGGATGTGTGTGTGTGTGTGTGTGTGTGTGTGTGTGTGTTTGCATTTGGCATCTTGTATCGATTGATCATATTATATTAGAGGTGTCTTTTATTAAGGAAGCATTTCAATGTTTCCATCTAATGGGTTTTTAAGTCATCTAATTTAGTTTTATATAGTTAATGCAACCATAAATTTTGTCTAATTAATTTTAGACTCATCTAATTGATACGTGTTGCATTCTCTACGTTTTAGAGGAGTTGGTGGATATCTAACACTTGTTTTCATTGAGATGACTCTTGTTTCAATCATGTATGGGGTAACTGAAATAGTTCAGTAGAAGCTACAAATCACACTGACAGATATGACATATCAAGAAACTTTACATGTGTATTTCCCTGAGCTTCTTCAATTTCATCCCTTGGAATACCTTGTCATTGCACCTTACCATCACTACCCAATGAACCTTGAAATAATTCCTTTTTTTAATGTTTTGTATGGTCTTGCCCTTCATCACCACTTTGTCATTGCTCAAGCTCATCGTGAAATGGAATGTCTTCTCCTTGCACAACACATTACCATATTGTATGAGGGGACAAACCACCTTATTTTCCAACTTCACCTCTACCAAAAATATCAAATTATTGTTACTTAACACTTCACACACAAAAGATGAAACAAGATAGACCTTTATAAGTTTTGAATCGAGTACCACTTCACTTTAGACATCCACTTTACCGAAATAAAAATTTACATACTTTTTAACATAACTTACACTTTTAAAACTACTACTATAATTTATAAAAATATAAAATTAATAGATAAACCTAATTTACATAGTGTTTTACTCCCATGTGAAACGAGTGACCGGAGATATATCTTTTGGCTGTTGCTATTGTTACTTTATTATTTTAAAATTACTTATGACGTCTATCTTCGTACGGTTTTTTTAGGGGTCTCCTTGCCAGATCCCTGTTTTCAATGATTATACCTGGACAATATTACTATACACAGCTTGGCAACCGTCAGAATAATAAACATATAAGAATCTTGGGTGAGCGTTTTATAATTCATTAGAAAACACCGCGCTATGACGTTCCGTTGGATACGCGAATTTTTTTAACTAAACATTATAAGATTCCGACCTCGAGTTATTTTACTAAGACAATAATTAAATTAAAGTAGTAAAATCTATATGACAATATTGCATGTCTTTATTATTTTCAGAATCAGTCGCACGTCGATTGTGTGATTGTGGTTCAGTATTGTCGTTACTGATAATGCATAAGTGTCATGATTGCAGAGGTTAAGGTTAAGGAAAGGTGTTGGACGATATCTTCATGTACTTTATATATATATAAATTCCAATGACTATGTAGATTGATTAGTTTTTTAACTAACATTTTTCAATCTCCGTTTAATGGTAGCAATATAAAACATCAAACTAAAGAAAACATACCCTAGTTTGTACATTCATTTCTCAACTTATTGGTATGAGTTATACTAAATTGGTATGAGTTATACCAATACATTCATGTGATCTCATCAAATTTATTTTATTAGCTTCATCACTTTTATTAACGATTTGATAACTCTGTGTTAAAAGTATAAATAAGAGGGGATAGAGTAATATATAATCTTTAAAGATAAGATTTACCTTTTTATTTAAGGTTAATTATTTTTAAATTACAATTTTTAAATTAGTTGGTTCAAATAAGTTGGACTTGTTTGACTGTATTGATGTATATATATAATATTACTAGTTTAAAAATATAAAAATTATATTAAAGAAGTGAGTATGTTTCAGATTGAGGTTTTGAACATGTTTAAGGTCTTTTCAAACATTTGATGGCAATATTATTTATAGAATAGAAAAATAAGATATAGTAAAAATACATTTAATTTCAATTTTCAGATTGACAGTTAATATAGAGATCAATATATGTTTATCCTTTTAAAACTATATATACTTATGCTTAGTAAGACAATCACAAAGTTGGAAATAGGGTTAGCAGAAGCAAGCGCTACACAAACATCTCTACTTAATAGTGTTCTAATTTCACAAACCCCCATTGTTACGGACACAAATAAGTACTTGGGCATATTTTTTTAAATACATACAATAAGATGAAGTAATGTCATAATTTAAATAGTATAAGGTAATGGTACTCATATCTTTGTACTTGTGAATACAGGGTCTTAATGGAAAGACCAAACAATTACAATGTTCTTACTTTTTCACTTAAATTGTAATAAGAGAACTCAAAACTTTGTGCTTGTGATTCATATGGGTCCTCTATCCAAAAGATCATATTGCAGCATAACACTGATGGATATAGGTTCTTAAATCACAATGTAATTTTATTCATTTTATTAATTATTTTTCCTTTTAAAAAATGTAATTTAAATTTTTTTTATAGTTTTAGAGACCCTTCAATGAAATTTACACTTATTTTAGATTAAAAAAAATTATATTATCAGAAGTTTTGTGGTTTAGTTGATATGGATAATGGTGTGAAATTACTTGAAAAGAAAGACCTTAAACAACTAATGTGTTCTACTTTCAAATATAGTAAAAATATGTTAGTTGTGTTCAATTTGCATACGCGCATGTGCCGTTGAGTTGATAAGATATTCTACTTGTAAAATGTAGGTCTCACAAAACTATTAGTGGTTCTCAATTTATAGACATGCATACACATTTGAGTTTGAAAGCCATTTGACTTGAAAAATGGAGATCATGAGTTCAAGATGACAAAAAACATAAGTCAAGTGTTTGAAATGACCAATTTTTTTAACCGTCAGTACCAACCCCCTTATTATTTATATGAGTCTTGAAAATTTATTATGCATTAAAATACAAATCTTTAAACTTATAAAGTTAGATTAAAATACCAACCCCCTTAAGTTTAAGTTCTAAATTATTTGTACACCTCATAAAGTTAGATTTAAGTCTTAAATGAATCATTTATACACACAAATAAAATACTAAAATAATTTTAATAAGAAAAAAAAAAGTTACATTTGTAATTAAAAAGTTAAAGTGAGAAAATATATTGAAATCAATAACTGTATTCTAATAAGACTTCAGAAAAAGGTGTCCTATCTTTCTTCTTTCTTCATACTTGCTTCCATCAATAATGTAATGTGAAAATATATGTATATATGTCACTCCTTACTACTCCTTCCCTGCTTAGACTCTTAAACATTTAATTAAAAAATTAAAAATGAAAACAAATCCTTGAAGTTCCTTGCACCATCGGGAAGTATTTTTCTTATTCATTCATAATATAAAGCATTAATTTTTTTAACAAATCTTGAAGTCAATGCATTCCGTCTTTCAAAAGGCATAAAAAACAACTTCAAAATGGAAACCAAAAACAAATATCACTTCCTCAAATCAGGAAATTACATACACAGTGATCAACCGAATTAGTGATTTCGGACTGCAAGATGGCGAGGGACGACCGTCATATGTACTCTCGACTACGGAAAATTGAAACGGATGAAGATACTTCATGTATCATCTGTAACGCATAAAACTCAAAATTCAAGTTTTCTAAAAATCAATAAAAACACCGACCCAAATCATTATTATATCTGGAAAGAAACAATTTCGTTTCCTTCAAATTGAAGGGAACGCAACGGCAGCACATCGAATAATGCTTATATTCAACTTTACCATTCTTCTTCAGCTTCAGCTTCGTTTTCATAATTTGAAAGGCGCCACGCAATTTTACAGGAAATTTTGATGCCGAAGCCATGCCGGAAGGTTTTAATGAAAAAATTGATGCCGAAAGCTTGTCGCACAATTTCAGAGACGAATTTGACGACGAATCTGATACAAAAGAATGCGAGCAGCTAGCGGAATGGACAGATGGCGGCGGAGTAAGAGGCGCCACGGCAAATTCCCCGAACTCCAAATTCAGGAACTGCTAGGGCGTGCCCGGCATGGACTCCCAGCCTAAGGGAACCGCCGCCGGTGAAGCATAGTATAAATGCATAGATGAAGAATGCCCGACTTGGCATTCTTCTGTGAACACAAACTTGCTGTGCAGGAGAGCTTCTTCCATGGCAACACCTGGTCAAAATCGATTAAGTACATAATCACACGTTCGGAGCTTCGCAGGGCGGCTCTTTATATGTAAATATTCAGTCAACAGAAATTGTTAAAAGTTTTGTTGGTGAATGCGGGAGTATTATTTTATGGAGGGTGTTGGCTGGCAAAATGTTATATTAGTGAATAATGTGGCGCCGTACTAAATTTGTTTTTGTGTTTTTTTGACATCGTTGATTAGGGCTTCCACACAACCTTTGATTGCGTTGGTGGGTTAAAGCGTAAAATCAATTTAATTTTATAAAATTAATGTTGGAGAAATGTGAGAAGGGTCAATGCAATATGGATACGAGCATTTCAACAACTCAAGATTTAGGTACTTCCATGGGGCCTGCCTTCACATTATAAGAAGAGCATTTCATTGGTTTTTTTTTTAAGGGTGATTTTATATATATATATATATAAAAGGAGGTTATGTGGTATTTTGGTAATGTTTTTTTTGTTTTTTTTAGAAAAAAAATGTATTTGTTTATATAATTATTGATTCAAATTAAATATTTTTAAGGAGTTTGTGATTTTTAATAATATTTATTTTTTTTATATTAATTTATTATTTTTTTTGTTTTTTGATTTCCATATAACATTGTTCTTAATGTTTCAAACAGTGGTCATGAATGTTCTCAAGTATTACTTTTATTAGATTATCTTTCACATAAACTATAAGTTTTTTTTACTTCTTTTTCTTGATTAAACTTCAGCAAAATCTGTGGGTTTTGTAAACTTTGTCTAGGCTAAAAATGTACTTGGGAGCCTCAAAGATAAAATTACATGATTCATAATTGATTGATTTTTGGTTTATATATTTGATGCCTAAAGACAAAAAATCGCAAACCAAGTATTGAGAAATAACATTAATTCATAGGGAAAACTCCATCATTGTAAAATCATGTTTTGTTATTAGTTTGTGCAATTAATGGTGGAATATAGAGGAGCTTTGCCTTTCACAACAACTTAAACAAGTACATGAGTCCATAATAGTCAAGATTCGTGTGGCAAGGTGGCCAACATCGCAGTTGAGAATCTTGGATTGATGTGTGGTATGAATGAAATGAAAAAGGAGAGCGCACTTCATGAAAATGATGACTCCGACATACACGTAGCAGAAATATGTTTTATGCTTAATATTTATAATATAGTTGGCCAATAGTATGCTTGGCACATAGTTGATTGCTTGCCAATTCAAAGCCAACTGCTCGAAACCTATACCTTCGAAATCTCACTCACTCCAACTAAACTTTATCAAAATAAGGGTGGATTATAATAGATACAAATCTGAATCACAAACTTAAAGATGACAAAAACCTAACAAAATGAAACATGAAAATAACTATTTAATTACCAAAATAAAAATCTAAATTTAAATAAAAATAATAACAAATTTTAACCAATTCATATTATAACCAATAAATAAATATACATGTATATATATAAATAATGAGAAACCATCCCCAAAAGTTAAAAAATAAAAATCAAACGAGATGTAAGAGTATCATATATTCAATAAACCCACCACATATGAATTTAAAAACCAGAAAGATTTAATCAAATATTAAGTTCACATGTCATATGAAGGGAGTTTATAATAAAATATAGAGGCCTGCATGACCAATGATAACCAAGTCAATGTAAAGATGCATTGTCAGGTTCATGCGCTTAGATAAAACTCAAGTATCTTGATGCGTTTTACAAGTTGTCAAACCAATTTTTTTTAAATTGTCGTCGGAAGTAGAGAGACACAGCTTCGGTGTGTTGACGGGTGTGATAGTCTAGGATAGTCCAATAAGTTTTTGAGTTTTTATTGTTTATCAGAATCATAAACTCAATCTTCTGGCCTTTTTGGACAATTATTTCAGATATTGTTTTTGTTACTTTTTTATAACTTGAAAATCTGTTGTAGGAAAAAATGCCATGTTTAGTAAGGTTGGAGAGATGCCATTTGTGGAGGAAGTGGGAAATTTAGGATGTCTCGAGGGTATGCACTCTTAACTATATGCAGGCTTTCTTAACTAGTTGCCATGCGACTTTTTTGCAACCCTACCGTTGTGAGGGTTATTTTACATATAATTTGATTACGTAGTTTCTAAAAATAATTTATGAAGATAGAAAGTGATTAGGTAAACATAATTTATATAGTGTTTTGTGTGTTGTATAAAACCAATGGTTATTTATAACTATTGGTTTAATTATATATAATAGTTATGTTAAGAGGTTTCTAGTTAGAGTTATATAAATTTTAACAATAATATTTCAGATTATGTTTTATAAATTATTATTAATATGAGAGAATAGTATGATAGTTTACATAGTATGATTTGAAATGTTGATGTTAAATTTTTTATATAATTTTAATCACAAATCTTTTGACACTTCTTCATAAATTCTACAAATATTATCTATATATCTTTGGTTATTATTAATCTTTTATTATTTCTTTTTAGCTCACCTTATAAATACACTATTTCTAATGACTATACCTAGATCATATTATTCACAATTTGATAACTATCAGAATAATAACCATATAAAAATCTAGTGTAAGATTTTTAAAATTCATTAAAAAACACTATGTTATATCCCTCCATTGAATACTTAAAAAATTTAACTCAACATTATAAGATTTCAACATTGAGTTATTTTACTTTAAGACAAAAATTAAATTAAAGTAAAAAATTCTATATAAAAAGATTGTAGGGATTTATTATTTTAAAAATCAATAGCATGTAAATTTCTTCATTGTGGTCTAACGTTGTTGCTATTGACCATGCACACGTTATGATCACAGAAGTAAAAGACAAGCATATGAGTAATACTTATACTTATCACTCCATCTATAGTGAAAAAAAACTTTACCAAAATAAATAGTATTAAAACAACCTTATATATAAGGAATTCATGTCAGATGAAAATGAGTTTGAGCTTTGCCATAAAACATGCCTCTGACCTAAATATTGAAACCTATCATTGTATTTGATTCTAGTTCTCAATCAATATCACCTTACATATTTTTTTATGAAGAGTCAATAGTAATAATTTTAACATACATTCACATTCTTCTGAAAATTTTAAATATTTATGTTATGCTAAAATTTGACTAATCTAAATTTTGATATAAAATAAATTAATTATTAATTTAATATATTATTATTAAGATTGATTTGAAAACGCTTTTATGGTAACAATCATTTATATTTCGATGCAAATCATTAATATTTATATTACAACTTTATATTAATTATGATATGATATGATATAATAAATAAAATAAAATTCATTAATTTAAAATATAAATTATATATTTATATTATTATAAATATATTAATAATATTTATTTAAAAATATTAAGATGTATTATTTTAAAAAATTTAATTGAAATTTATTATATAGTTTGATCTATTAAAAATTACCATATTGATTATGGATTTCATGATCATTTTCTTTATAAATGTATTATTTATTAATTAAAAATTATTTCAATTTTATTATATCGATAGGTGTTCCTTACAATAGCATCCATGAGTGGGTTAACATTTATTTATTTTAGAGTTGATATTATAGAAAAACTACATCCACTTTTAATTTATTTATTTATTAACCTATAATTATTTAATAACATGACAATTGAATTATATATCTTTATAAAAAAATTATTTACTAGTATAGATATCTTAAATAAATCTATGTAATATACACCAATAGATATCATTCTTGAGACACTCACAATTTAATACAATATAGGTGCCTTGAGAATGATATCTATCATATATTTTACATATATTTATCTAAGATATATGTGCTAGTTAGATTATATTGTATCATTTTTAATGTCAAATATTTTTAATATTAAAATTTAAGTTCGTTATGATTGTGACTAGTCAAAACATAATATAATTAATAAAAAAATAGACAAAACATTAATATAAAATAATGATATTCTGTATTTGGATACGCTATATGATTTTATAAGTTATTTTAGACCTTGTTATCTTCATTAATTTTGTTTATTTTTATAATGTCGACATTACATGAATTAAATAATTATAAACTTAAATAAATAAATAAATTCTTTTATTTTATATTTTTTATTGTGGTCATTCTATTTACTTTAAAATAAAAGAATTTATTTATTTATTTTATATTTTTTATTGTGGTAAATTCTTTTACTTTAAAATAAAAGAATTTATTTATTTACCCATGATGAAATATATGATAAATGAATTATATTTGTTATTTTGATAATTTTATTTACATTAAAATAAAAGAATTTATTTTTTTGTTATTGTGATAAATAGGAAAGGGTGGAATGGCATGATTGGGTTGGCATTTAATATTTTTGAAGGGGTTGAACATAATGCCCCCGAGAGGGAGAATTGCAATTAGTTTATTTAGATGTGAAAAGTTTTTTTATGAAGAGTGTTTAACCAGAGACTATCCTTCCCTAAATAAGTGAAAGAAGAATGAGATTGGTAGTGGTCAAATATTGTCTAAGTGTCATTTCCAATACTTTTTCCTAACTTCGAATAATTGTGCAAGGACAAGTGTTTTAGTTATTTGTCATACAAATATTGGTGTTTGATTAAAATGTAATCTAATCCATGACCATTCTACACTTTTGCTAGCCCATGAAGTATTTAAAGACCTTAACATATCTTAATTTTATACTAGTCATCTTTAGGGAAGTTGTCAATTAGCAGTAAAGTGAGATGTATTCTTATTTTTTAAACATATGTCTGGACATGGAAAGTCTAATAAACCCTCTTTCACATATAATGGTGCCTTGTATTATCCTTGGTAGCATTTACCTATGCATAGGCCAAGTAGTGGTGGTAGTGTTATTCACAAGGATAACTATGTAAATGATGGTGGTAATGGTAAGTGGTAAATGGTAGTTCCCTTCACAGTAGAACTAACACTCATTTGGTAACATGTGACCTATAATTATCCTTGATTATACATATGAAGGTGATCATATTAGATATGTAGATAACTTAGGAATTGAGTGCAGATGCTAAATGCTAACCTTTAGGGAACTTTCTTCAGTGCGAGCTCTAGTCACTAACCTTAGGATGTATTTCCTTGTGTGATAAGTGAACTTACTTATTTGCTAAATTTAAATAACCTAAACATAAATATAATTTGTGTTTCTAATCATTTATATAGGTGGTGACCATAGTTGTTACTTTAGTTGGGTAAACTAGGAGACGTTGCTATAAATTTGTAAACCTTTGTCATTGACAAAGACACTCTCGAGAGATGAATATTCTCTAAGTTATTTGAGATTAAAGTTTTTATAACTTCTTAATCAACTAGGATTAATGAATATATATTTATTTATCTTCTTTTTGATACTTCTATGTACTATCATGGGGCAATACTTTTATATGAATTGCCAAAGGAGATGCTATTATGATACATATTGGTGGGCAATACTTTTGGAATGTGTCACACATTTCCTTAGTTACATTATATTGATTCATATGGATAAATTATAATATTAATAAAATCTATGGACACATGTGTTTTAAATTATCCCTTGAGATATTTGGAATATTCCCACATGCAAGGAAAGTAGTAGTTGGCTTGAGTATAGTTAATATCAATAAATATGCATAGGCTAGTGTAAATACAGTCATAAAATATATTGTAATTAGATTGTATACTTTAATCAAGAGATTTCTCCCTCGAAAATCCTTGTGGTAGTGGAGTGATTTCTTTCCTATATGAAATGTTATATGGTGTTTCCCTAACTCAAGGGTTTGTTTGATCTAATGTATTGAGTTATTTTATTTTTGAATTGTGAGGTTAATAATGTCTAGTATCACAGTGGTAATTTGGGTAGTTGGAATTTTTTTATTCTATAGAATTTACTTTAAGAGTGAATTGCCTATGAAAGACTATTCTCCTCAAATAGGTATCTAATTTAGACTACTTTTTCATCATTAAAAAGAGTACTTAAAGAGATTTCTAAAAATTTGTCACAATAAGGATTCTGAACAATATCAAGTGAGCTATGGTGATACACATTTTCCCATACAAACATAAAATTTGAATTTTTTTTATGTCTAACCTTATAAAAAAATCATATATTTTATTTCAGGTTAGAAATTTACGTGTTTTTTTGTATTTGAAAAGAGAAAACTAGATATATTTTTATATATGATATTATTTTGAAATCTATAGTATAAATTTGTACCTCCTCTCCCCCCCCCCCCGACCCCACCAAAAAAAAAGGTGGGGGTGGGGGGGGGAGCGGTTTTGGGGGGGGGCGGGTGGCGGCGGTGCGGGGGGGATTTAATAAGTTTCTTAGAGATCATTCTATGAATACTAGTAAATTGGTTGAGGGCATGGATGGTTCTTTAAATAGATAAAATATGGAATAACGGATGTTTTTGATAGATTTGCTCTTTATCTCCATATAGTAGAAGAATATGGAGAAGAAGTAAACGTATAAATAAATTCGGAGGATAACTATAGAGAATGGTAAGAGAAATTTTTTCTTCATTTCCATATGGAAAAATAAGATGGAATAGAAATAGATACATGTTTCTATTTAGAGGAGAACCATAGTGCATGGTATGATTATTTATTTCATTTAGATGAAAGTGATTTATTTGGAATTCTCTTCAAAAAATCTCCAATACATATTACATAAACATCTTTTATTCTTATCTTAGATGATTCAATAGTAGTAAAGAGGTTCTTACAAGTATTGTTAATGATTTTATACAATTTTTTTCCTCTAAATTAGACTTTTTAATTACATATTTTGATTATTATTTTATTTTTGATCGAGACATAAATCTATATATTACCTTCTAGCATCAACATCATGTTATAGTGATTAAGTTTATTCTGATCATCACAATGTTGTACATGATCATATCCTTCAAATTTCATATCTTCATTGAGTAAGAACAAATATGGGTGAAAAACATTTGACTAAAAAAAATCATAGTATCAGATATTAATAAATAAATTTCTACTCATTATTAAAGCTTTCATAGATGATATGTGAAATTCCACGCCCATCAATGTCGAGGATATTATCTTTAAAACTATGGTGAAATGAAAATTATTTAAACACACACACATGCATGCACATGTGCGTGCGCGCGCGCGTGCGCGCGCACGCGCGCACACACACACACACACACACACACACACACACACACACACACACACACACACACACACACACACACACACACACACACACACACACACACACACACACACACACACACACACACACACACACACACACACACACACACACACACACACACACTCACACTATATACATAACTATATTTTATTAGTAGGCCAATTTAGAGTTAAATTATTTGATAATTGTTATAAGAAACACCTCTTAATGACATATATGAATGGTTTCCAAGGCCTCAAAATGTTGATAATAAGCTTATAATTATAAATTGACACAAACATACAAGTTATGTAAAAAGGGATGTAATATTTTATTTTTGTAAAGTGGGTTTTTGTAAAGTGAGGGAGTGTAAATCATATGATTGTTGACCCCATCTTAGCATTTGTATATGAATGGAATATCCCTTTCAGGATATATTAGAATATTTCATTTTTTAAATTTACTTCCATCCAAATCATAATACACATAATGTTGAAGATAATATTATGGAATGATAACCATTACATTAAGTATCCAATACACACATATATTTCCATACAAATAAACTCCACACAAAAAGTCTCTAAATAACACACTAATCTACTACTATGAACTACAAAAAACCATGTTGAATATGTATCTTCATGAATCTCTATTGTAACTCTAAATGAGATCACCCTCAATAACCAAAGGGTTTCCATCATATGATTTAACAACCAATGGATTTGTATCCGCCGATCAACTAGCACCTAAGGGGTTTTGTCTTTGAATCCTATATATGAAGCATAAGTGCATCAAACTTGTAGATAAAATGGTTGTAATGGAAAATGATTCATTCTCAAGGGAAGGAAATGTTAATATAATAATGAAGAGAGAGAAAATGGGGAACAACATTCCTCATGGGGGGACAAATTGAGAATAGTGACAACTTGTCATCATGTGCAAAAGTAAAAAAAATCCTCACTTTAGACAAAATTGTCCCCCCTTCTCACGATTTCATAATGAAGCCTCTTTCACCCATGTGAATGGGAATCAATAATGGGAAATTTTAATCATACACCCATGTGCCCACATGTCTCAAATAATGTCCCCAAACTGATTTTGAATTCACCACACACCAACATCATGAAGCCTACAATAATTGTGCCATTCTTCTCCTTTTGCCTTTTTCCACCAAGAACAAAATCGCGTGGTTAATAAAGTAATTAATTTATCTCTTAAGTGGAGTGGTATGCCCCACTCCATGCACATGATCTTTACCCCATGTGAGATTCTCCTATGGGCCATTCCATCTCATCCATAATCCACCTCATCTACTACATCATCACCTAGCACATCACCATGAATAGTAACCTATGAATAGTACTAGTGAATTTTAAATGGTGAATAGTGACTCCAAAATAATGTTCCCTTACATCACCTGAATTAGCCTATGGATATAAAATAGGCTAACATTATTCTACAAATGTCTAATTTGAGAGGAATGGACATTATAGTCCTCCCTTCCTGAAATTACTTACCCACAACAAATTACAAATTTAGATGCTGAAGAATCTGCTCTCCTTTGCAAGTAGCCTCCTCTAAGGGCAAGTCCTTCCATATGACCAAGTATTCCTTGATAACTCTTTTCCTCAACCTCCTCTCTTTGGTCATAGCTCATTAGATCTCCTGATTTGCTTCTTAAGTGTTCTTTTGAGGCAAGAAACATGAAATAAATTATGAATTGCTACTCTTTGGTATCTTCAACCCATATTCCACCTCACCAACTCTCTACACAATCCTGAAAGGTGTATAAAATCTATTCTTAAGCTTATCTCCATTACTCTTCTTCAATGTGTATTGTCTATATAGCTGTAAGTGAAATAAAACTAAGTCTCTAACCTCAAAAGTCCTCTTCGACTTATGCCTATTTGGATAAATATTTTGTTGATCTTGAGCATGATGAAGATTATCGTTAAGTTACTAAAGGATGTCCTGACTCATCTAAATCCAATAATTGGCCTTAGGATCATTTCTCTCATCAAATGCTAAGTCTATATAATACATAGCATCATACCCATATAATGCTCAAAAATGAGTCATGCTAATTGACATGTGATGGGTGGTATTGTAACAATGCTCACCCAAATATAGCCAGTTGATCTAAGCCCTTTCTATCCTACAACATAATTACCTTTGTTTCCCTATAACATAGTTTCAAAAATATCATTCCACTCATTTGTTCATAATATCTATCTAATCATCTATCTGGGGGGGTAACTAGTGATTGGGGTTAATTTGTGATAGTTAGTCTAAATATCTCTTGCCAAAATATATTGATAAAAATGGTATCCCGATCATCAAAAAATTCTTTGACAATCCATGGAGTCTAAACACCTCTTTAAATAAAAACTCCATAACATGACGTGCCTTGTACTCAGATGATATGGAAAATAAATGTGCATATTTTTGAACCTATCAACTACCACAAATATGTAATATTTATCCTCCACCTTAGGTAGACTAGTAATAAAATCCATGGATATACTCTCCCACTTATGCTCAGGGATAGGCAATGTAAAGTATTCTTAAACTTGTTCTACTTAAAAATCATACACTCTCTAACATCGTGAAAGACATCATCCTTGAGACCCTTCCATGAAAATCTATCTCTGATCTATTTTTCGGTTTTGAAATAACCCTAATGTCCTAAAAGACTAGTGTTATGAATATCCCTCAAAATTTTCTCTTTCAATCTTGATCTAGGCCCCAAAGAAATATTATCCTTATATATTAGATAATATCATTTACCAATTTATAATTATCATCCTGAGTCCTGACATCCATAATCTAACATGTAAAATTATTTTTGGAATACTTCACCAAGAGATGATCCATTCAATAAACTAAAATGTTAGTCATAGAATTCAAAGTGGGTCTCCTGGAAAGGGAATCTCCTGTAATATTCCTTTTCCCTTTCACATACTAAATGTCAAAATCATAGGCCTAAAATTTTCTTACTCAACTTTTTTGTCTCTCATTCAGATCCTTCTACTCTACGAAATATTTCAATCTATTATGATTTGTTCAGACAATAAATTTTCAACTTACCAAATACTACATGAACTTTGCCAAAGCATGCATGATGGTAAGCATATCCTTATCATAGGTGGAGTATAATCTCTCCACATCATGGAGCTTCATGCTATCATAGGGAATGGGGTGCCTATTCTGCATAAGCATGACACCTATTCCCACACCCAAAGAATTACACTCCAAAATAAAGGGCTAAGAGAAATTAGGAATGATAAAATAGGACAAGTTCTCATTACCTATTTGAGATTTTTGAATGTATAATGAGCCTCATCTATCTACTTGAAGCTCCCTTATTAGTGATATCCATAAAAGATGAACCCAACTAAGAAAACCCCTTTAAAAAACTTTTGTAGTAACTATAAAAACTGAACAATCCTCATAAATATATCAATGTGTTCAAATGTGGCCAATCCAAGATGGCTTGGATTTTTTCTTGATGGACCTTCACTGCATCACCACTAATCACACAGCCTAAGTAAAGGATCTCTACCATTCCAAACTCACATTTGGAATCTTTTACAAATAAAGTCCATGATTTCATAATACCCAATACCACATCAAGATGCATGAAATTGTCCTCCCATGTCTTGATTTATATCATAATATCATAAAAAATACCAGTAAATACTTACTCAATTGATTGCAGAAGATATGGTTAATGCAAGGATGTAATATAGTAGGAACATTGGTCAAACCAAAAGGCATGACCAAAAACTCATAATGGTCATAATGACATTTGAATGTCATCATGTGTATGTCATTTTCATGGATTTTAGTCTTATGGTACCCTAAATGAAGAGCACTCTTCAAAATATACACATCCCCTTGTAACTCATCCAACAACTTATATGTCCTAGGAATTAAGTACGTATTATTTATAGTCTTCTTATTGAGTGCATAGTAATTAATGTAGATATACATGGTCCCATCCTTCTTCTTCACTAGAATAACTAAATTAGCAAAGGGATTCAAGTTATACTTGATATGACCCATATCCAACAAGTAATTTATTTATTTCTCAATTTATTATTTTAATCTCTTACGGGATCAATAAGGAGTCATGATAATAGGATTATATCCCTCTATTATCTCTGTCACATGCTCAAAACCCTTGTTAGGTGGTTTACCAGAAAGAATCTCACTAAAAATTACACTATGATTATCCAATATTGATTGCATGTCTACATGATATTGACCATCTCTATTAGTAGGGGTGTGAGAAGAGATCAAACATTGGGTTTCCCAAGCTACCTCTCAATGTCAAAATAATGTCTCTATTCATCTTATAGAAATAGAATTGGGTGTTCGATTATAAATTTCTTGAATAACAACCTTTTTTCCCTCATTCTTTAATTTTAAATTCATTTTCTAAAATTTGTATGAATATTTACCAATGGAGTGCAACTACTAAATGACAATAACCACGTCTATCTCGCCAATTCCTATAACATAAAAATCAGACATCATGATTTCCTAAGGTAATGCTTAGTTGATAAATATTATTATTGTAGTTGATGGTATATCCATCATTAATCATAACATTAAATACTAAAAATTCATCTCCCTGAAGACCTCTTTTTATCACTTGGCCTTCATCTATGAAATTGTGGGTCACCCCACTATCAATCAACACTTTCACACATTATCCTTGCAAGACCCAATTCACCTTGTAAAGGTGATATCTAGGGGTTATTGAAAGAGAAGAAATAATTCCCCCCATAGGTTATAATATAGTATTTTCCTCATGATCTACATTAGCCTCCTCTTGATCACTATTTGAGATCAAATATGATTCACCTCATCCTCATTCTCACAATCATAAGTACCCTCTATATAATGTACCTTGTCTCTCCCAAGGCATTTTTGTTCAAGAGTCTAGGGATCTTTGCAAGTGAAACATGGTTTCTTCCTCCCAAGATAATTCTTTGTCTCATAATCCTTATTCTTAAGTACGTAAATAGGTGCATATTTTGAGTCGGAGTATCCCTAGACTTCTTTTGAAATATTCCTTTATACATGTTCTAAATTGAGGGCTTCAAAGTCATAGAAGTCTATAAATCAAATGTCTTCTTGATATCATATTTTAAAGAGGAAGGG
>JARHVA010005490.1:627500-640000 GCA_037957365.1 Torreya grandis
CCAAGTTTAAATTTCACAAGGTGTTTATAGGTCAGATGTGGTCATTTTAGTTTACTTTATGGTTTCAACTGATCAAGGGGTATCCATTTAAATTAGTTTAATAGTTATCATGGACTAGGGTCCCGATTTATGCCCTAGAATTGGTTTATGGCTCCGATTAAAGGCAAATATCGATCCCAATAAAAATTTATATTTCCTCTTTCCTTATATTTATTTTCATATGAAAAATCATTTTTTTACTATAAAAATGTGTGCCCATACACATGCAGTTTTCTTATGTTTTCACAAAAAATACCATGTCATTATCACAAATGCATCAATTCCACATAATTTTCTCATCTTGGTATTGAGAAAAATTATATATTTAAAAACTATATTTAGAATATCAAAGTTCACTTTCTTATGTTATTATCAAAATATTTGTCCAAGTGTCTCTAAAATTCTCTCCAATATCCACCATTAATATTTTTAGAAAAAATTATCACTTTAACACCCCATCATTTTTTCCCTCATTATCTTGCATCTACTCACTAAAAATATGTATTATTTTTTTAATAATAATGCTTGGGTTGGACTCAAAAATTTGTTCAAGATGATTGTAGGTATCAGAGTGAAATTTATATGGAGAATCTATTATGGAAAATATAACACTTGGATCACCTAAATCTAAAGAAACTATCTTGATAACATAAATTATCTATCCCATATTTTTAGTAAATAGAATTATATTTATGGGTCTCACATATGAAAATTTAATGGTAAATGTAGAGACCTCATCTCTAACTTTATCTATTGGAATATTAAAATTGGTAGATCTATTAAATTATTGAAGGATATCTAATCTAGTGTAGGCTCTCTTTTCAATTATCCTCCCTTGAACATTTTAGAATATTATTTTTCAAACCTATGGGATCATCTATTTTTTAATTACTAGGTTGAAACCCAATGTGTATTGGGTGCTTGGAGAAAATGAAAAAATCCAAGTCTTTTTGTTGCAAACCATTATTTTGATATTCTAAATACTTTCAAATTCTACTTAAAATCTCACCATATTATTAGCTTAGTGATGAGTGATGTATTTAAATGGTATGGATATTCTTTCATAAACTTTTATGTAAATAACAGATACAATAATTTGATCTCTCATATTAATACACCTTTATGGAAACTAGAAAAATCTTGGATCCATCAAGGGGTGTGTGCTTAGATTTAGGGATAATTACATGGAAATTTCGCCCAATGAATACACATTATGAACATAATGCATACATATTATGGTCATAATAAATATACATTATTTGAATCCAAGCTTGGGGTTCCCGAGCCATAATATGTACATGTTATGGAGACATAATGTGTATGCATTATTAACATAACTTTTAGTGCCAATAACATGTATTTATTATTATAAATAATTTAATTCCAGTAATGCATATGATTTATGTCTTCATAACATTTATGCATTATGAAAACCATAAATATAAAATAAAAAGGCCCACATGTGGCTAGACTTGTTTTATTCTTATTTTTATTTTTGATATTCATTTGAATTTGGTATACAATGATCATGTTCCCCTTGGAGGAGGTAAAAAACATGCTTGGATCACTAGATACCCCACCTAATTAGTTATTATACTATGGAGGGGAGGAAATTAATAAAAAACTAAACCTATTAACCCTAAATTTTGGAAAAACAATATTTACGCTATGTAATTGTTAAATCTTATTATTTTTAATAGTTCATTCCACTACAAGAGACCAATATTTTAAACATTCTCCTAATCCTTTTCCTAGCCCTAATAACCCTCCTCCTATATTTTTTAACCCTCATATCCCTCCAATTATTCCAAAATATCCCCCAATTAGTCAGATCTAGTTGCACACATAGTGGAAAAAAATAAAAATTTAACAAACAATTAGGAGAATGAAGGACCCCACATAAACCAATGACCATCACACCTATTTTTATAATATCTTAGAATATGTATTAGGTAAATTTGACTTGATAATTAGTTAGGTTGATAGATGGGCATTATATAGGGATAGATTTAGGGCTTACTATGTTCAAAAATTGTCAACATGAGTTGAAGGACACAAATTAACAAAAGACTAAATTTATGCCTTATTAATCAACCCAACAACCAATACACCTTTTAAAATAACCACTAAGTCCTTCCTAATCCATAAATCACAACATAATTTGATTACAAATAATTTTTAGGACCGATAGTGGATGGTATTTGATTTTCCACCATGTAATAACCATGAGGTTTCATTATATTTTTTGAGGAAACTCTACTGTGATTTTGTCCTCAATGAGACTCCCATCTATTTTGAATATGGTGAGTTTCATGGCTAAGGCAAAGGATCTATGAAATATCGATTAGGTACACCTCATTTACCTAATCAACATATGACGATCCCTAGCTAAATCCATTTTATCCCCATATCCCCTATGCAGTGAAGGAGGTCATGGAGATTGAAACTTTTCATGCATTTACTTATACACTCATTCATCATATAAGTAGGATTTTTGAGATCGATTATAGAGATACTCCACTCAGTTTGAGTACTCAACGTCACCAATATAAATTTTATGGTGTTATATGCACTAGACATTCAAATGAGTATGGTATTTCTTCTAAAGGATTAGATGACATACTCATAAAAAATGAGGTTTTGGCATTTATATTTGGTGTTCACACATTGGTCACTACACACGTGTAGGTATTTTTTATATAAATGTCATGTTACATTTAAGTTATATTTGTATTTAAAAGACAATAATTAATTTGCACATAAATTAAATAATCATATATGTAATTTTTATTTTTCAGGAGGAAATGGTGCCTACATCTTCATTTATAGAGCCAACTTATGCTCCATCCACTACTTTAGCTGTTGATCTTACTAGGTCACTAGTTACATATATAGAGGTAAAATTTTGATTTAATATTATTCTCTATGTACATGTTTTTATTTATATAGATATATCCTCTTAACTAACAATCACACATGTTCAAATTAAAATTTTAATGACAATGATATGAATACAAATTATATATGTGAAATGTCTTGAATGATATATAGATATAATCCATAACCTAATAATAATCAACCTTTTAGACAGTCTCTTTCAATGCCTAATCTTTTATTTCTCATATCTTTTTGAAAATTTATTCTTTCTACTATTTATTCTAATCATATTGTCAATGTTCCTTCACCTTTTCAAACTTCTTTTAATGCTTAATTTTTTTATTTATTATCATATCTTCTTCATAGTGTTTCTTAAGTACTCAATATTTTCATTTCTACATATAGTACCACTACTTATCATACAAATCCTAAAGTTTGTTGCCTTGTGTGAATTATGCATGCTATACAATATCTTATGTCCTCTAGAAAACAAAGCAAGGTTATTTTTTAAACTTATGATGATAGTAGACACTCCTCTATCTATATAAGTAGAGATAGACATAGGCATTATTATTGAAATGTCATCTACATAGGCACTCAATGAGTTACATCTTAACTTATAGTTTTGAATTATAAAAATAGATTTATTTTAATAATTTTACTACATAGTTCAGAAAATATAACTTATGTGAATGTATTGTGTATCAAAGGTTTTCATATGACATTTGATAGTCCCTTTCATATTATTTTTAGGCCACCTTATCATGTTTCTTCCAAATTTCACATGCATATTATTACACCTTAACTTATTACTAACCCTGTTAAGTGTTAGGCATAAATTGAGCATGACCACGAAATTAAACTAAGTGCACGTTTTTATTATAGTTTAAAATTAAATTTTTAACTTGGTTGTATGTATAATATGTAATTTTTCTAATAATATTTGTATTATTACAAGTTCAACTATAGGTATGCTATGAGTTTAGAAGGACCCGTAGTTAGACCTTGGAGGAATATAGGGAATTTGAGGTATATCCATCTATGAACAGGGCATCCCAAGGAGAGACTTATTTGAGGAAGGCAAAGAGAGGGAAAATAGTTGATGAGTATTATGTCTTATATGTTGTACTTATTTGTATCACTATATGTAAATTTACGTGTTTTCAACATTATATGCATATAATACATTCACTCAACATTCTATAATGTGTGTGTGTGTGTGTGTGTGTGTGTGTGTGTGTGTGTGTGTGTGTGTGTGTGTGTGTGTGTGTGTGTGTGTGTGTGTGTGTTCATATTTTGTGTTGATAATATTTCATGTATAATTTATGTCACATTATTATGACACAAATAAATTTGATCATTGTATGGCCATATTTATATATGATAATCTTCAATATTTCCTTCATGTAATTTATTAACACTAACTTACAATATTTCAATATATGTTGCAAGTAAAATTGCATGGAATAAAAGAGTTTAATTTTTGAGATAGATTCATATATTATTGTGAAGTACTTCTCATGATTGGACTACACCATTTATCACTATTCTAATGTGGATACCCTTACTACACTTGTTTAATATCATTTGGGACTTGATAATCATGTTTTGTAAATTCACTAAATTTATAGACACACATTTCTATTATAAGTACTTGATTGAAAAAACAATGAAATACTCATCTCTTTCATACCTTAATTAGATGGCCATATATATTTTATTTGTGCATATTTGATGAAGTTGTTATATTCTACTTCCTCCTTTGGGATGTTCTCTCTTTCGAGATGCTTTGAAATATTGTTTGGAGACTCTTCTTTTTCCCTTTGAATTAGTGAAAGATTGTAATTCTCATTTCTTCTAAGGATTTGGAATATTTTCATGGTTCTATATCTTTTTGAATTCTCACTACACTCAACTTGGCCATTTCATGTTTCTTTGTCAGTTGAGACAATATTTATTCACCATTTGATAAATCTTCATGCTCATTGTTGCTTGGTTGAATTTCCATTTCAAAATCGTGATCATTTGCATCATATCTAAAGATGTCAATTTGATTCAAAATCACATTAGTAATTTAATTTCATGGTTTATTATCATGCACTACATTTGGCTCTTTTCTATTACCTCTAGTAAAGGCTATTAGTTTCATGAAAGGTTCTCTATCTAAAGATTAAAGAAATGGATTCTAATAGCCTCAAGAATTTTTATATCATAAAAACAATATACTTTGGGTTATTATGATTGATTATTTTTAATAAAATAATGAGATAGAGTATTATCTTCATCACATGATTCAAAAAATTATGAAAGAGGAGCTAATTCAGATTCCATCAAGCTTCAATTTTAGATATACCATTTTTTTCATATGTATATGCAATTTAAAAAATCATATATTTATGTACCTACGTGTATGTGTGTGTCTCCCTCTTATCATTATTTTAATAATTTAAATATATTAAAACCATGCCTACACACATGAAAAAATACATGCATATACCTAAGATATAGAAATCATACATATTATACACATATAGGCACACATTGTATAGATATGTATGACACACATTCAATAAATTAGATTTTTGACCCTCCAATATGAAACAAGAGAATAGTCATAATCATATATAGCATATAAACTAGTGTATGTACAATATAACTCTGAGGCATTGAAAAAAATAATTTAGTTATATTTAAATATATATTGAAATATAACTAAATTATTTTTTTCAATGCCTTAGAGTTATATTGTACCTACACTAGTTTATATGCTATATATGATTATGATTATTCTCTTGTTTCATATTGGAGGGTCAAAAATATAAAGATATATATTAACATGGATTAATGTAACCATTAGATGGGGTGGTTTATAATTGTATGAATCAATCCACATCATGTATATTTCCATACTTACTAAATTTATGGTTACTCATAATAATTATGCCTATCTATGCCTCTACATCATAGGACATGTCACTTTCAGCATCATTGAAGTTGAAGTTAGGGAATTCCACCTCCAATTCTTATTAGATATAAAATTCCACTATCAACATGTATTGAGTGGCAGATTACATCCAAGACCAAGTTATTAGCCTTTCATCATGCCCGGTCAAGAGACCAACCACGCATTTTGCCCTCAAGAATGCCCTTCCCAAAACAAGAAAAATGTATTTTTAGCCTATCTTTATCCATGAGTAAAATAGAAATTTTATGGCATTGACATGAACCATAAGAACCCTCCCATTCATGTGAAATACCTAAAACTTCACCATGTATCACATCAATATAAGATTGGAGATGAATCTATGGCACAAGTTGTAGTGATGGATTCTGAAATGCAATTTTTTGTAGTAAAGAGATAAGGGTTTTTCCTCCAACTGACATTTATGACTTAGACACATCTAGGTGAAATCTCTTCATTTACATATGGAAAAATAAGATGTAATAGAAATATATGTATGGTTATATTTAGAGGAGAATCATAGTGTATGGTATGATGATTTATTTCATTTAGATGAAAGTGATTTATTTGGGATTCTCTTCAAAAATTCTCCAATACATATTACATAAACATCTTTTATTCTTATCTTAGATGATTCAACACTATTAAAGAGGTTCTTCCAATTATTGTTCATGATTTTATACAAAAAAAATTCTCGTCATTAGACATATTTTATTACATATTTTGATTATTATTTTATTTTTGATCGATACATAAATCTATATATTACATTTTAGCATGAACATCATATTATAGTGATTAAGTTTATTATGATCATCACAATGTTGTACATGATCATATCTTTCAAATTTCATAACCTCATTAAGTAAGTAAAAATATGGGTGAAAAACATTTTACTAAAAAACATCATAGTATCAGATATTAATAAATAAATTTCTACTCATTATAAAAAATTTTATAGATGATATGTGAAATTCCATGCCCATCAATGTCGAGGATATTATCTTTAAAACTATGGTGAAATGAAAAAAATTTAAACACACACATGCATGCCCACATACATGCACATTCACATGCAAATTCACATGCATACCCACATAAACACATAGACACACAGATACACACGCACACACACACACACGCACGCAAGCGCACACACACACACACACACACACACACACACACACACACACACACACACACACACACACACACACACACACACACACACACACACACACACACACACACACACACACACACACACACACACACACACACACACACACACACACACACATGCACACACAATCACACTATATATATGTATAATTTGATTAATAGGACAATTTAGATTTAAATTATTTGATAATTTATATAATAAACACCACTTAATGACATATATGAATTCTTTCCAAGGCCTCAAAATGTTAATAATAAGATTATAATGAGAAATTTCCACAAAGTCACAAGCTGTGTAAAAAGGGATGTAATATTTTATTTTTGTAAAGTGGGATTTTGTAAATTGAGGGAGTGTAAATCATATGATTGTTGACCCCATCTTAGCATTTGTATATGAATGAAATATCCCTTTTAGAATATATTAGAAAAATCTTATTTTGTTTATTTACTTCCAACAAAATCACAATACACATAATGTTAAAGATAATATTATGGAATGACAACCATTACATTAAGTCTCCAATACACACATATATTTCCATACAAATAAAATCCACACACAAAATCTCCAAAAAACACACTAACTACTACTTTGAACTACAAAAAACCATGTTGGATATATATCTTCATGAATATCTATTGTAACTCTGAATGAGATCACCCTCAAGAATCAAATGGTTTCCATCCTATGATATAACAACCAATGGGTTTCCATCCACCGATCAACTATCACATAAGGGGTTTTGTCTTTGAATCTTGTAGCTGAAGCATAAGTGCATCAAACCTATAGAGAAAATGGTTGTAATGGAAAAATATACATTTCCAAGGGAAGGAAATCCTAATATATTGTTTTACAAAGGAGAAGAAGAAAAAGTGGAAGAGTGAAGATAGAGAAAATGGGGCACAACATTCCTCATGGGGGGACAAATTGACAATAGTTACAACTTGTCACCATGTGTAAAAGTCAATAAAAAGTCCTTATTTCAGACAAAATCATCCCCCTCTATCATGATTTCATAATGAAGCCTCTTTCAGCCATGTGAATGGGAATCAATGAATGGAAATTCTCATCATCCACCCATGTGCCCACATGTCTCAAATAATGTCCCCAACCTCCTTTTGACTTCTCCACACACCCACATCATGAAGCCTACAAGAATTGTGCCATTCTTCTCCTTTTACCTTTTACCACCAAGAACAAAATCACGTGGTCAATAAGTAATTAAATTTATATCTTAAGTGGAGTGGCATGCCCCACTCCATGCCCATGCCCTTGAACCCATGTGAAATTCTCCTATGGGTCATGCCACCTCATCCATAATCTACCTCCTCTACTACATCATCCCCTACCACATCACCATGAATAGTGACCTACAAATAGTACCAATGAATAGTAAATGGTGAATAATGACCTCACACTAATATTCCCTTACATCACTTGAATTAGCCTATGGGTATAATGTAGGCTAACATTAATCTAAAAATGTCTCATTTGAGAAGAGGGGACATTATAGTCCTCCCTTCCTAAAATTGCTTACCCACAAGTAATTGCAAATTTAGATGCTGAACAATCTACTCTCCTTTCCAAGTAGCATCCTCTAAGGGAAAGTCCTTCCATCTAACAAAGTATTCTTTAAGCACTCTTCTCCTCAAACTCATTTCTTTGGTCATATCTCATGATATGTCTTGATTTGCTTCCTAAGTACTTTTTTGAGGCAAGAAACATAAAATACATTACAAATTACTATTATTTGGTATCTCCAACCCATATTACACCTCACCAACTCTCTCTATAATCCTAACAGATCTATATAATCTAGGCTTGACCTTATCTCCATTACAATTCTTTAATGTATATTGTCTATATAGATGCAAGCAAAAGAAAACTAATTCTCTAACCTCAAAAGTCCTATCATATTTATGCCTATTTATATAAATCTTTTGTTGATCTTGAGCATGATGAATATTATCATTAAGTGACTTAAGGATGTCCTGAATCTTCTAAATCCAATCATTGGCCTTAGTATCCTTTCTCTCATCAAATTCTAAGTCTATAGAAATACATAGCATCATACCCATACAATGCTAAAAAATGAGTCATGCCAATTGACATGTAATGGGTGGTATTGTAAAAATGCTCACCCAATATAGCTACTTGATCTAACCCCTTTTTGTCCTTTAACATAATTGCCTTTGTTTTCCTACAACATAGTTTTAAAAATATCAGTACACCCATCAATTCACAATATCTATCTAATCATCTATCTGGGGGTGATAACTAGTGATTGGGGTTAATTTTGTGTTATCTAGTCTAAATAGATCTTGTCAAAATATATTCAACAATCTATGGAGTCCAAGTTCAACCGTTAATATTTTAATAAAAAAATGTCACTTTAACACCCTATCATTTTGTCCCTCATTATCTTGCATCTGCTCACTAACAATATGAAAAAATAACTATGGAATGGTCATTCAGAGTCCAAGAAAACTAATTTGATTAAATGAGAAGATGTATGCTTTTTTAAATAAGAAGGTTGGGTTGGCCTCAAAAAAAAATTCAAGATTAATGTAGCTATCTGAGTGAAATTTATATGGAGAATCTATTATGGAAAATATAACACTTGGATCATCTTGATGTGAAGAAACTATCTTGATAACATAAATGATCTAGCCCATATTTTTAGTAAAGAGAATTAGATTTATGGGTCTCACATATGTAAATTTAATGGGAAATGTAAAGACCTCATCATCTCTGACTTCATCTATTGGAATATTAAAATTAGTACATCTATTAAATTATTGAAGGATTTCTAGTCTAGTGTAGGCCCTCTTTTCAATTATCCTCCCTTGAACATTTTAGAATATTATTATTCCAACCTATGGGAACATCTATTTTTTAATTACTAGGTTGAAACCAAAATTGTATTGTGCCCTTGGGTAAAATGGAAAAATCCAAGTCTTTCTGTTGTAAACCACTATTTTGATATTCTAACTTATTTCAAATTCTACTTGAAATCTCATCATATTATTATCTTAGTGGTGAGTGATGTATTCAAATGGTATGGATATTATTTCATAAAGTTTGATGTAAATGAAGGATACAATAATTTGATCTCTAATATTAATACACCTTTATGAAAACTAGAAAAATCTTGGATTCCTCATGGGGTGTGCACACAGATTTAGGGATAATTCCTTGGACATTTCCCCCAATGCATACAAATTATGACCTGAATGGATACATTTTATGGTCATAATAAATATAGATTATTTGAATCCAAGCTTGGGGTTCCCGATCCATAATGTGTACATGTTATGGAGACATAACACTTATGCATTATTAGCACTAATTTTAGTGCAATAACATGTATATATTATTATAAATAATTTAATTCCAATAATGCATACACTTTATGTCTTCATAACACATATGCATTATGCAAACCATAAAAATAAAATAAAAGGCCCACATGTGGCTAGACTTATTTTAATTGTTTCTATTCATTTGTATTTGGTATACAATGATCATGTTCCCCTTAGAGGAGGTAAAAATAATTCTTAGATCATCAGATACCCCACCAAATTATTGATGCCACTACGGAGGGAAAGCAATTAATAAAAAACTAAGCCTATTAACCCTAAATTTTGGATTTTTTTTATTTATATTATGTAATTGTTAAATATTATTATTTTTAATAGTTCATTCCACTACAAGAGACCAACATGTTAACCATCCTCCTAACCCTTTGCCTAGCCCTAATAACCCTCCTTGTAACTTTTCTAACCCTCCTATCCCTCCAATTATTCCAAAAGATACCCAGGTAGTCAGATCTAGTTGCACAAACAGTGGAAAAAATAAAAATTTAACAAATAACTAGGAGAATGAAGTACCCCACATCAACCAATGGCCATCACACTTATTTTTATAATATCTTAGAATCTATATTTTGTCCATTTGACTTGGTAATGATTCATGTTGATAGATGTTCATCATATAGGGATAGATGTAGGGCCTACTATGTTCAAAATTTGTCAGCATGAGTTAAAGGACAAAAAATATCAAAAGACCAAATTTGTGCCTTATTCATCAACCTAACAACCAATACACCGTTTAAAATAATAGTAAGTGTTTCCTAATCCATTGATGACAACATAATTTGATTAGAAATCATTTTTAGGAATGATTTTGATGGTGTTTGATTTCCCACCATATAATGACCAGGAGGTCCCATTATATTTTTTAAGGAAACTCTACTACAATTTTGTCCTCAATGAGACTCCCAACTATTTTAACTATGCTGAGTTTCATTTCTAAGGCAAAGGATCTATGTAAGATCAACTAGGTGTACCTCATTTGCCTAATTATCATATGAGGATCCCTAGCTAAAATCCACATTATCCCCAGATTGCCTATACAGTGAAGGAGGTCATGGAGATTGAAACTTTTCATGCATTTACTCATACACTCATTCATCATATGAGTAGGATTTTTGAGATTGATTCTAGAGATACTCCACTCATTGTGAGTACTCAACCTCACCATTACAAATTTTATGGTGTTATATGCACTATACCTTTAGATGAGTATGTTATTTCTTCTAATGGATTAGATGACATACTCATAAACAATAAGGTTTTGCCATGTATATTTGGTGTTCACATGTTGGTCACTACACACATGTAGGTATTTATTATATAAATGTCATGTTAAATTTAAGTTATATTTATATTTCAAAGCCAACAATTAATGTTCACATAAATTAAATAATAATATATGTAATTTTTATTTTTTAGGAGGAAACTATGCCTACATCTTCATTTGTAGATCCAACTTATGCTCAATCCACTACTTCAGTTATTATTTTTACTAGGCCACTATTTACATATATAGATGTAAAATTTTGATTTAATATTATACTCTATGTACATGTTTTTATATATATAGATATATCCTCTTGACTAAAAATCACACATGTTCAAATTAAAATTTGAATGACATTGATATGAATACAAATTATATGTGTGATATGTCTTGAATGATATAGAGATATAATACATAACCTAATATTGATCAACCTTCTGATTGTTTCTTTCAATGTTTAATGTTTTCTTTCTTATATCTTTTTTAAAATTTATTCTTACTCCTATTTATTCTAATCATATTGTCGATGTTCCTTCACCCTTTCAAACTTCTTTTAATGCTTCAAATTTTTATTTATTATCATATCTTATTCATAGTGTTTCTTAAGTACCCAATATTTTCATTGATACCTATAGTACCAATACTTATCTTACAAATCGTAAAGTTTGTTGCCTTGTGTGAATCATGCATGCTATACAATAGCTTATGTACTCTAGAAAACTAAGCAAAGTTATTTGTTCAACTTATGATGACAGTAGACATTCCTCTATCTATACATATAGAGATAGATATAGCCAT